>CAXAJV010001290.1:0-378000 GCA_963969225.1 Xylocopa violacea | reverse complement strand
TAGGCTATATTACGTCATAGATCTATATGAAGGTCCCACGGAGACGTAGAGTCCAACAAGCCAGGAATGTGGTCAAATATTACCGCCGAGATGTTAGGTTGGGTTAGGTTACGTTATATTGCGTTATTGATGTATATCATGGTCAACCGGAGACGTAGAGGCCAACTCGCCAGGAATGATGTCAAATATTACCGCCGAGATGTTAGGGTGTGTTAGGTTAGGTTATATTACGTTATTGATGTATGTAAAGGTCCCACGGAGACGTAGATGCCAACAAGACAGGAATGTGGTCAAATATTACCGCCGAGATGTTAGGTTGGGTTAGGTGAGGTTATATTACGTTATTGATACATTGAAAGGTCCCACGGAGACGGAGAAGCCAACTCGCCAGGAATGTTGTCAAATATTACAGCCGAGATGTTAGGTTGGGTTAGGTTAGGTTATATTACGTTATTGATGTATATAAAGGTCCCACGGAGACGTAGAGGCCAACTCGCCAGGAATGATGTCAAATATTACCGCCGAGATGTTATATTGAGTTAGCTTATGTTATATTATGTTATTGATGTATATAAATATCCCACGGAGACGTAGAGGCCACCTCGCCAGGTATGTTTTCAAATATTAGCGCCGAGAAGTTAGGTTGGGTTAGGTTAGGTTATATTACGTTATTGATGTATATAAAGGTCCCACGGAGACGCAGAGGCCAACTCGCCAGGAATGATGTCAAATATTACTGCCGAGATTTTAGGTTGGGTTAGGTTAGGTTATATTACGTTATTGATGTATATAAAGGTCCCACGGAGACGAAGAGGCCAACAAGACAGGAATGTGGTCAAATATTACCGCCGAGATGTTAGGTTGGGTTAGGTTAGGTTGTATTACGTTATTGATGTATATAAAGGTCCCACGTAGACGTAGAGGCCAACAAGCCAGGAATGTGGTCAAATATTACCGCCGAGATGTTAGGTTGTGTTAGGTTAGGTTATATTACGTTATTGATGTATGTAAAGGTCCCACGGAGACGTAGAGGCCAACAAGACAGGAATGTGGTCAAATATTACCGCCGAGATGTTAGGTTCGGTTAGGTGAGGTTATATTACGTTATTGATACATATAAAGGTCCCACGGAGACGGAGAAGCCAACTCGCCAGAAATGTTGTCAAATATTACAGCCGAGATGTTAGGTTGGGTTAGGTTAGGTTATATTACGTTATTGATGTATATAAATGTCCCACGGATACGTAGAGGCCAACTCGACAGGAATGTTGTCAAATATTGCCACCGAGATGTTAGGTTGGGTTAGGTTAGGTTATATTACGTTATTGATGTATATAAAGGTCCCACGGAGACGGAGAAGCCAACTCGCCAGGAATGTTGTCAAATATTACCGCCGAGATTTTAGATTGGGATAGGTTAGGTTATATTACGTTATTGATGTATATAAATGTCCCACGGAGACGTAGAGGCCAACAAGCCAGGAATGTGGTCAAATATTACCGCCGACATGTTAGGTTGGGTTAGGTTAGGTTATATTACGTCATAGATCTATATGAAGGTCCCACGGAGACGTAGAGTACAACAAGCCAGGAATGTGGTCAAATATTACCGCCGAGATGTTATATTGGGTTAGCTTATGTTATATTATGTTATTGATGTATATAAATATCCCACGGAGACGTAGAGGCCACCTCGCCTGGTATGTTTTCAAATATTACCGCCGAGAAGTTAGGTTGGGTTAGGTTACGTTATATTACGTCATAGATCTATATGAAGGTCCCACGGAGACGTAGAGGCCAACAAGACAGGAATGTGGTCAAATATTACCGCCGAGATGTTAGGTTGGGTTAGGTTAGGTTATATTACGTTATTGATGCATATAATGGTCCCACGGAGACGGAGAAGCCAACTCGCCAGGAATGTGGTCAAATATTACCGCCGAGATGTTATGTTGGGTTAGGTTAGGTTATATTACGTTATTGATGTATATAAAGGTCCTACGGGGACGTAGAGGCCAACTCGCCAGGTATGTTGTCGAATATTACAGCCTGGATGTTAGGTTGGGTTAGGTTAGGTTATATTACGTTACTAATTTATGTAAAGGTCCCACGGAAACGGAGAAGCCAACTCGCCAGGAATGTTTTCAAATATTACCGCCGAGAAGTTAGGTTGGGTTAGGTTAGGTTATATTACGTTATTGATGTATATAAAGGTCCCACGGAGACGGAGAAGCCAACTCGCCAGGAATGTTGTCAAATATTACCGACGAGATGTTAGGTTGGGTTAGGTTAGGTTATATTACGTTATTGATGTATATAAATGTCCCACGGAGACGCAGAGGCCAACTCGACAGGAATGTTGTCAAATATTGCCACCGAGATGTTAGGTTGGGTTAGGTTAAGTTATATTACGTTATTGATATATATAAAGGTCCCACGTAGACGTAGAGGCCAACTCGCCAGGAATGTTGTCAAATATTACCGCCGGGATGATAGGTTGGGTTAAGTTACGTTATATTACGTTATTGATGTATACGAGGGTTACACGGAGACGTAGAGGCCAACTCGCCAGGAATGATGTCAAATATTACCGCCGAGGTGTTAGGTTGCGTTAGGTTAGGTTATATTGCGTTATTGATGTATATAAAAGTCCCGCGGAGACGTAGATGCCAACAAGCCAGGAATGTGGTCAAATATTACCGCCGAGATGTTAAATTGGGTTAGGCCAGCTTATATTATGTTACTGATGTATATAAAGGTCCCACGGAGTCGTAGAGGCCAACTCGCCAGGAATGTTGTCAAATATTACCGCCGAGATTTTAGATTGGGATAGGTTAGGTTATATTACGTTATTGATGTATATAAATGTCCCACGGAGACGTAGAGGCCAACAAGCCAGGAATGTGGTCAAATATTACCGCCGACATGTTAGGTTGGGTTAGGTTAGGTTATATTACGTCATAGATCTATATGAAGGTCCCACGGAGACGTAGAGTACAACAAGCCAGGAATGTGGTCAAATATTACCGCCGAGATGTTATATTGGGTTAGCTTATGTTATATTATGTTATTGATGTATATAAATATCCCACGGAGACGTAGAGGCCACCTCGCCTGTTATGTTTTCAAATATTACCGCCGAGAAGTTAGGTTGGGTTAGGTTACGTTATATTACGTCATAGATCTATATGAAGGTCCCACGGAGACGTAGAGGCCAACAAGACAGGAATGTGGTCAAATATTACCGCCGAGATGTTAGGTTGGGTTAGGTTAGGTTATATTACGTTATTGATGCATATAATGGTCCCACGGAGACGGAGAAGCCAACTCGCCAGGAATGTGGTCAAATATTACCGCCGAGATGTTATGTTGGGTTAGGTTAGGTTATATTACGTTATTGATGTATATAAAGGTCCTACGGGGACGTAGAGGCCAACTCGCCAGGTATGTTGTCGAATATTACAGCCTGGATGTTAGGTTGGGTTAGGTTAGGTTATATTACGTTACTAATTTATGTAAAGGTCCCACGGAAACGGAGAAGCCAACTCGCCAGGAATGTTTTCAAATATTACCGCCGAGAAGTTAGGTTGGGTTAGGTTAGGTTATATTACGTTATTGATGTATATAAAGGTCCCACGGAGACGGAGAAGCCAACTCGCCAGGAATGTTGTCAAATATTACCGACGAGATGTTAGGTTGGGTTAGGTTAGGTTATATTACGTTATTGATGTATATAAATGTCCCACGGAGACGCAGAGGCCAACTCGACAGGAATGTTGTCAAATATTGCCACCGAGATGTTAGGTTGGGTTAGGTTAAGTTATATTACGTTATTGATATATATAAAGGTCCCACGTAGACGTAGAGGCCAACTCGCCAGGAATGTTGTCAAATATTACCGCCGGGATGATAGGTTGGGTTAAGTTACGTTATATTACGTTATTGATGTATACGAGGGTTACACGGAGACGTAGAGGCCAACTCGCCAGGAATGATGTCAAATATTACCGCCGAGGTGTTAGGTTGCGTTAGGTTAGGTTATATTGCGTTATTGATGTATATAAAAGTCCCGCGGAGACGTAGATGCCAACAAGCCAGGAATGTGGTCAAATATTACCGCCGAGATGTTAAATTGGGTTAGGCCAGCTTATATTATGTTACTGATGTATATAAAGGTCCCACGGAGTCGTAGAGGCCAACTCGCCAGGAATGTTGTCAAATACTACCGCCGAGATGATAGGTTGGGTTACGTTAGGTTATATTACGTTATTGATGTATATGAAGGTCAAACGGAGACCTAGAGGCCAACTCAATAGGAATGTTGTCAAATATTACCGGCGAGATCTTAGGTTGGGTTAGGTAAGGTTATATTACGTTATTGATGTATATAAAGGTCCCACGGAGACGTAGAGGCCAACAAGACAGGAATGTGGTCAAATATTACCGCCGAGATGTTAGGTTGGATTAGGTTAGGTTATATTACGTTATTGATGTATATAAAGGTCCCACGGAGACGCAGAGGCCAACTCGCCAGGAATGATGTCAAATATTACTGCCGAGATTTTAGGTTGGGTTAGGTTAGGTTATATTACGTTATTGATGTATATAAAAGTCCCACGGAGACGTAGAGGCCAACTCGCCAGGAATGATGTCAAATTTTACCGCCGAGATGTTAGGTTGGGTTAGGTTAGGTTATATTACGTTATTAATGTATGTAAAGGTCCCACGGAAACGGAGAAGCCAACTCGCCAGGAATGTTGTCAAATATTACCGCCGAGATGATAGGTTGGGTTAGGTTAGGTTATATTACGTTATTGATATATATAAAGGTCCCAAGGAGACGTAGAGGACAACAAGCCAGGAATGTGGTCAAATATTACCGCCGGGATGTTAGGTTGGGTTAGGTTAGGCTATATTACGTTATTGATGTATATAAAGGTCCCACGTAGACGTAGAGGCCAAGGAGACAGGAATGTGGTCAAATATTACCTCCGAGATGTTATGTTGGGTTAGGTTAGGTTATATTACGTTATTGATGTATATAAAGGTCCTACGGAGACGTAGAGGCCAACTCGCCAGGTATGTTGTCGAATATTACAGCCTGGATGTTAGGTTGTGTTAGGTTAGGTTATATTACGTTATTGATGTATATGAAGGTCAAACGGAGACCTAGAGGCCAACTCGCCAGGAATGATGTCAAATATTACCGCCGAGATGTTAGGTTGGGTTAGGTTAGGTTATATTACGTTATTGATGTATATAAAGGTCCCACGGAGAAGTAGATCCCAACTAGCCAGGAATGTTTTCAAATATTACCGCCGAGATGATAGGTTGGGTTAGGTTACGTTATATTGCTTTATTGATGTATATCATGGTCAAACGGAGACGTAGAGGCCAACTCGCCAGGAATGATGTCAAATATTACCGCCGAAATGTTAGGTTGTGTTAGGTTAGGTTATATTACGTTATTGATGTATGTAAAGGTCCCACGGAGACGTAGAGGCCAACAAGACAGGAATGTGGTCAAATATTACCGCCGAGATGTTAGGTTGGGTTAGGTTAGGTTATATTACGTTATTGATGCATATAATGGTCCCACGGAGACGGAGAAGCCAACTGGCCAGGAATGTGGTCAAATATTACCGCCGAGATGTTATGTTGGGTTAGGTTAGGTTATATTACGTTATTGATGTATATAAAGGTCCCACGGAGACGAAGAGGCCAACAAGACAGGAATGTGGTCAAATATTACCGCCGAGATGTTAGGTTGGGTTAGGTTAGGTTGTATTACGTTATTGATGTATATAAAGGTCCCACGTAGACGTAGAGGCCAACAAGCCAGGAATGTGGTCAAATATTACCGCCGAGATGTTAGGTTGTGTTAGGTTAGGTTATATTACGTTATTGATGTATATAAATGTCCCACGGAGACGTAGAGGCCAACAAGCCAGGAATGTGGTCAAATATTACCGCCGACATGTTAGGTTGGGTTAGGTTAGGTTATATTACGTCATAGATCTATATGAAGGTCCCACGGAGACGTAGAGTACAACAAGCCAGGAATGTGGTCAAATATTACCGCCGAGATGTTATATTGGGTTAGCTTATGTTATATTATGTTATTGATGTATATAAATATCCCACGGAGACGTAGAGGCCACCTCGCCTGGTATGTTTTCAAATATTACCGCCGAGAAGTTAGGTTGGGTTAGGTTACGTTATATTACGTCATAGATCTATATGAAGGTCCCACGGAGACGTAGAGGCCAACAAGACAGGAATGTGGTCAAATATTACCGCCGAGATGTTAGGTTGGGTTAGGTTAGGTTATATTACGTTATTGATGCATATAATGGTCCCACGGAGACGGAGAAGCCAACTCGCCAGGAATGTGGTCAAATATTACCGCCGAGATGTTATGTTGGGTTAGGTTAGGTTATATTACGTTATTGATGTATATAAAGGTCCTACGGGGACGTAGAGGCCAACTCGCCAGGTATGTTGTCGAATATTACAGCCTGGATGTTAGGTTGGGTTAGGTTAGGTTATATTACGTTACTATTTATGTAAAGGTCCCACGGAAACGGAGAAGCCAACTCGCCAGGAATGTTTTCAAATATTACCGCCGAGAAGTTAGGTTGGGTTAGGTTAGGTTATATTACGTTATTGATGTATATAAAGGTCCCACGGAGACGGAGAAGCCAACTCGCCAGGAATGTTGTCAAATATTACCGACGAGATGTTAGGTTGGGTTAGGTTAGGTTATATTACGTTATTGATGTATATAAATGTCCCACGGAGACGCAGAGGCCAACTCGACAGGAATGTTGTCAAATATTGCCACCGAGATGTTAGGTTGGGTTAGGTTAAGTTATATTACGTTATTGATATATATAAAGGTCCCACGTAGACGTAGAGGCCAACTCGCCAGGAATGTTGTCAAATATTACCGCCGGGATGATAGGTTGGGTTAAGTTACGTTATATTACGTTGTTGATGTATACGAGGGTTACACGGAGACGTAGAGGCCAACTCGCCAGGAATGATGTCAAATATTACCGCCGAGGTGTTAGGTTGCGTTAGGTTAGGTTATATTGCGTTATTGATGTATATAAAAGTCCCGCGGAGACGTAGATGCCAACAAGCCAGGAATGTGGTCAAATATTACCGCCGAGATGTTAAATTGGGTTAGGCCAGCTTATATTATTTTACTGATGTATATAAAGGTCCCACGGAGTCGTAGAGGCCAACTCGCCAGGAATGTTGTCAAATACTACCGCCGAGATGATAGGTTGGGTTACGTTAGGTTATATTACGTTATTGATGTATATGAAGGTCAAACGGAGACCTAGAGGCCAACTCGATAGGAATGTTGTCAAATATTACCGGCGAGATCTTAGGTTGGGTTAGGTAAGGTTATATTACGTTATTGATGTATATAAAGGTCCCACGGAGACGTAGAGGCCAACAAGACAGGAATGTGGTCAAATATTACCGCCGAGATGTTAGGTTGGATTAGGTTAGGTTATATTACGTTATTGATGTATATAAAGGTCCCACGGAGACGCAGAGGCCAACTCGCCAGGAATGATGTCAAATATTACTGCCGAGATTTTAGGTTGGGTTAGGTTAGGTTATATTACGTTATTGATGTATATAAAAGTCCCACGGAGACGTAGAGGCCAACTCGCCAGGAATGATGTCAAATTTTACCGCCGAGATGTTAGGTTGGGTTAGGTTAGGTTATATTACGTTATTAATGTATGTAAAGGTCCCACGGAAACGGAGAAGCCAACTCGCCAGGAATGTTGTCAAATATTACCGCCGAGATGATAGGTTGGGTTAGGTTAGGTTATATTACGTTATTGATATATATAAAGGTCCCAAGGAGACGTAGAGGACAACAAGCCAGGAATGTGGTCAAATATTACCGCCGGGATGTTAGGTTGGGTTAGGTTAGGCTATATTACGTTATTGATGTATATAAAGGTCCCACGTAGACGTAGAGGCCAAGGAGACAGGAATGTGGTCAAATATTACCTCCGAGATGTTATGTTGGGTTAGGTTAGGTTATATTACGTTATTGATGTATATAAAGGTCCTACGGAGACGTAGAGGCCAACTCGCCAGGTATGTTGTCGAATATTACAGCCTGGATGTTAGGTTGTGTTAGGTTAGGTTATATTACGTTATTGATGTATATGAAGGTCAAACGGAGACCTAGAGGCCAACTCGCCAGGAATGATGTCAAATATTACCGCCGAGGTGTTAGGTTGGGTTAGGTTAGGTTATATTACGTTATTGATGTATATAAAGGTCCCACGGAGAAGTAGATCCCAACTAGCCAGGAATGTTTTCAAATATTACCGCCGAGATGATAGGTTGGGTTAGGTTACGTTATATTGCTTTATTGATGTATATCATGGTCAAACGGAGACGTAGAGGCCAACTCGCCAGGAATGATGTCAAATATTACCGCCGAAATGTTAGGTTGTGTTAGGTTAGGTTATATTACGTTATTGATGTATGTAAAGGTCCCACGGAGACGTAGAGGCCAACAAGACAGGAATGTGGTCAAATATTACCGCCGAGATGTTAGGTTGGGTTAGGTTAGGTTATATTACGTTATTGATGCATATAATGGTCCCACGGAGAAGCCAACTGGCCAGGAATGTGGTCAAATATTACCGCCGAGATGTTATGTTGGGTTAGGTTAGGTTATATTACGTTATTGATGTATATAAAGGTCCTACGGAGACGTAGAGGCCAACTCGCCAGGTATGTTGTCGAATATTACAGCCTGGATGTTAGGTTGGGTTAGGTTAGGTTATATTACGTTACTATTTATGTAAAGGTCCCACGGAAACGGAGAAGCCAACTCGCCAGGAATGTTTTCAAATATTACCGCCGAGAAGTTAGGTTGGGTTAGGTTAGGTTATATTACGTTATTGATGTATATAAAGGTCCCACGGAGACGGAGAAGCCAACTCGCCAGGAATGTTGTCAAATATTACCGACGAGATGTTAGGTTGGGTTAGGTTAGGTTATATTACGTTATTGATGTATATAAATGTCCCACGGAGACGCAGAGGCCAACTCGACAGGAATGTTGTCAAATATTGCCACCGAGATGTTAGGTTGGGTTAGGTTAAGTTATATTACGTTATTGATATATATAAAGGTCCCACGTAGACGTAGAGGCCAACTCGCCAGGAATGTTGTCAAATATTACCGCCGGGATGATAGGTTGGGTTAAGTTACGTTATATTACGTTATTGATGTATACGAGGGTTACACGGAGACGTAGAGGCCAACTCGCCAGGAATGATGTCAAATATTACCGCCGAGGTGTTAGGTTGCGTTAGGTTAGGTTATATTGCGTTATTGATGTATATAAAAGTCCCGCGGAGACGTAGATGCCAACAAGACAGGAATGTGGTCAAATATTACCGCCGAGATGTTAAATTGGGTTAGGCCAGCTTATATTATTTTACTGATGTATATAAAGGTCCCACGGAGTCGTAGAGGCCAACTCGCCAGGAATGTTGTCAAATACTACCGCCGAGATGATAGGTTGGGTTACGTCAGGTTATATTACGTTATTGATGTATATGAAGGTCAAACGGAGACCTAGAGGCCAACTCGATAGGAATGTTGTCAAATATTACCGGCGAGATCTTAGGTTGGGTTAGGTAAGGTTATATTACGTTATTGATGTATATAAAGGTCCCACGGAGACGTAGAGGCCAACAAGACAGGAATGTGGTCAAATATTACCGCCGAGATGTTAGGTTGGATTAGGTTAGGTTATATTACGTTATTGATGTATATAAAGGTCCCACGGAGACGCAGAGGCCAACTCGCCAGGAATGATGTCAAATATTACTGCCGAGATTTTAGGTTGGGTTAGGTTAGGTTATATTACGTTATTGATGTATATAAAAGTCCCACGGAGACGTAGAGGCCAACTCGCCAGGAATGATGTCAAATTTTACCGCCGAGATGTTAGGTTGGGTTAGGTTAGGTTATATTACGTTATTAATGTATGTAAAGGTCCCACGGAAACGGAGAAGCCAACTCGCCAGGAATGTTGTCAAATATTACCGCCGAGATGATAGGTTGGGTTAGGTTAGGTTATATTACGTTATTGATATATATAAAGGTCCCAAGGAGACGTAGAGGACAACAAGCCAGGAATGTGGTCAAATATTACCGCCGGGATGTTAGGTTGGGTTAGGTTAGGCTATATTACGTTATTGATGTATATAAAGGTCCCACGTAGACGTAGAGGCCAAGAAGACAGGAATGTGGTCAAATATTACCTCCGAGATGTTATGTTGGGTTAGGTTAGGTTATATTACGTTATTGATGTATATAAAGGTCCTACGGAGACGTAGAGGCCAACTCGCCAGGTATGTTGTCGAATATTACAGCCTGGATGTTAGGTTGTGTTAGGTTAGGTTATATTACGTTATTGATGTATATGAAGGTCAAACGGAGACCTAGAGGCCAACTCGCCAGGAATGATGTCAAATATTACCGCCGAGATGTTAGGTTGGGTTAGGTTAGGTTATATTACGTTATTGATGTATATAAAGGTCCCACGGAGAAGTAGATCCCAACTAGCCAGGAATGTTTTCAAATATTACCGCCGAGATGATAGGTTGGGTTAGGTTACGTTATATTGCTTTATTGATGTATATCATGGTCAAACGGAGACGTAGAGGCCAACTCGCCAGGAATGATGTCAAATATTACCGCCGAAATGTTAGGTTGTGTTAGGTTAGGTTATATTACGTTATTGATGTATGTAAAGGTCCCACGGAGACGTAGAGGCCAACAAGACAGGAATGTGGTCAAATATTACCGCCGAGATGTTAGGTTGGGTTAGGTTAGGTTATATTACGTTATTGATGCATATAATGGTCCCACGGAGACGGAGAAGCCAACTCGCCAGGAATGTGGTCAAATATTACCGCCGAGATGTTATGTTGGGTTAGGTTAGGTTATATTACGTTATTGATGTATATAAAGGTCCTACGGAGACGTAGAGGCCAACTCGCCAGGTATGTTGTCGAATATTACAGCCTGGATGTTAGGTTGGGTTAGGTTAGGTTATATTACGTTACTATTTATGTAAAGGTCCCACGGAAACGGAGAAGCCAACTCGCCAGGAATGTTTTCAAATACTACCGCCGAGAAGTTAGGTTGGGTTAGGTTAGGTTATATTACGTTATTGATGTATATAAAGGTCCCACGCAGACGGAGAAGCCAACTCGCCAGGAATGTTGTCAAATATTACCGACGAGATGTTAGGTTGGGTTAGGTTAGGTTATATTACGTTATTGATGTATATAAATGTCCCACGGAGACGCAGAGGCCAACTCGACAGGAATGTTGTCAAATATTGCCACCGAGATGTTAGGTTGGGTTAGGTTAAGTTATATTACGTTATTGATATATATAAAGGTCCCACGTAGACGTAGATGCCAACTCGCCAGGAATGTTGTCAAATATTACCGCCGGGATGATAGGTTGGGTTAAGTTACGTTATATTACGTTATTGATGTATACGAGGGTTACACGGAGACGTAGAGGCCAACTCGCCAGGAATGATGTCAAATATTACCGCCGAGATGTTAGGTTGCGTTAGGTTAGGTTATATTGCGTTATTGATGTATATAAAAGTCCCGCGGAGACGTAGAGGCCAACAAGCCAGGAATGTGGTCAAATATTACCGCCGAGATGTTAAATTGGGTTAGGCCAGCTTATATTATGTTACTGATGTATATAAAGGTCCCACGGAGTCGTAGAGGCCAACTCGCCAGGAATGTTGTCAAATACTACCGCCGAGATGATAGGTTGGGTTACGTTAGGTTATATTACGTTATTGATGTATATGAAGGTCAAACGGAGACCTAGAGGCCAACTCGATAGGAATGTTGTCAAATATTACCGGCGAGATCTTAGGTTGGGTTAGGTAAGGTTATATTACGTTATTGATGTATATAAAGGTCCCACGGAGACGTAGAGGCCAACAAGACAGGAATGTGGTCAAATATTACCGCCGAGATGTTAGGTTGGATTAGGTTAGGTTATATTACGTTATTGATGTATATAAAGGTCCCACGGAGACGCAGAGGCCAACTCGCCAGGAATGATGTCAAATATTACCGCCGAGATGATAGGTTGGGTTAGGTTAGGTTATATTACGTTATTGATATATATAAAGGTCCCAAGGAGACGTAGAGGACAACAAGCCAGGAATGTGGTCAAATATTACCGCCGGGATGTTAGGTTGGGTTAGGTTAGGCTATATTACGTTATTGATGTATATAAAGGTCCCACGTAGACGTAGAGGCCAAGAAGACAGGAATGTGGTCAAATATTACCTCCGAGATGTTATGTTGGGTTAGGTTAGGTTATATTACGTTATTGATGTATATAAAGGTCCTACGGAGACGTAGAGGCCAACTCGCCAGGTATGTTGTCGAATATTACAGCCTGGATGTTAGGTTGTGTTAGGTTAGGTTATATTACGTTATTGATGTATATGAAGGTCAAACGGAGACCTACAGGCCAACTCGCCAGGAATGATGTCAAATATTACCGCCGAGATGTTAGGTTGGGTTAGGTTAGGTTATATTACGTTATTGATGTATATAAAGGTCCCACGGAGAAGTAGATCCCAACTAGCCAGGAATGTTTTCAAATATTACCGCCGAGATGATAGGTTGGGTTAGGTTACGTTATATTGCTTTATTGATGTATATCATGGTCAAACGGAGACGTAGAGGCCAACTCGCCAGGAATGATGTCAAATATTACCGCCGAAATGTTAGGTTGTGTTAGGTTAGGTTATATTACGTTATTGATGTATGTAAAGGTCCCACGGAGACGTAGAGGCCAACAAGACAGGAATGTGGTCAAATATTACCGCCGAGATGTTAGGTTGGGTTAGGTTAGGTTATATTACGTTATTGATACATATAAAGGTCCCACGGAGACGGAGAAGCCAACTCGCCAGGAATGTTGTCAAATATTACAGCCGAGATGTTAGGTTGGGTTAGGTTAGGTTATATTACGTTATTGATGTATATAAATGTCCCACGGATACGTAGAGGCCAACTCGACAGGAATGTTGTGAAATATTGCCACCGAGATGTTAGGTTGGGTTAGGTTAGGTTATATTACGTTATTGATGTATATAAAGGTCCCACGGAGACGGAGAAGCCAACTCGCCAGGAATGTTGTCAAATATTACCGCCGAGATTTTAGATTGGGATAGGTAAGGTTATATTACGTTATTGATGTATATAAATGTCCCACGGAGACGTAGAGGCCAACAAGCCAGGAATGTGGTCAAATATTACCGCCGAGATGTTAGGTTGGGTTAGGTTAGGTTATATTACGTCATAGATCTATATGATGGTCCCACGGAGACGTAGAGTCCAACAAGCCAGGAATGTGGTCAAATATTACCGCCGAGATGTTATATTGGGTTAGCTTATGTTATATTATGTTATTGATGTATATAAATATCCCACGGAGACGTAGAGGCCACCTCGCCAGGTATGTTTTCAAATATTACCGCCGAGAAGTTAGGTTGGGTTAGGTTAGGTTATATTACGTTATTCATGTATATAAAGGTCCTACGGAGACGTAGAGGCCAACTCGCCAGGTATGTTGTCGAATATTACAGCCTGGATGTTAGGTTGGGTTAGGTCAGGTTATATTACGTTACTAATTTATGTAAAGGTCCCACGGAAAGGGAGAAGCCAACTCGCCAGGAATGTTTTCAAATATTACCGCCGAGAAGTTAGGTTGGGTTAGGTTAGGTTATATTACGTTATTGATGTATATAAAGGTCCCACGGAGACGGAGAAGCCAACTCGCCAGGAATGTTGTCAAATATTACCGACGAGATGTTAGGTTGGGTTAGGTTAGGTTATATTACGTTATTGATGTATATAAATGTCCCACGGAGACGCAGAGGCCAACTCGACAGGAATGTTGTCAAATATTGCCACCGAGATGTTAGGTTGGGTTAGGTTAAGTTATATTACGTTATTGATATATATAAAGGTCCCACGTAGACGTAGAGGCCAACTCGCCAGGAATGTTGTCAAATATTACCGCCGGGATGATAGGTTGGGTTAAGTTACGTTATATTACGTTGTTGATGTATACGAGGGTTACACGGAGACGTAGAGGCCAACTCGCCAGGAATGATGTCAAATATTACCGCCGAGATGTTAGGTTGCGTTAGGTTAGGTTATATTGCGTTATTGATGTATATAAAAGTCCCGCGGAGACGTAGAGGCCAACAAGCCAGGAATGTGGTCAAATATTACCGCCGAGATGTTAAATTGGGTTAGGCCAGCTTATATTATGTTACTGATGTATATAAAGGTCCCACGGAGTCGTAGAGGCCAACTCGCCAGGAATGTTGTCAAATACTACCGCCGAGATGATAGGTTGGGTTACGTTAGGTTATATTACGTTATTGATGTATATGAAGGTCAAACGGAGACCTAGAGGCCAACTCGATAGTAATGTTGTCAAATATTACCGGCGAGATCTTAGGTTGGGTTAGGTAAGGTTATATTACGTTATTGATGTATATAAAGGTCCCACGGAGACGTAGAGGCCAACAAGACAGGAATGTGGTCAAATATTACCGCCGAGATGTTAGGTTGGATTAGGTTAGGTTATATTAAGTTATTGATGTATATAAAGGTCCCACGGAGACGCAGAGGCCAACTCGCCAGGAATGATGTCAAATATTACTGCCGAGATGTTAGGTTGGGTTAGGTTAGGTTATATTACGTTATTGATTCATATAATGGTCCCACGGAGACGGAGAAGCCAACTCGCCAGGAATGTTGTCAAATATTACCGCCGAGATGTTAGGTTGGGTTAGGTTAGGTTATATTACGTTATTGATTCATATAATGGTCCCACGGAGACGGAGAAGCCAACTCGCCAGGAATGTTGTCAAATATTACCGCCGAGATGTTAGGTTGGGTTAGGTTAGGTTATATTACGTTATTGATGTATATAAAGGTCCCACGGAGAAGTAGATGCCAACTAGCCAGGAATGTTTTCAAATATTACCGCCGAGATGATAGGTTGGGTTAGGTTACGTTATATTGCGTTATTGATGTATATCATGGTCAACCGGAGACGTAGAGGCCAACTCGCCAGGAATGATGTCAAATATTACCGCCGAGATGTTAGGTTGTGTTAGGTTAGGTTATATTACGTTATTGATGTATATAAATGTCCCACGGATACGTAGAGGCCAACTCGACAGGAATGTTGTGAAATATTGCCACCGAGATGTTAGGTTGGGTTAGGTTAGGTTATATTACGTTATTGATGTATATAAAGGTCCCACGGAGACGGAGAAGCCAACTCGCCAGGAATGTTGTCAAATATTACCGCCGAGATTTTAGATTGGGATAGGTAAGGTTATATTACGTTATTGATGTATATAAATGTCCCACGGAGACGTAGAGGCCAACAAGCCAGGAATGTGGTCAAATATTACCGCCGAGATGTTAGGTTGGGTTAGGTTAGGTTATATTACGTCATAGATCTATATGATGGTCCCACGGAGACGTAGAGTCCAACAAGCCAGGAATGTGGTCAAATATTACCGCCGAGATGTTATATTGGGTTAGCTTATGTTATATTATGTTATTGATGTATATAAATATCCCACGGAGACGTAGAGGCCACCTCGCCAGGTATGTTTTCAAATATTACCGCCGAGAAGTTAGGTTGGGTTAGGTTAGGTTATATTACGTTATTCATGTATATAAAGGTCCTACGGAGACGTAGAGGCCAACTCGCCAGGTATGTTGTCGAATATTACAGCCTGGATGTTAGGTTGGGTTAGGTCAGGTTATATTACGTTACTAATTTATGTAAAGGTCCCACGGAAAGGGAGAAGCCAACTCGCCAGGAATGTTTTCAAATATTACCGCCGAGAAGTTAGGTTGGGTTAGGTTAGGTTATATTACGTTATTGATGTATATAAAGGTCCCACGGAGACGGAGAAGCCAACTCGCCAGGAATGTTGTCAAATATTACCGACGAGATGTTAGGTTGGGTTAGGTTAGGTTATATTACGTTATTGATGTATATAAATGTCCCACGGAGACGCAGAGGCCAACTCGACAGGAATGTTGTCAAATATTGCCACCGAGATGTTAGGTTGGGTTAGGTTAAGTTATATTACGTTATTGATATATATAAAGGTCCCACGTAGACGTAGAGGCCAACTCGCCAGGAATGTTGTCAAATATTACCGCCGGGATGATAGGTTGGGTTAAGTTACGTTATATTACGTTGTTGATGTATACGAGGGTTACACGGAGACGTAGAGGCCAACTCGCCAGGAATGATGTCAAATATTACCGCCGAGATGTTAGGTTGCGTTAGGTTAGGTTATATTGCGTTATTGATGTATATAAAAGTCCCGCGGAGACGTAGAGGCCAACAAGCCAGGAATGTGGTCAAATATTACCGCCGAGATGTTAAATTGGGTTAGGCCAGCTTATATTATGTTACTGATGTATATAAAGGTCCCACGGAGTCGTAGAGGCCAACTCGCCAGGAATGTTGTCAAATACTACCGCCGAGATGATAGGTTGGGTTACGTTAGGTTATATTACGTTATTGATGTATATGAAGGTCAAACGGAGACCTAGAGGCCAACTCGATAGTAATGTTGTCAAATATTACCGGCGAGATCTTAGGTTGGGTTAGGTAAGGTTATATTACGTTATTGATGTATATAAAGGTCCCACGGAGACGTAGAGGCCAACAAGACAGGAATGTGGTCAAATATTACCGCCGAGATGTTAGGTTGGATTAGGTTAGGTTATATTAAGTTATTGATGTATATAAAGGTCCCACGGAGACGCAGAGGCCAACTCGCCAGGAATGATGTCAAATATTACTGCCGAGATGTTAGGTTGGGTTAGGTTAGGTTATATTACGTTATTGATTCATATAATGGTCCCACGGAGACGGAGAAGCCAACTCGCCAGGAATGTTGTCAAATATTACCGCCGAGATGTTAGGTTGGGTTAGGTTAGGTTATATTACGTTATTGATGTATATAAAGGTCCCACGGAGAAGTAGATGCCAACTAGCCAGGAATGTTTTCAAATATTACCGCCGAGATGATAGGTTGGGTTAGGTTACGTTATATTGCGTTATTGATGTATATCATGGTCAACCGGAGACGTAGAGGCCAACTCGCCAGGAATGATGTCAAATATTACCGCCGAGATGTTAGGTTGTGTTAGGTTAGGTTATATTACGTTATTGATGTATGTAAAGGTCCCACGGAGACGTAGAGGCCAACAAGACAGGAATGTGGTCAAATATTACCGCCGAGATGTTAGGTTGGGTTAGGTGAGGTTATATTACGTTATTGATACATATAAAGGTCCCACGGAGACGGAGAAGCCAACTCGCCAGGAATGTTGTCAAATATTACAGCCGAGATGTTAGGTTGGGTTAGGTTAGGTTATATTACGTTATTGATGTATATAAATGTCCCACGGATACGTAGAGGCCAACTCGCCAGGTATGTTTTCAAATATTACCGCCGAGAAGTTAGGTTGGGTTAGGTTAGGTTATATTACGTTATTCATGTATATAAAGGTCCCACGGAGACGGAGAAGCCAACTCGCCAGGAATGTTTTCAAATATTACCGCCGAGATGATAGGTTGGGTTAGGTTACGTTATATTGCGTTATTGATGTATATCATGGTCAACCGGAGACGTAGAGGCCAACTCGCCAGGAATGATGTCAAATATTACCGCCGAGATGTTAGGTTGTGTTAGGTTAGGTTATATTACGTTATTGATGTATGTAAAGGTCCCACGGAGACGTAGAGGCCAACAAGACAGGAATGTGGTCAAATATTACCGCCGAGATGTTAGGTTGGGTTAGGTGAGGTTATATTACGTTATTGATACATATAAAGGTCCCACGGAGACGGAGAAGCCAACTCGCCAGGAATGTTGTCAAATATTACAGCCGAGATGTTAGGTTGGGTTAGGTTAGGTTATATTACGTTATTGATGTATATAAATGTCCCACGGATACGTAGAGGCCAACTCGACAGGAATGTTGTCAAATATTGCCACCGAGATGTTAGGTTGGGTTAGGTTAGGTTATATTACGTTATTGATGTATATAAAGGTCCCACGGAGACGGAGAAGCCAACTCGCCAGGAATGTTGTCAAATATTACCGCCGAGATTTTAGATTGGGATAGGTTAGGTTATATTACGTTATTGATGTATATAAATGTCCCACGGAGACGTAGAGGCCAACAAGCCAGGAATGTGGTCAAATATTACCGCCGACATGTTAGGTTGGGTTAGGTTAGGTTATATTACGTCATAGATCTATATGAAGGTCCCACGGAGATGTAGAGTCCAACAAGCCAGGAATGTGGTCAAATATTACCGCCGAGATGTTATATTGGGTTAGCTTATGTTATATTATGTTATTGATGTATATAAATATCCCACGGAGACGTAGAGGCCACCTCGCCTGGTATGTTTTCAAATATTACCGCCGAGAAGTTAGGTTGGGTTAGGTTAGGTTATATTACGTTATTCATGTATATAAAGGTCCCACAGAGACGGAGAAGCCAACTCGCCAGGAATGTTGTCAAATATTACCGACGAGATGTTAGGTTGGGTTAGGTTAGGTTATATTACGTTATTGATGTATATAAATGTCCCACGGAGACGCAGAGGCCAACTCGACAGGAATGTTGTCAAATATTGCCACCGAGATGTTAGGTTGGGTTAGGTTAAGTTATATTACGTTATTGATATATATAAAGGTCCCACGTAGACGTAGAGGCCAACTCGCCAGGAATGTTGTCAAATATTACCGCCGGGATGATAGGTTGGGTTAAGTTACGTTATATTACGTTATTGATGTATACGAGGGTTACACGGAGACGTAGAGGCCAACTCGCCAGGAATGATGTCAAATATTACCGCCGAGGTGTTAGGTTGCGTTAGGTTAGGTTATATTGCGTTATTGATGTATATAAAAGTCCCGCGGAGACGTAGATGCCAACAAGACAGGAATGTGGTCAAATATTACCGCCGAGATGTTAAATTGGGTTAGGCCAGCTTATATTATTTTACTGATGTATATAAAGGTCCCACGGAGTCGTAGAGGCCAACTCGCCAGGAATGTTGTCAAATACTACCGCCGAGATGATAGGTTGGGTTACGTCAGGTTATATTACGTTATTGATGTATATGAAGGTCAAACGGAGACCTAGAGGCCAACTCGATAGGAATGTTGTCAAATATTACCGGCGAGATCTTAGGTTGGGTTAGGTAAGGTTATATTACGTTATTGATGTATATAAAGGTCCCACGGAGACGTAGAGGCCAACAAGACAGGAATGTGGTCAAATATTACCGCCGAGATGTTAGGTTGGATTAGGTTAGGTTATATTACGTTATTGATGTATATAAAGGTCCCACGGAGACGCAGAGGCCAACTCGCCAGGAATGATGTCAAATATTACTGCCGAGATTTTAGGTTGGGTTAGGTTAGGTTATATTACGTTATTGATGTATATAAAAGTCCCACGGAGACGTAGAGGCCAACTCGCCAGGAATGATGTCAAATTTTACCGCCGAGATGTTAGGTTGGGTTAGGTTAGGTTATATTACGTTATTAATGTATGTAAAGGTCCCACGGAAACGGAGAAGCCAACTCGCCAGGAATGTTGTCAAATATTACCGCCGAGATGATAGGTTGGGTTAGGTTAGGTTATATTACGTTATTGATATATATAAAGGTCCCAAGGAGACGTAGAGGACAACAAGCCAGGAATGTGGTCAAATATTACCGCCGGGATGTTAGGTTGGGTTAGGTTAGGCTATATTACGTTATTGATGTATATAAAGGTCCCACGTAGACGTAGAGGCCAAGAAGACAGGAATGTGGTCAAATATTACCTCCGAGATGTTATGTTGGGTTAGGTTAGGTTATATTACGTTATTGATGTATATAAAGGTCCTACGGAGACGTAGAGGCCAACTCGCCAGGTATGTTGTCGAATATTACAGCCTGGATGTTAGGTTGTGTTAGGTTAGGTTATATTACGTTATTGATGTATATGAAGGTCAAACGGAGACCTAGAGGCCAACTCGCCAGGAATGATGTCAAATATTACCGCCGAGATGTTAGGTTGGGTTAGGTTAGGTTATATTACGTTATTGATGTATATAAAGGTCCCACGGAGAAGTAGATCCCAACTAGCCAGGAATGTTTTCAAATATTACCGCCGAGATGATAGGTTGGGTTAGGTTACGTTATATTGCTTTATTGATGTATATCATGGTCAAACGGAGACGTAGAGGCCAACTCGCCAGGAATGATGTCAAATATTACCGCCGAAATGTTAGGTTGTGTTAGGTTAGGTTATATTACGTTATTGATGTATGTAAAGGTCCCACGGAGACGTAGAGGCCAACAAGACAGGAATGTGGTCAAATATTACCGCCGAGATGTTAGGTTGGGTTAGGTTAGGTTATATTACGTTATTGATGCATATAATGGTCCCACGGAGACGGAGAAGCCAACTCGCCAGGAATGTGGTCAAATATTACCGCCGAGATGTTATGTTGGGTTAGGTTAGGTTATATTACGTTATTGATGTATATAAAGGTCCTACGGAGACGTAGAGGCCAACTCGCCAGGTATGTTGTCGAATATTACAGCCTGGATGTTAGGTTGGGTTAGGTTAGGTTATATTACGTTACTATTTATGTAAAGGTCCCACGGAAACGGAGAAGCCAACTCGCCAGGAATGTTTTCAAATACTACCGCCGAGAAGTTAGGTTGGGTTAGGTTAGGTTATATTACGTTATTGATGTATATAAAGGTCCCACGCAGACGGAGAAGCCAACTCGCCAGGAATGTTGTCAAATATTACCGACGAGATGTTAGGTTGGGTTAGGTTAGGTTATATTACGTTATTGATGTATATAAATGTCCCACGGAGACGCAGAGGCCAACTCGACAGGAATGTTGTCAAATATTGCCACCGAGATGTTAGGTTGGGTTAGGTTAAGTTATATTACGTTATTGATATATATAAAGGTCCCACGTAGACGTAGATGCCAACTCGCCAGGAATGTTGTCAAATATTACCGCCGGGATGATAGGTTGGGTTAAGTTACGTTATATTACGTTATTGATGTATACGAGGGTTACACGGAGACGTAGAGGCCAACTCGCCAGGAATGATGTCAAATATTACCGCCGAGATGTTAGGTTGCGTTAGGTTAGGTTATATTGCGTTATTGATGTATATAAAAGTCCCGCGGAGACGTAGAGGCCAACAAGCCAGGAATGTGGTCAAATATTACCGCCGAGATGTTAAATTGGGTTAGGCCAGCTTATATTATGTTACTGATGTATATAAAGGTCCCACGGAGTCGTAGAGGCCAACTCGCCAGGAATGTTGTCAAATACTACCGCCGAGATGATAGGTTGGGTTACGTTAGGTTATATTACGTTATTGATGTATATGAAGGTCAAACGGAGACCTAGAGGCCAACTCGATTGGAATGTTGTCAAATATTACCGGCGAGATCTTAGGTTGGGTTAGGTAAGGTTATATTACGTTATTGATGTATATAAAGGTCCCACGGAGACGTAGAGGCCAACAAGACAGGAATGTGGTCAAATATTACCGCCGAGATGTTAGGTTGGATTAGGTTAGGTTATATTACGTTATTGATGTATATAAAGGTCCCACGGAGACGCAGAGGCCAACTCGCCAGGAATGATGTCAAATATTACCGCCGAGATGATAGGTTGGGTTAGGTTAGGTTATATTACGTTATTGATATATATAAAGGTCCCAAGGAGACGTAGAGGACAACAAGCCAGGAATGTGGTCAAATATTACCGCCGGGATGTTAGGTTGGGTTAGGTTAGGCTATATTACGTTATTGATGTATATAAAGGTCCCACGTAGACGTAGAGGCCAAGAAGACAGGAATGTGGTCAAATATTACCTCCGAGATGTTATGTTGGGTTAGGTTAGGTTATATTACGTTATTGATGTATATAAAGGTCCTACGGAGACGTAGAGGCCAACTCGCCAGGTATGTTGTCGAATATTACAGCCTGGATGTTAGGTTGTGTTAGGTTAGGTTATATTACGTTATTGATGTATATGAAGGTCAAACGGAGACCTACAGGCCAACTCGCCAGGAATGATGTCAAATATTACCGCCGAGATGTTAGGTTGGGTTAGGTTAGGTTATATTACGTTATTGATGTATATAAAGGTCCCACGGAGAAGTAGATCCCAACTAGCCAGGAATGTTTTCAAATATTACCGCCGAGATGATAGGTTGGGTTAGGTTACGTTATATTGCTTTATTGATGTATATCATGGTCAAACGGAGACGTAGAGGCCAACTCGCCAGGAATGATGTCAAATATTACCGCCGAAATGTTAGGTTGTGTTAGGTTAGGTTATATTACGTTATTGATGTATGTAAAGGTCCCACGGAGACGTAGAGGCCAACAAGACAGGAATGTGGTCAAATATTACCGCCGAGATGTTAGGTTGGGTTAGGTTAGGTTATATTACGTTATTGATACATATAAAGGTCCCACGGAGACGGAGAAGCCAACTCGCCAGGAATGTTGTCAAATATTACAGCCGAGATGTTAGGTTGGGTTAGGTTAGGTTATATTACGTTATTGATGTATATAAATGTCCCACGGATACGTAGAGGCCAACTCGACAGGAATGTTGTGAAATATTGCCACCGAGATGTTAGGTTGGGTTAGGTTAGGTTATATTACGTTATTGATGTATATAAAGGTCCCACGGAGACGGAGAAGCCAACTCGCCAGGAATGTTGTCAAATATTACCGCCGAGATTTTAGATTGGGATAGGTAAGGTTATATTACGTTATTGATGTATATAAATGTCCCACGGAGACGTAGAGGCCAACAAGCCAGGAATGTGGTCAAATATTACCGCCGAGATGTTAGGTTGGGTTAGGTTAGGTTATATTACGTCATAGATCTATATGATGGTCCCACGGAGACGTAGAGTCCAACAAGCCAGGAATGTGGTCAAATATTACCGCCGAGATGTTATATTGGGTTAGCTTATGTTATATTATGTTATTGATGTATATAAATATCCCACGGAGACGTAGAGGCCACCTCGCCAGGTATGTTTTCAAATATTACCGCCGAGAAGTTAGGTTGGGTTAGGTTAGGTTATATTACGTTATTCATGTATATAAAGGTCCTACGGAGACGTAGAGGCCAACTCGCCAGGTATGTTGTCGAATATTACAGCCTGGATGTTAGGTTGGGTTAGGTCAGGTTATATTACGTTACTAATTTATGTAAAGGTCCCACGGAAAGGGAGAAGCCAACTCGCCAGGAATGTTTTCAAATATTACCGCCGAGAAGTTAGGTTGGGTTAGGTTAGGTTATATTACGTTATTGATGTATATAAAGGTCCCACGGAGACGGAGAAGCCAACTCGCCAGGAATGTTGTCAAATATTACCGACGAGATGTTAGGTTGGGTTAGGTTAGGTTATATTACGTTATTGATGTATATAAATGTCCCACGGAGACGCAGAGGCCAACTCGACAGGAATGTTGTCAAATATTGCCACCGAGATGTTAGGTTGGGTTAGGTTAAGTTATATTACGTTATTGATATATATAAAGGTCCCACGTAGACGTAGAGGCCAACTCGCCAGGAATGTTGTCAAATATTACCGCCGGGATGATAGGTTGGGTTAAGTTACGTTATATTACGTTGTTGATGTATACGAGGGTTACACGGAGACGTAGAGGCCAACTCGCCAGGAATGATGTCAAATATTACCGCCGAGATGTTAGGTTGCGTTAGGTTAGGTTATATTGCGTTATTGATGTATATAAAAGTCCCGCGGAGACGTAGAGGCCAACAAGCCAGGAATGTGGTCAAATATTACCGCCGAGATGTTAAATTGGGTTAGGCCAGCTTATATTATGTTACTGATGTATATAAAGGTCCCACGGAGTCGTAGAGGCCAACTCGCCAGGAATGTTGTCAAATACTACCGCCGAGATGATAGGTTGGGTTACGTTAGGTTATATTACGTTATTGATGTATATGAAGGTCAAACGGAGACCTAGAGGCCAACTCGATAGTAATGTTGTCAAATATTACCGGCGAGATCTTAGGTTGGGTTAGGTAAGGTTATATTACGTTATTGATGTATATAAAGGTCCCACGGAGACGTAGAGGCCAACAAGACAGGAATGTGGTCAAATATTACCGCCGAGATGTTAGGTTGGATTAGGTTAGGTTATATTAAGTTATTGATGTATATAAAGGTCCCACGGAGACGCAGAGGCCAACTCGCCAGGAATGATGTCAAATATTACTGCCGAGATGTTAGGTTGGGTTAGGTTAGGTTATATTACGTTATTGATTCATATAATGGTCCCACGGAGACGGAGAAGCCAACTCGCCAGGAATGTTGTCAAATATTACCGCCGAGATGTTAGGTTGGGTTAGGTTAGGTTATATTACGTTATTGATGTATATAAAGGTCCCACGGAGAAGTAGATGCCAACTAGCCAGGAATGTTTTCAAATATTACCGCCGAGATGATAGGTTGGGTTAGGTTACGTTATATTGCGTTATTGATGTATATCATGGTCAACCGGAGACGTAGAGGCCAACTCGCCAGGAATGATGTCAAATATTACCGCCGAGATGTTAGGTTGTGTTAGGTTAGGTTATATTACGTTATTGATGTATGTAAAGGTCCCACGGAGACGTAGAGGCCAACAAGACAGGAATGTGGTCAAATATTACCGCCGAGATGTTAGGTTGGGTTAGGTGAGGTTATATTACGTTATTGATACATATAAAGGTCCCACGGAGACGGAGAAGCCAACTCGCCAGGAATGTTGTCAAATATTACAGCCGAGATGTTAGGTTGGGTTAGGTTAGGTTATATTACGTTATTGATGTATATAAATGTCCCACGGATACGTAGAGGCCAACTCGCCAGGTATGTTTTCAAATATTACCGCCGAGAAGTTAGGTTGGGTTAGGTTAGGTTATATTACGTTATTCATGTATATAAAGGTCCCACGGAGACGGAGAAGCCAACTCGCCAGGAATGTTTTCAAATATTACCGCCGAGATGATAGGTTGGGTTAGGTTACGTTATATTGCGTTATTGATGTATATCATGGTCAACCGGAGACGTAGAGGCCAACTCGCCAGGAATGATGTCAAATATTACCGCCGAGATGTTAGGTTGTGTTAGGTTAGGTTATATTACGTTATTGATGTATGTAAAGGTCCCACGGAGACGTAGAGGCCAACAAGACAGGAATGTGGTCAAATATTACCGCCGAGATGTTAGGTTGGGTTAGGTGAGGTTATATTACGTTATTGATACATATAAAGGTCCCACGGAGACGGAGAAGCCAACTCGCCAGGAATGTTGTCAAATATTACAGCCGAGATGTTAGGTTGGGTTAGGTTAGGTTATATTACGTTATTGATGTATATAAATGTCCCACGGATACGTAGAGGCCAACTCGACAGGAATGTTGTCAAATATTGCCACCGAGATGTTAGGTTGGGTTAGGTTAGGTTATATTACGTTATTGATGTATATAAAGGTCCCACGGAGACGGAGAAGCCAACTCGCCAGGAATGTTGTCAAATATTACCGCCGAGATTTTAGATTGGGATAGGTTAGGTTATATTACGTTATTGATGTATATAAATGTCCCACGGAGACGTAGAGGCCAACAAGCCAGGAATGTGGTCAAATATTACCGCCGACATGTTAGGTTGGGTTAGGTTAGGTTATATTACGTCATAGATCTATATGAAGGTCCCACGGAGATGTAGAGTCCAACAAGCCAGGAATGTGGTCAAATATTACCGCCGAGATGTTATATTGGGTTAGCTTATGTTATATTATGTTATTGATGTATATAAATATCCCACGGAGACGTAGAGGCCACCTCGCCTGGTATGTTTTCAAATATTACCGCCGAGAAGTTAGGTTGGGTTAGGTTAGGTTATATTACGTTATTCATGTATATAAAGGTCCCACAGAGACGGAGAAGCCAACTCGCCAGGAATGTTGTCAAATATTACCGCCGAGATGTTAGGTTGGGTTAGGTTAGGTTATATTACGTTATTGATGTATATAAAGGTCCCACTGAAACGGAGAAGCCAACTCGCCAGGAATTTTGTCAAATATTATCGCCGAGATGATAGGTTGAGTTAGGTTAGGTTATATTTCGTTATTGATGTATATTAAGGTCCCACGGATTCGTAGAGGCCAACTCGCCCGGAATGATGTCAAATATTACCGCCGAGATTTTAGGTTGGGTTAGGTTAGGTTATTTTACTTTATTGATGTATATAAAGGTCCCACGGAGACGAAGAGGCCAACAAGACAGGAATGTGGTCAAATATTACCGCCGAGATGTTAGGTCGTGTTAGGTTAGGTTATATTACGTTATTGATGTATATAAAGGTCCCACGGAGACGTGGAGGCCAACAAGACAGGAATGTGGTCAAATATTACCGCCGAGATGTTAGGTTGGGTTAGGTTAGGTTATATTACGTTATTGATGCATATAATGGTCCCACGGAGACGGAGAAGCCAACTCGCCAGGAATGTTGTCAAATATTACCGCCGAGATGTTAGGTTGGGTTAGCTTATGTTATATTATGTTATTGATGTATATAAATATCCCACGGAGACGTAGAGGCCACCTCGCCTGGTATGTTTTCAAATATTACCGCCGAGAAGTTAGGTTGGGTTAGGTTAGGTTATATTACGTTATTCATGTATATAAAGGTCCCACGGAGACGGAGAAGCCAACTCGCCAGGAATGTTGTCAAATATTACCGCCGAGATGTTAGGTTGGGTTAGGTTAGGTTATATTACGTTATTGATGTATATAAAGGTCCCACTGAAACGGAGAAGCCAACTCGCCAGGAATTTTGTCAAATATTATCGCCGAGATGATAGGTTGAGTTAGGTTAGGTTATATTTCGTTATTGATGTATATTAAGGTCCCACGGAGTCGTAGAGGCCAACTCGCCCGGAATGATGTCAAATATTACCGCCGAGATTTTAGGTTGGGTTAGGTTAGGTTATTTTACTTTATTGATGTATATAAAGGTCCCACGGAGACGAAGAGGCCAACAAGACAGGAATGTGGTCAAATATTACCGCCGAGATGTTAGGTCGTGTTAGGTTAGGTTATATTACGTTATTGATGTATATAAAGGTCCCACGGAGACGTAGAGGCCAACAAGACAGGAATGTGGTCAAATATTACCGCCGAGATGTTAGGTTGGGTTAGGTTAGGTTATATTACGTTATTGATGCATATAATGGTCCCACGGAGACGGAGAAGCCAACTCGCCAGGAATGTGGTCAAATATTACCGCCGAGATGTTATGTTGGGTTAGGTTAGGTTATATTACGTTATTGATGTATATAAAGGTCCTACGGAGACGTAGAGGCCAACTCGCCAGGTATGTTGTCGAATATTACAGCCTGGATGTTAGGTTGTGTTAGGTTAGGTTATATTACGTTATTGATGTATATGAAGGTCAAACGGAGACCTAGAGGCCAACTCGCCAGGAATGATGTCAAATATTACCGCCGAGATTTTAGGTTGGGTTAGGTTACGTTATATTGCGTTCTTGATGTATATCATGGTCAAACGGAGACGTAGAGGCCAACTCGCCAGGAATGATGTCAAATATTACCGCCGAGATGTTAGGTCGTGTTGGGTTAGGTTATATTACGTTATTGATGTATATAAAGGTCCCACGGAGACGTAGAGGCCAACAAGACAGGAATGTGGTCAAATATTACCGCCGAGATGTTAGGTTGGGTTAGGTTAGGTTATATTACGTTATTGATGCATATAATGGTCCCACGGAGACGGAGAAGCCAACTCGCCAGGAATGTTGTCAAATATTACCGCCGAGATTTTAGATTGGGATAGGTAAGGTTATATTACGTTATTGATGTATATAAATGTCCCACGGAGACGTAGAGGCCAACAAGCCAGGAATGTGGTCAAATATTACCGCCGAGATGTTAGGTTGGGTTAGGTTAGGTTATATTACGTCATAGATCTATATGATGGTCCCACGGAGACGTAGAGTCCAACAAGCCAGGAATGTGGTCAAATATTACCGCCGAGATGTTATATTGGGTTAGCTTATGTTATATTATGTTATTGATGTATATAAATATCCCACGGAGACGTAGAGGCCACCTCGCCAGGTATGTTTTCAAATATTACCGCCGAGAAGTTAGGTTGGGTTAGGTTAGGTTATATTACGTTATTCATGTATATAAAGGTCCTACGGAGACGTAGAGGCCAACTCGCCAGGTATGTTGTCGAATATTACAGCCTGGATGTTAGGTTGGGTTAGGTCAGGTTATATTACGTTACTAATTTATGTAAAGGTCCCACGGAAAGGGAGAAGCCAACTCGCCAGGAATGTTTTCAAATATTACCGCCGAGAAGTTAGGTTGGGTTAGGTTAGGTTATATTACGTTATTGATGTATATAAAGGTCCCACGGAGACGGAGAAGCCAACTCGCCAGGAATGTTGTCAAATATTACCGACGAGATGTTAGGTTGGGTTAGGTTAGGTTATATTACGTTATTGATGTATATAAATGTCCCACGGAGACGCAGAGGCCAACTCGACAGGAATGTTGTCAAATATTGCCACCGAGATGTTAGGTTGGGTTAGGTTAAGTTATATTACGTTATTGATATATATAAAGGTCCCACGTAGACGTAGAGGCCAACTCGCCAGGAATGTTGTCAAATATTACCGCCGGGATGATAGGTTGGGTTAAGTTACGTTATATTACGTTGTTGATGTATACGAGGGTTACACGGAGACGTAGAGGCCAACTCGCCAGGAATGATGTCAAATATTACCGCCGAGATGTTAGGTTGCGTTAGGTTAGGTTATATTGCGTTATTGATGTATATAAAAGTCCCGCGGAGACGTAGAGGCCAACAAGCCAGGAATGTGGTCAAATATTACCGCCGAGATGTTAAATTGGGTTAGGCCAGCTTATATTATGTTACTGATGTATATAAAGGTCCCACGGAGTCGTAGAGGCCAACTCGCCAGGAATGTTGTCAAATACTACCGCCGAGATGATAGGTTGGGTTACGTTAGGTTATATTACGTTATTGATGTATATGAAGGTCAAACGGAGACCTAGAGGCCAACTCGATAGTAATGTTGTCAAATATTACCGGCGAGATCTTAGGTTGGGTTAGGTAAGGTTATATTACGTTATTGATGTATATAAAGGTCCCACGGAGACGTAGAGGCCAACAAGACAGGAATGTGGTCAAATATTACCGCCGAGATGTTAGGTTGGATTAGGTTAGGTTATATTAAGTTATTGATGTATATAAAGGTCCCACGGAGACGCAGAGGCCAACTCGCCAGGAATGATGTCAAATATTACTGCCGAGATGTTAGGTTGGGTTAGGTTAGGTTATATTACGTTATTGATTCATATAATGGTCCCACGGAGACGGAGAAGCCAACTCGCCAGGAATGTTGTCAAATATTACCGCCGAGATGTTAGGTTGGGTTAGGTTAGGTTATATTACGTTATTGATGTATATAAAGGTCCCACGGAGAAGTAGATGCCAACTAGCCAGGAATGTTTTCAAATATTACCGCCGAGATGATAGGTTGGGTTAGGTTACGTTATATTGCGTTATTGATGTATATCATGGTCAACCGGAGACGTAGAGGCCAACTCGCCAGGAATGATGTCAAATATTACCGCCGAGATGTTAGGTTGTGTTAGGTTAGGTTATATTACGTTATTGATGTATGTAAAGGTCCCACGGAGACGTAGAGGCCAACAAGACAGGAATGTGGTCAAATATTACCGCCGAGATGTTAGGTTGGGTTAGGTGAGGTTATATTACGTTATTGATACATATAAAGGTCCCACGGAGACGGAGAAGCCAACTCGCCAGGAATGTTGTCAAATATTACAGCCGAGATGTTAGGTTGGGTTAGGTTAGGTTATATTACGTTATTGATGTATATAAATGTCCCACGGATACGTAGAGGCCAACTCGCCAGGTATGTTTTCAAATATTACCGCCGAGAAGTTAGGTTGGGTTAGGTTAGGTTATATTACGTTATTCATGTATAGAAAGGTCCCACGGAGACGGAGAAGCCAACTCGCCAGGAATGTTTTCAAATATTACCGCCGAGATGATAGGTTGGGTTAGGTTACGTTATATTGCGTTATTGATGTATATCATGGTCAACCGGAGACGTAGAGGCCAACTCGCCAGGAATGATGTCAAATATTACCGCCGAGATGTTAGGTTGTGTTAGGTTAGGTTATATTACGTTATTGATGTATGTAAAGGTCCCACGGAGACGTAGAGGCCAACAAGACAGGAATGTGGTCAAATATTACCGCCGAGATGTTAGGTTGGGTTAGGTGAGGTTATATTACGTTATTGATACATATAAAGGTCCCACGGAGACGGAGAAGCCAACTCGCCAGGAATGTTGTCAAATATTACAGCCGAGATGTTAGGTTGGGTTAGGTTAGGTTATATTACGTTATTGATGTATATAAATGTCCCACGGATACGTAGAGGCCAACTCGACAGGAATGTTGTCAAATATTGCCACCGAGATGTTAGGTTGGGTTAGGTTAGGTTATATTACGTTATTGATGTATATAAAGGTCCCACGGAGACGGAGAAGCCAACTCGCCAGGAATGTTGTCAAATATTACCGCCGAGATTTTAGATTGGGATAGGTTAGGTTATATTACGTTATTGATGTATATAAATGTCCCACGGAGACGTAGAGGCCAACAAGCCAGGAATGTGGTCAAATATTACCGCCGACATGTTAGGTTGGGTTAGGTTAGGTTATATTACGTCATAGATCTATATGAAGGTCCCACGGAGATGTAGAGTCCAACAAGCCAGGAATGTGGTCAAATATTACCGCCGAGATGTTATATTGGGTTAGCTTATGTTATATTATGTTATTGATGTATATAAATATCCCACGGAGACGTAGAGGCCACCTCGCCTGGTATGTTTTCAAATATTACCGCCGAGAAGTTAGGTTGGGTTAGGTTAGGTTATATTACGTTATTCATGTATATAAAGGTCCCACAGAGACGGAGAAGCCAACTCGCCAGGAATGTTGTCAAATATTACCGCCGAGATGTTAGGTTGGGTTAGGTTAGGTTATATTACGTTATTGATGTATATAAAGGTCCCACTGAAACGGAGAAGCCAACTCGCCAGGAATTTTGTCAAATATTATCGCCGAGATGATAGGTTGAGTTAGGTTAGGTTATATTTCGTTATTGATGTATATTAAGGTCCCACGGATTCGTAGAGGCCAACTCGCCCGGAATGATGTCAAATATTACCGCCGAGATTTTAGGTTGGGTTAGGTTAGGTTATTTTACTTTATTGATGTATATAAAGGTCCCACGGAGACGAAGAGGCCAACAAGACAGGAATGTGGTCAAATATTACCGCCGAGATGTTAGGTTGGGTTAGGTTAGGTTATATTACGTTATTGATGCATATAATGGTCCCACGGAGACGGAGAAGCCAACTCGCCAGGAATGTTGTCAAATATTACCGCCGAGATGTTAGGTTGGGTTAGCTTATGTTATATTATGTTATTGATGTATATAAATATCCCACGGAGACGTAGAGGCCACCTCGCCTGGTATGTTTTCAAATATTACCGCCGAGAAGTTAGGTTGGGTTAGGTTAGGTTATATTACGTTATTCATGTATATAAAGGTCCCACGGAGACGGAGAAGCCAACTCGCCAGGAATGTTGTCAAATATTACCGCCGAGATGTTAGGTTGGGTTAGGTTAGGTTATATTACGTTATTGATGTATATAAAGGTCCCACTGAAACGGAGAAGCCAACTCGCCAGGAATTTTGTCAAATATTATCGCCGAGATGATAGGTTGAGTTAGGTTAGGTTATATTTCGTTATTGATGTATATTAAGGTCCCACGGAGTCGTAGAGGCCAACTCGCCCGGAATGATGTCAAATATTACCGCCGAGATTTTAGGTTGGGTTAGGTTAGGTTATTTTACTTTATTGATGTATATAAAGGTCCCACGGAGACGAAGAGGCCAACAAGACAGGAATGTGGTCAAATATTACCGCCGAGATGTTAGGTCGTGTTAGGTTAGGTTATATTACGTTATTGATGTATATAAAGGTCCCACGGAGACGTAGAGGCCAACAAGACAGGAATGTGGTCAAATATTACCGCCGAGATGTTAGGTTGGGTTAGGTTAGGTTATATTACGTTATTGATGCATATAATGGTCCCACGGAGACGGAGAAGCCAACTCGCCAGGAATGTGGTCAAATATTACCGCCGAGATGTTATGTTGGGTTAGGTTAGGTTATATTACGTTATTGATGTATATAAAGGTCCTACGGAGACGTAGAGGCCAACTCGCCAGGTATGTTGTCGAATATTACAGCCTGGATGTTAGGTTGTGTTAGGTTAGGTTATATTACGTTATTGATGTATATGAAGGTCAAACGGAGACCTAGAGGCCAACTCGCCAGGAATGATGTCAAATATTACCGCCGAGATTTTAGGTTGGGTTAGGTTACGTTATATTGCGTTCTTGATGTATATCATGGTCAAACGGAGACGTAGAGGCCAACTCGCCAGGAATGATGTCAAATATTACCGCCGAGATGTTAGGTCGTGTTGGGTTAGGTTATATTACGTTATTGATGTATATAAAGGTCCCACGGAGACGTAGAGGCCAACAAGACAGGAATGTGGTCAAATATTACCGCCGAGATGTTAGGTTGGGTTAGGTTAGGTTATATTACGTTATTGATGCATATAATGGTCCCACGGAGACGGAGAAGCCAACTCGCCAGGAATGTTGTCAAATATTACCGCCCGAGATGTTAGGTTGGGTTAGGTTAGGTTATATTACGTTATTGATGTATATAAAGGTCCCACGGAGAAGTAGATGCCAACTAGCCAGGAATGTTTTCAAATATTACCGCCGAGATGATAGGTTGGGTTAGGTTACGTTATATTGCGTTATTGATGTATATCATGGTCAACCGGAGACGTAGAGGCCAACTCGCCAGGAATGATGTCAAATATTAACGCCGAGATGTTAGGTTGTGTTAGGTTAGGTTATATTACGTTATTGATGTATGTAAAGGTCCCACGGAGACGTAGTGGCCAACAAGACAGGAATGTGGTCAAATATTACCGCCGAGATGTTAGGTTGGGTTAGGTGAGGTTATATTACGTTATTGATACATATAAAGGTCCCACGGAGACGGAGAAGCCAACTCGCCAGGAATGTTGTCAAATATTACAGCCGAGATGTTAGGTTGGGTTAGGTTAGGTTATATTACGTTATTGATGTATATAAATGTCCCACGGATACGTAGAGGCCAACTCGCCAGGTATGTTTTCAAATATTACCGCCGAGAAATTAGGTTGGGTTAGGTTAGGTTATATTACGTTATTCATGTATATAAAGGTCCCACGGAGACGGAGAAGCCAACTCGCCAGGAATGTTTTCAAATATTACCGCCGAGATGATAGGTTGGGTTAGGTTACGTTATATTGCGTTATTGATGTATATCATGGTCAACCGGAGACGTAGAGGCCAACTCGCCAGGAATGATGTCAAATATTACCGCCGAGATGTTAGGTTGTGTTAGGTTAGGTTATATTACGTTATTGATGTATGTAAAGGTCCCACGGAGACGTAGAGGCCAACAAGACAGGAATGTGGTCAAATATTACCGCCGAGATGTTAGGTTGGGTTAGGCGAGGTTATATTACGTTATTGATACATATAAAGGTCCCACGGAGACGGAGAAGCCAACTCGCCAGGAATGTTGTCAAATATTACAGCCGAGATGTTAGGTTGGGTTAGGTTAGGTTATATTACGTTATTGATGTATATAAATGTCCCACGGATACGTAGAGGCCAACTCGACAGGAATGTTGTCAAATATTGCCACCGAGATGTTAGGTTGGGTTAGGTTAGGTTATATTACGTTATTGATGTATATAAAGGTCCCACGGAGACGGAGAAGCCAACTCGCCAGGAATGTTGTCAAATATTACCGCCGAGATTTTAGATTGGGATAGGTTAGGTTATATTACGTTATTGATGTATATAAATGTCCCACGGAGACGTAGAGGCCAACAAGCCAGGAATGTGGTCAAATATTACCGCCGACATGTTAGGTTGGGTTAGGTTAGGTTATATTACGTCATAGATCTATATGAAGGTCCCACGGAGACGTAGAGTCCAACAAGCCAGGAATGTGGTCAAATATTACCGCCGAGATGTTATATTGGGTTAGCTTATGTTATATTATGTTATTGATGTATATAAATATCCCACGGAGACGGAGACGGCCACCTCGCCTGGTATGTTTTCAAATATTACCGCCGAGAAGTTAGGTTGGGTTAGGTTAGGTTATATTACGTTATTCATGTATATAAAGGTCCCACGGAGACGGAGAAGCCAACTCGCCAAGAATGTTGTCAAATATTACCGCCGAGATGTTAGGTTGGGTTAGGTTAGGTTATATTACGTTATTGATGTATATAAAGGTCCCACTGAAACGGAGAAGCCAACTCGCCAGGAATTTTGTCAAATATTATCGCCGAGATGATAGGTTGAGTTAGGTTAGGTTATATTTCGTTATTGATGTATATCATGGTCACACGGAGACGTAGAGGCCAACTCGCCAGGAATGATGTCAAATATTACCGCCGAGATGTTAGGTCGTGTTGGGTTAGGTTATATTACGTTATTGATGTATATAAAGGTCCCACGGAGACGTAGAGGCCAACAAGACAGGAATGTGGTCAAATATTACCGCCGAGATGTTAGGTTGGGTTAGGTTAGGTTATATTACGTTATTGATGCATATAATGGTCCCACGGAGACGGAGAAGCCAACTCGCCAGGAATGTGGTCAAATATTACCGCCGAGATGTTATGTTGGGTTAGGTTAGGTTATATTACGTTATTGATGTATATAAAGGTCCTACGGAGACGTAGAGGCCAACTCGCCAGGTATGTTGTCGAATATTACAGCCTGGATGTTAGGTTGTGTTAGGTTAGGTTATATTACGTTATTGATATATATGAAGGTCAAACGGAGACCTAGAGGCCAACTCGCCAGGAATGATCTCAAATATTACCGCCGAGATTTTAGGTTGGGTTAGGTTAGGTTATATTACGTTATTGATGTATATAAAGGTCCCACGGAGACGTAGAGGCCAACAAGACAGGAATGTGGTCAAATATTACCGCCGAGATGTTAGGTTGGGTTAGGTTAGGTTATATTACGTTATTGATGCATATAATGGTCCCACGGAGACGGAGAAGCCAACTCGCCAGGAATGTTGTCAAATATTACCGCCGAGATGTTAGGTTGGGTTAGGTTAGGTTATGTTACGTTATTGATGTATATAAAGGTCCCACGGAGAAGTAGATGCCAACTAGCCAGGAATGTTTTCAAATATTACCGCCGAGATGATAGGTTGGGTTAGGTTACGTTATATTGCGTTATTGATGTATATCATGGTCAACCGGAGACGTAGAGGCCAACTCGCCAGGAATGATGTCAAATATTACCGCCGAGATGTTAGGTTGTGTTAGGTTAGGTTATATTACGTTATTGATGTATGTAAAGGTCCCACGGAGACGTAGAGGCCAACAAGACAGGAATGTGGTCAAATATTACCGCCGAGATGTTAGGTTGGGTTAGGTGAGGTTATATTACGTTATTGATACATATAAAGGTCCCACGGAGACGGAGAAGCCAACTCGCCAGGAATGTTGTCAAATATTACAGCCGAGATGTTAGGTTGGGTTAGGTTAGGTTATATTACGTTATTGATGTATATAAATGTCCCACGGATACGTAGAGGCCAACTCGCCAGGAATGTTTTCAAATATTACCGCCGAGATGATAGGTTGGGTTAGGTTACGTTATATTGCGTTATTGATGTATATCATGGTCAACCGGAGACGTAGAGGCCAACTCGCCAGGAATGATGTCAAATATTACCGCCGAGATGTTAGGTTGTGTTAGGTTAGGTTATATTACGTTATTGATGTATGTAAAGGTCCCACGGAGACGTAGAGGCCAACAAGACAGGAATGTGGTCAAATATTACCGCTGAGATGTTAGGTTGGGTTAGGTGAGGTTATATTACGTTATTGATACATATAAAGGTCCCACGGAGACGGAGAAGCCAACTCGCCAGGAATGTTGTCAAATATTACAGCCGAGATGTTAGGTTGGGTTAGGTTAGGTTATATTACGTTATTGATGTATATAAATGTCCCACGGATACGTAGAGGCCAACTCGACAGGAATGTTGTCAAATATTGCCACCGAGATGTTAGGTTGGGTTAGGTTAGGTTATATTACGTTATTGATGTATATAAAGGTCCCACGGAGACGGAGAAGCCAACTCGCCAGGAATGTTGTCAAATATTACCGCCGAGATTTTAGATTGGGATAGGTTAGGTTATATTACGTTATTGATGTATATAAATGTCCCACGGAGACGTAGAGGCCAACAAGCCAGGAATGTGGTCAAATATTACCGCCGACATGTTAGGTTGGGTTAGGTTAGGTTATATTACGTCATAGATCTATATGAACGTCCCGCGGAGACGTAGAGTCCAACAAGCCAGGAATGTGGTCAAATATTACCGCCGAGATGTTATATTGGGTTAGCTTATGTTATATTATGTTATTGATGTATATAAATATCCCAGGGAGACGTAGAGGCCACCTCGCCTGGTATGTTTTCAAATATTACCGCCGAGAAGTTAGGTTGGGTTAGGTTAGGTTATATTACGTTATTCATGTATATAAAGGTCCCACGGAGACGGAGAAGCCAACTCGCCAGGAATGTTGTCAAATATTACCGCCGAGATGTTAGGTTGGGTTAGGTTAGGTTATATTACGTTATTGATGTATATAAAGGTCGCACTGAAACGGAGAAGCCAACTCGCCAGGAATTTTGTCAAATATTATCGCCGAGATGATAGGTTGAGTTAGGTTAGGTTATATTTCGTTATTGATGTATATTAAGGTCCCACGGAGTCGTAGAGGCCAACTCGCCCGGAATGATGTCAAATATTACCGCCGAGATTTTAGGTTGGGTTAGGTTAGGTTATTTTACTTTATTGATGTATATAAAGGTCCCACGGAGACGAAGAGGCCAACAAGACAGGAATGTGGTCAAATATTACCGCCGAGATGTTAGGTCGTGTTAGGTTAGGTTATATTACGTTATTGATGTATATAAAGGTCCCACGGAGACGTAGAGGCCAACAAGACAGGAATGTGGTCAAATATTACCGCCGAGATGTTAGGTTGGGTTAGGTTAGGTTATATTACGTTATTGATGCATATAAAGGTCCCACGGAGACGGAGAAGCCAACTCGCCAGGAATGTTGTCAAATATTACCGCCGAGATTTTAGATTGGGATAGGTTAGGTTATATTACGTTATTGATGTATATAAATGTCCCACGGAGACGTAGAGGCCAACAAGCCAGGAATGTGGTCAAATATTACCGCCGACATGTTAGGTTGGGTTAGGTTAGGTTATATTACGTCATAGATCTATATGAAGGTCCCACGGAGACGTAGAGTCCAACAAGCCAGGAATGTGGTCAAATATTACCGCCGAGATGTTATATTGGGTTAGCTTATGTTATATTATGTTATTGATGTATATAAATATCCCACGGAGACGGAGACGGCCACCTCGCCTGGTATGTTTTCAAATATTACCGCCGAGAAGTTAGGTTGGGTTAGGTTAGGTTATATTACGTTATTCATGTATATAAAGGTCCCACGGAGACGGAGAAGCCAACTCGCCAAGAATGTTGTCAAATATTACCGCCGAGATGTTAGGTTGGGTTAGGTTAGGTTATATTACGTTATTGATGTATATAAAGGTCCCACTGAAACGGAGAAGCCAACTCGCCAGGAATTTTGTCAAATATTATCGCCGAGATGATAGGTTGAGTTAGGTTAGGTTATATTTCGTTATTGATGTATATTAAGGTCCCACGGAGTCGTAGAGGCCAACTCGCCCGGAATGATGTCAAATATTACCGCCGAGATTTTAGGTTGGGTTAGGTTAGGTTATTTTACTTTATTGATGTATATAAATGTCCCACGGAGACGAAGAGGCCAACAAGACAGGAATGTGGTCAAATATTACCGCCGAGATGTTAGGTCGTGTTAGGTTAGGTTATATTACGTTATTGATGTATATAAAGGTCCCACGGAGACGTAGAGGCCAACAAGACAGGAATGTGGTCAAATATTACCGCCGAGATGTTAGGTTGGGTTAGGTTAGGTTATATTACGTTATTGATGCATATAATGGTCCCACGGAGACGGAGAAGCCAACTCGCCAGGAATGTGGTCAAATATTACCGCCGAGATGTTATGTTGGGTTAGGTTAGGTTATATTACGTTATTGATGTATATAAAGGTCCTACGGAGACGTAGAGGCCAACTCGCCAGGTATGTTGTCGAATATTACAGCCTGGATGTTAGGTTGGGTTAGGTTACGTTATATTGCGTTATTGATGTATATCATGGTCAACCGGAGACGTAGAGGCCAACTCGCCAGGAATGATGTCAAATATTACCGCCGAGATGTTAGGTTGTGTTAGGTTAGGTTATATTACGTTATTGATGTATGTAAAGGTCCCACGGAGACGTAGAGGCCAACAAGACAGGAATGTGGTCAAATATTACCGCTGAGATGTTAGGTTGGGTTAGGTGAGGTTATATTACGTTATTGATACATATAAAGGTCCCACGGAGACGGAGAAGCCAACTCGCCAGGAATGTTGTCAAATATTACAGCCGAGATGTTAGGTTGGGTTAGGTTAGGTTATATTACGTTATTGATGTATATAAATGTCCCACGGATACGTAGAGGCCAACTCGACAGGAATGTTGTCAAATATTGCCACCGAGATGTTAGGTTGGGTTAGGTTAGGTTATATTACGTTATTGATGTATATAAAGGTCCCACGGAGACGGAGAAGCCAACTCGCCAGGAATGTTGTCAAATATTACCGCCGAGATTTTAGATTGGGATAGGTTAGGTTATATTACGTTATTGATGTATATAAATGTCCCACGGAGACGTAGAGGCCAACAAGCCAGGAATGTGGTCAAATATTACCGCCGACATGTTAGGTTGGGTTAGGTTAGGTTATATTACGTCATAGATCTATATGAACGTCCCGCGGAGACGTAGAGTCCAACAAGCCAGGAATGTGGTCAAATATTACCGCCGAGATGTTATATTGGGTTAGCTTATGTTATATTATGTTATTGATGTATATAAATATCCCACGGGACGTAATGGCCACCTCGCCTGGTATGTTTTCAAATATTACCGCCGAGAAGTTAGATTGGGTTAGGTTAGGTTATATTACGTTATTCATGTATATAAAGGTCCCACGGAGACGGAGAAGCCAACTCGCCAGGAATGTTGTCAAATATTACCGCCGAGATGTTAGGTTGGGTTAGGTTAGGTTATATTACGTTATTGATGTATATAAAGGTCCCACTGAAACGGAGAAGCCAACTCGCCAGGAATTTTGTCAAATATTATCGCCGAGATGATAGGTTGAGTTAGGTTAGGTTATATTTCGTTATTGAAGTATATTAAGGTCCCACGGAGTCGTAGAGGCCAACTCGCCCGGAATGATGTCAAATATTACCGCCGAGATTTTAGGTTGGGTTAGGTTAGGTTATTTTACTTTATTGATGTATATAAAGGTCCCACGGAGACGAAGAGGCCAACAAGACAGGAATGTGGTCAAATATTACCGCCGAGATGTTAGGTCGTGTTAGGTTAGGTTATATTACGTTATTGATGTATATAAAGGTCCCACGGAGACGTAGAGGCCAACAAGACAGGAATGTGGTCAAATATTACCGCCGAGATGTTAGGTTGGGTTAGGTTAGGTTATATTACGTTATTGATGCATATAATGGTCCCACGGAGACGGAGAAGCCAACTCGCCAGGAATGTGGTCAAATATTACCGCCGAGATGTTATGTTGGGTTAGGTTAGGTTATATTACGTTATTGATGTATATAAAGGTCCTACGGAGACGTAGAGGCCAACTCGCCAGGAATGTTTTCAAATATTACCGCCGAGATGATAGGTTGGGTTAGGTTACGTTATATTGCGTTATTGATGTATATCATGGTCAACCGGAGACGTAGAGGCCAACTCGCCAGGAATGATGTCAAATATTACCGCCGAGATGTTAGGTTGTGTTAGGTTAGGTTATATTACGTTATTGATGTATGTAAAGGTCCCACGGAGACGTAGAGGCCAACAAGACAGGAATGTGGTCAAATATTACCGCCGAGATGTTAGGTTGGGTTAGGTGAGGTTATATTACGTTATTGATACATATAAAGGTCCCACGGAGACGGAGAAGCCAACTCGCCAGGAATGTTGTCAAATATTACAGCCGAGATGTTAGGTTGGGTTAGGTTAGGTTATATTACGTTATTGATGTATATAAATGTCCCACGGATACGTAGAGGCCAACTCGACAGGAATGTTGTCAAATATTACAGCCGAGATGTTAGGTTGGGTTAGGTTAGGTTATATTACGTTATTGATGTATATAAAGGTCCCACGGAGACGGAGAAGCCAACTCGCCAGGAATGTTGTCAAATATTACCGCCGAGATTTTAGATTGGGATAGGTTAGGTTATATTACGTTATTGATGTATATAAATGTCCCACGGAGACGTAGAGGCCAACAAGCCAGGAATGTGGTCAAATATTACCGCCGACATGTTAGGTTGGGTTAGGTTAGGTTATATTACGTCATAGATCTATATGAAGGTCCCACGGAGACGTAGAGTCCAACAAGCCAGGAATGTGGTCAAATATTACCGCCGAGATGTTATATTGGGTTAGCTTATGTTATATTATGTTATTGATGTATATAAATATCCCACGGAGACGTAGAGGCCACCTCGCCTGGTATGTTTTCAAATATTACCGCCGAGAAGTTAGGTTGGGTTAGGTTAGGTTATATTACGTTATTCATGTATATAAAGGTTCCACGGAGACGGAGAAGCCAACTCGCCAGGAATGTTGTCAAATATTACCGCCGAGATGTTAGGTTGGGTTAGGTTAGGTTATATTACGTTATTGATGTATATAAAGGTCGCACTGAAACGGAGAAGCCAACTCGCCAGGAATTTTGTCAAATATTATCGCCGAGATGATAGGTTGAGTTAGGTTAGGTTATATTTCGTTATTGATGTATATTAAGGTCCCACGGAGTCGTAGAGGCCAACTCGCCCGGAATGATGTCAAATATTACCGCCGAGATTTTAGGTTGGGTTAGGTTAGGTTATTTTACTTTATTGATGTATATAAAGGTCCCACGGAGACGAAGAGGCCAACAAGACAGGAATGTGGTCAAATATTACCGCCGAGATGTTAGGTCGTGTTAGGTTAGGTTATATTACGTTATTGATGTATATAAAGGTCCCACGGAGACGTAGAGGCCAACAAGACAGGAATGTGGTCAAATATTACCGCCGAGATGTTAGGTTGGGTTAGGTTAGGTTATATTACGTTATTGATGCATATAATGGTCCCACGGAGACGGAGAAGCCAACTCGCCAGGAATGTGGTCAAATATTACCGCCGAGATGTTATGTTGGGTTAGGTTAGGTTATATTACGTTATTGATGTATATAAAGGTCCTACGGAGACGTAGAGGCCAACTCGCCAGGTATGTTGTCGAATATTACAGCCTGGATGTTAGGTTGTGTTAGGTTAGGTTATATTACGTTATTGATGTATATGAAGGTCAAACGGAGACCTAGAGGCCAACTCGCCAGGAATGATGTCAAATATTACCGCCGAGATTTTAGGTTGGGTTAGGTTACGTTATATTGCGTTCTTGATGTATATCATGGTCAAACGGAGACGTAGAGGCCAACTCGCCAGGAATGATGTCAAATATTACCGCCGAGATGTTAGGTCGTGTTGGGTTAGGTTATATTACGTTATTGATGTATATAAAGGTCCCACGGAGAAGTAGATGCCAACTAGCCAGGAATGTTTTCAAATATTACCGCCGAGATGATAGGTTGGGTTAGGTTACGTTATATTGCGTTATTGATGTATATCATGGTCAACCGGAGACGTAGAGGCCAACTCGCCAGGAATGATGTCAAATATTACCGCCGAGATGTTAGGTTGTGTTAGGTTAGGTTATATTACGTTATTGATGTATGTAAAGGTCCCACGGAGACGTAGAGGCCAACAAGACAGGAATGTGGTCAAATATTACCGCCGAGATGTTAGGTTGGGTTAGGTGAGGTTATATTACGTTATTGATACATATAAAGGTCCCACGGAGACGGAGAAGCCAACTCGCCAGGAATGTTGTCAAATATTACAGCCGAGATGTTAGGTTGGGTTAGGTTAGGTTATATTACGTTATTGATGTATATAAATGTCCCACGGATACGTAGAGGCCAACTCGCCAGGTATGTCTTCAAATATTACCGCCGAGAAGTTAGGTTGGGTTAGGTTAGGTTATATTACGTTATTCATGTATATAAAGGTCCCACGGAGACGGAGAAGCCAACTCGCCAGGAATGTTTTCAAATATTACCGCCGAGATGATAGGTTGGGTTAGGTTACGTTATATTGCGTTATTGATGTATATCATGGTCAACCGGAGACGTGGAGGCCAACTCGCCAGGAATGATGTCAAATATTACCGCCGAGAAGTTAGGTTGTGTAAGGTTAGGTTATATTACGTTATTGATGTATGTAAAGGTCCCACGGAGACGTAGAGGCCAACAAGACAGGAATGTGGTCAAATATTACCGCCGAGATGTTAGGTTGGGTTAGGCGAGGTTATATTACGTTATTGATACATATAAAGGTCCCACGGAGACGGAGAAGCCAACTCGCCAGGAATGTTGTCAAATATTACAGCCGAGATGTTAGGTTGGGTTAGGTTAGGTTATATTACGTTATTGATGTATATAAATGTCCCACGGATACGTAGAGGCCAACTCGACAGGAATGTTGTCAAATATTGCCACCGAGATGTTAGGTTGGGTTAGGTTAGGTTATATTACGTTATTGATGTATATAAAGGTCCCACGGAGACGGAGAAGCCAACTCGCCAGGAATGTTGTCAAATATTACCGCCGAGGTTTTAGAATGGGATAGGTTAGGTTATATTACGTTATTGATGTATATAAATGTCCCACGGAGACGTAGAGGCCAACAAGCCAGGAATGTGGTCAAATATTACCGCCGACATGTTAGGTTGGGTTAGGTTAGGTTATATTACGTCATAGATCTATATGAAGGTCCCACGGAGACGTAGAGTCCAACAAGCCAGGAATGTGGTCAAATATTACCGCCGAGATGTTATATTGGGTTAGCTTATGTTATATTATGTTATTGATGTATATAAATATCCCACGGAGACGGAGACGGCCACCTCGCCTGGTATGTTTTCAAATATTACCGCCGAGAAGTTAGGTTGGGTTAGGTTAGGTTATATTACGTTATTCATGTATATAAAGGTTCCACGGAGACGGAGAAGCCAACTCGCCAGGAATGTTGTCAAATATTACCGCCGAGATGTTAGGTTGGGTTAGGTTAGGTTATATTACGTTATTGATGTATATAAAGGTCGCACTGAAACGGAGAAGCCAACTCGCCAGGAATTTTGTCAAATATTATCGCCGAGATGATAGGTTGAGTTAGGTTAGGTTATATTTCGTTATTGATGTATATTAAGGTCCCACGGAGTCGTAGAGGCCAACTCGCCCGGAATGATGTCAAATATTACCGCCGAGATTTTAGGTTGGGTTAGGTTAGGTTATTTTACTTTATTGATGTATATAAAGGTCCCACGGAGACGAAGAGGCCAACAAGACAGGAATGTGGTCAAATATTACCGCCGAGATGTTAGGTCGTGTTAGGTTAGGTTATATTACGTTATTGATGTATATAAAGGTCCCACGGAGACGTAGAGGCCAACAAGACAGGAATGTGGTCAAATATTACCGCCGAGATGTTAGGTTGGGTTAGGTTAGGTTATATTACGTTATTGATGCATATAATGGTCCCACGGAGACGGAGAAGCCAACTCGCCAGGAATGTGGTCAAATATTACCGCCGAGATGTTATGTTGGGTTAGGTTAGGTTATATTACGTTATTGATGTATATAAAGGTCCTACGGAGACGTAGAGGCCAACTCGCCAGGTATGTTGTCGAATATTACAGCCTGGATGTTAGGTTGTGTTAGGTTAGGTTATATTACGTTATTGATGTATATGAAGGTCAAACGGAGACCTAGAGGCCAACTCGCCAGGAATGATGTCAAATATTACCGCCGAGATTTTAGGTTGGGTTAGGTTACGTTATATTGCGTTCTTGATGTATATCATGGTCACACGGAGACGTAGAGGCCAACTCGCCAGGAATGATGTCAAATATTACCGCCGAGATGTTAGGTCGTGTTGGGTTAGGTTATATTACGTTATTGATGTATATAAAGGTCCCACGGAGACGTAGAGGCCAACAAGACAGGAATGTGGTCAAATATTACCGCCGAGATGTTAGGTTGGGTTAGGTTAGGTTATATTACGTTATTGATGCATATAATGGTCCCACGGAGACGGAGAAGCCAACTCGCCAGGAATGTTGTCAAATATTACCGCCGAGATGTTAGGTTGGGTTAGGTTAGGTTATATTACGTTATTGATGTATATAAAGGTCCCACGGAGAAGTAGATGCCAACTAGCCAGGAATGTTTTCAAATATTACCGCCGAGATGATAGGTTGGGTTAGGTTACGTTATATTGCGTTATTGATGTATATCATGGTCAACCGGAGACGTAGAGGCCAACTCGCCAGGAATGATGTCAAATATTACCGCCGAGATGTTAGGTTGTGTTAGGTTAGGTTATATTACGTTATTGATGTATGTAAAGGTCCCACGGAGACGTAGAGGCCAACAAGACAGGAATGTGGTCAAATATTACCGCCGAGATGTTAGGTTGGGTTAGGTGAGGTTATATTACGTTATTGATACATATAAAGGTCCCACGGAGACGGAGAAGCCAACTCGCCAGGAATGTTGTCAAATATTACAGCCGAGATGTTAGGTTGGGTTAGGTTAGGTTATATTACGTTATTGATGTATATAAATGTCCCACGGATACGTAGAGGCCAACTCGCCAGGTATGTCTTCAAATATTACCGCCGAGAAGTTAGGTTGGGTTAGGTTAGGTTATATTACGTTATTCATGTATATAAAGGTCCCACGGAGACGGAGAAGCCAACTCGCCAGGAATGTTTTCAAATATTACCGCCGAGATGATAGGTTGGGTTAGGTTACGTTATATTGCGTTATTGATGTATATCATGGTCAACCGGAGACGTGGAGGCCAACTCGCCAGGAATGATGTCAAATATTACCGCCGAGATGTTAGGTTGTGTAAGGTTAGGTTATATTACGTTATTGATGTATGTAAAGGTCCCACGGAGACGTAGAGGCCAACAAGACAGGAATGTGGTCAAATATTACCGCCGAGATGTTAGGTTGGGTTAGGCGAGGTTATATTACGTTATTGATACATATAAAGGTCCCACGGAGACGGAGAAGCCAACTCGCCAGGAATGTTGTCAAATATTACAGCCGAGATGTTAGGTTGGGTTAGGTTAGGTTATATTACGTTATTGATGTATATAAATGTCCCACGGATACGTAGAGGCCAACTCGACAGGAATGTTGTCAAATATTGCCACCGAGATGTTAGGTTGGGTTAGGTTAGGTTATATTACGTTATTGATGTATATAAAGGTCCCACGGAGACGGAGAAGCCAACTCGCCAGGAATGTTGTCAAATATTACCGCCGAGATTTTAGAATGGGATAGGTTAGGTTATATTACGTTATTGATGTATATAAATGTCCCACGGAGACGTAGAGGCCAACAAGCCAGGAATGTGGTCAAATATTACCGCCGACATGTTAGGTTGGGTTAGGTTAGGTTATATTACGTCATAGATCTATATGAAGGTCCCACGGAGACGTAGAGTCCAACAAGCCAGGAATGTGGTCAAATATTACCGCCGAGATGTTATATTGGGTTAGCTTATGTTATATTATGTTATTGATGTATATAAATATCCCACGGAGACGGAGACGGCCACCTCGCCTGGTATGTTTTCAAATATTACCGCCGAGAAGTTAGGTTGGGTTAGGTTAGGTTATATTACGTTATTCATGTATATAAAGGTCCCACGGAGACGGAGAAGCCAACTCGCCAAGAATGTTGTCAAATATTACCGCCGAGATGTTAGGTTGGGTTAGGTTAGGTTATATTACGTTATTGATGTATATAAAGGTCCCACTGAAACGGAGAAGCCAACTCGCCAGGAATTTTGTCAAATATTATCGCCGAGATGATAGGTTGAGTTAGGTTAGGTTATATTTCGTTATTGATGTATATTAAGGTCCCACGGAGTCGTAGAGGCCAACTCGCCCGGAATGATGTCAAATATTACCGCCGAGATTTTAGGTTGGGTTAGGTTAGGTTATTTTACTTTATTGATGTATATAAAGGTCCCACGGAGACGAAGAGGCCAACAAGACAGGAATGTGGTCAAATATTACCGCCGAGATGTTAGGTCGTGTTAGGTTAGGTTATATTACGTTATTGATGTATATAAAGGTCCCACGGAGACGTAGAGGCCAACAAGACAGGAATGTGGTCAAATATTACCGCCGAGATGTTAGGTTGGGTTAGGTTAGGTTATATTACGTTATTGATGCATATAATGGTCCCACGGAGACGGAGAAGCCAACTCGCCAGGAATGTGGTCAAATATTACCGCCGAGATGTTATGTTGGGTTAGGTTAGGTTATATTACGTTATTGATGTATATAAAGGTCCTACGGAGACGTAGAGGCCAACTCGCCAGGTATGTTGTCGAATATTACAGCCTGGATGTTAGGTTGTGTTAGGTTAGGTTATATTACGTTATTGATGTATATGAAGGTCAAACGGAGACCTAGAGGCCAACTCGCCAGGAATGATGTCAAATATTACCGCCGAGATTTTAGGTTGGGTTAGGTTACGTTATATTGCGTTCTTGATGTATATCATGGTCACACGGAGACGTAGAGGCCAACTCGCCAGGAATGATGTCAAATATTACCGCCGAGATGTTAGGTCGTGTTGGGTTAGGTTATATTACGTTATTGATGTATATAAAGGTCCCACGGAGACGTAGAGGCCAACAAGACAGGAATGTGGTCAAATATTACCGCCGAGAGGTTAGGTTGGGTTAGGTTAGGTTATATTACGTTATTGATGCATATAATGGTCCCACGGAGACGGAGAAGCCAACTCGCCAGGAATGTGGTCAAATATTACCGCCGAGATGTTATGTTGGGTTAGGTTAGGTTATATTACGTTATTGATGTATATAAAGGTCCTACGGAGACGTAGAGGCCAACTCGCCAGGTATGTTGTCGAATATTACAGCCTGGATGTTAGGTTGTGTTAGGTTAGGTTATATTACGTTATTGATATATATGAAGGTCAAACGGAGACCTAGAGGCCAAATCGCCAGGAATGATCTCAAATATTACCGCCGAGATTTTAGGTTGGGTTAGGTTAGGTTATATTACGTTATTGATGTATATAAAGGTCCCACGGAGACGTAGAGGCCAACAAGACAGGAATGTGGTCAAATATTACCGCCGAGATGTTAGGTTGGGTTAGGTGAGGTTATATTACGTTATTGATGCATATAATGGTCCCACGGAGACGGAGAAGCCAACTCGCCAGGAATGTTGCCAAATATTACCGCCGAGATGTTAGGTTGGGTTAGGTTAGGTTATGTTACGTTATTGATTTATATAAAGGTCCCACGGAGAAGTAGATGCCAACTAGCCAGGAATGTTTTCAAATATTACCGCCGAGATGATAGGTTGGGTTAGGTTACGTTATATTGCGTTATTGATGTATATCATGGTCAACCGGAGACGTAGAGGCCAACTCGCCAGGAATGATGTCAAATATTACCGCCGAGATGTTAGGTTGTGTTAGGTTAGGTTATATTACGTTATTGATGTATGTAAAGGTCCCACGGAGACGTAGAGGCCAACAAGACAGGAATGTGGTCAAATATTACCGCCGAGATGTTAGGTTGGGTTAGGTGAGGTTATATTACGTTATTGATACATATAAAGGTCCCACGGAGACGGAGAAGCCAACTCGCCAGGAATGTTGTCAAATATTACAGCCGAGATGTTAGGTTGGGTTAGGTTAGGTTATATTACGTTATTGATGCATATAATGGTCCCACGGAGACGGAGAAGCCAACTCGGCAGGAATGTGGTCAAGTATTACCGCCGAGATGTTATGTTGGGTTAGGTTAGGTTATATTACGTTATTGATGTATATAAAGGTCCTACGGAGACGTAGAGGCCAACTCGCCAGGTATGTTGTCGAATATTACAGCCTGGATGTTAGGTTGTGTTAGGTTAGGTTATATTACGTTATTGATATATATGAAGGTCAAACGGAGACCTAGAGGCCAACTCGCCAGGAATGATCTCAAATATTACCGCCGAGATTTTAGGTTGGGTTAGGTTAGGTTATATTACGTTATTGATGTATATAAAGGTCCCACGGAGACGTAGAGGCCAACAAGACAGGAATGTGGTCAAATATTACCGCCGAGATGTTAGGTTGGGTTAGGTGAGGTTATATTACGTTATTGATGCATATAATGGTCCCACGGAGACGGAGAAGCCAACTCGCCAGGAATGTTGTCAAATATTACAGCCGAGATGTTAGGTTGGGTTAGGTTAGGTTATATTACGTTATTAATGTATATAAATGTCCCACGGATACGTAGAGGCCAACTCGACAGGAATGTTGTCAAATATTGCCACCGAGATGTTAGGTTGGGTTAGGTTAGGTTATATTACGTTATTGATGTATATAAAGGTCCCACGGGGACGGAGAAGCCAACTCGCCAGGAATATTGTCAAATATTACCGCCGAGATTTTAGATTGGGATAGGTTAGGTTATATTACGTTATTGATGCATATAAATGTCCCACGGAGACGTAGAGGCCAACAAGCCAGGAATGTGGTCAAATATTACCGCCGACATGTTAGGTTGGGTTAGGTTAGGTTATATTACGTCATAGATCTATATGAACGTCCCGCGGAGACGTAGAGTCCAACAAGCCAGGAATGTGGTCAAATATTACCGCCGAGATGTTATATTGGGTTAGCTTATGTTATATTATGTTATTGATGTATATAAATATCCCACGGAGACGTAATGGCCACCTCGCCTGGTATGTTTTCAAATATTACCGCCGAGAAGTTAGATTGGGTTAGGTTAGGTTATATTACGTTATTCATGTATATAAAGGTCCCACGGAGACGGAGAAGCCAACTCGCCAGGAATGTTGTCAAATATTACCGCCGAGATGTTAGGTTGGCTTAGGTTAGGTTATATTACGTTATTGATGTATATAAAGGTCCCACTGAAACGGAGAAGCCAACTCGCCAGGAATTTTGTCAAATATTATCGCCGAGATGATAGGTTGAGTTAGGTTAGGTTATATTTCGTTATTGAAGTATATTAAGGTCCCACGGAGTCGTAGAGGCCAACTCGCCCGGAATGATGTCAAATATTACCGCCGAGATGTTAGGTTGGGTTAGGTTAGGTTATATTACGTTATTGATGTATATAAAGGTCCCACGGAGAAGTAGATGCCAACTAGCCAGGAATGTTTTCAAATATTACCGCCGAGATGATAGGTTGGGTTAGGTTACGTTATATTGCGTTATTGATGTATATCATGGTCAACCGGAGACGTAGAGGCCAACTCGCCAGGAATGATGTCAAATATTACCGCCGAGATGTTAGGTTGTGTTAGGTTAGGTTATATTACGTTATTGATGTATATAAAGGTCCCACGGAGAAGTAGATGCCAACTAGCCAGGAATGTTTTCAAATATTACCGCCGAGATGATAGGTTGGGTTAGGTTACGTTATATTGCGTTATTGATGTATATCATGGTCAACCGGAGACGTAGAGGCCAACTCGCCAGGAATGATGTCAAATATTACCGCCGAGATGTTAGGTTGTGTTAGGTTAGGTTATATTACGTTATTGATGTATGTAAAGGTCCCACGGAGACGTAGAGGCCAACAAGACAGGAATGTGGTCAAATATTACCGCCGAGATGTTAGGTTGGGTTAGGTGAGGTTATATTACGTTATTGATACATATAAAGGTCCCACGGAGACGGAGAAGCCAACTCGCCAGGAATGTTGTCAAATATTACAGCCGAGATGTTAGGTTGGGTTAGGTTAGGTTATATTACGTTATTGATGTATATAAATGTCCCACGGATACGTAGAGGCCAACTCGCCAGGTATGTCTTCAAATATTACCGCCGAGAAGTTAGGTTGGGTTAGGTTAGGTTATATTACGTTATTCATGTATATAAAGGTCCCACGGAGACGGAGAAGCCAACTCGCCAGGAATGTTTTCAAATATTACCGCCGAGATGATAGGTTGGGTTAGGTTACGTTATATTGCGTTATTGATGTATATCATGGTCAACCGGAGACGTGGAGGCCAACTCGCCAGGAATGATGTCAAATATTACCGCCGAGATGTTAGGTTGTGTAAGGTTAGGTTATATTACGTTATTGATGTATGTAAAGGTCCCACGGAGACGTAGAGGCCAACAAGACAGGAATGTGGTCAAATATTACCGCCGAGATGTTAGGTTGGGTTAGGCGAGGTTATATTACGTTATTGATACATATAAAGGTCCCACGGAGACGGAGAAGCCAACTCGCCAGGAATGTTGTCAAATATTACAGCCGAGATGTTAGGTTGGGTTAGGTTAGGTTATATTACGTTATTGATGTATATAAATGTCCCACGGATACGTAGAGGCCAACTCGACAGGAATGTTGTCAAATATTGCCACCGAGATGTTAGGTTGGGTTAGGTTAGGTTATATTACGTTATTGATGTATATAAAGGTCCCACGGAGACGGAGAAGCCAACTCGCCAGGAATGTTGTCAAATATTACCGCCGAGATTTTAGAATGGGATAGGTTAGGTTATATTACGTTATTGATGTATATAAATGTCCCACGGAGACGTAGAGGCCAACAAGCCAGGAATGTGGTCAAATATTACCGCCGAGAGGTTAGGTTGGGTTAGGTTAGGTTATATTACGTTATTGATGCATATAATGGTCCCACGGAGACGGAGAAGCCAACTCGCCAGGAATGTGGTCAAATATTACCGCCGAGATGTTATGTTGGGTTAGGTTAGGTTATATTACGTTATTGATGTATATAAAGGTCCTACGGAGACGTAGAGGCCAACTCGCCAGGTATGTTGTCGAATATTACAGCCTGGATGTTAGGTTGTGTTAGGTTAGGTTATATTACGTTATTGATATATATGAAGGTCAAACGGAGACCTAGAGGCCAAATCGCCAGGAATGATCTCAAATATTACCGCCGAGATTTTAGGTTGGGTTAGGTTAGGTTATATTACGTTATTGATTTATATAAAGGTCCCACGGAGAAGTAGATGCCAACTAGCCAGGAATGTTTTCAAATATTACCGCCGAGATGATAGGTTGGGTTAGGTTACGTTATATTGCGTTATTGATGTATATCATGGTCAACCGGAGACGTAGAGGCCAACTCGCCAGGAATGATGTCAAATATTACCGCCGAGATGTTAGGTTGTGTTAGGTTAGGTTATATTACGTTATTGATGTATGTAAAGGTCCCACGGAGACGTAGAGGCCAACAAGACAGGAATGTGGTCAAATATTACCGCCGAGATGTTAGGTTGGGTTAGGTGAGGTTATATTACGTTATTGATACATATAAAGGTCCCACGGAGACGGAGAAGCCAACTCGCCAGGAATGTTGTCAAATATTACAGCCGAGATGTTAGGTTGGGTTAGGTTAGGTTATATTACGTTATTGATGCATATAATGGTCCCACGGAGACGGAGAAGCCAACTCGGCAGGAATGTGGTCAAGTATTACCGCCGAGATGTTATGTTGGGTTAGGTTAGGTTATATTACGTTATTGATGTATATAAAGGTCCTACGGAGACGTAGAGGCCAACTCGCCAGGTATGTTGTCGAATATTACAGCCTGGATGTTAGGTTGTGTTAGGTTAGGTTATATTACGTTATTGATATATATGAAGGTCAAACGGAGACCTAGAGGCCAACTCGCCAGGAATGATCTCAAATATTACCGCCGAGATTTTAGGTTGGGTTAGGTTAGGTTATATTACGTTATTGATGTATATAAAGGTCCCACGGAGACGTAGAGGCCAACAAGACAGGAATGTGGTCAAATATTACCGCCGAGATGTTAGGTTGGGTTAGGTGAGGTTATATTACGTTATTGATGCATATAATGGTCCCACGGAGACGGAGAAGCCAACTCGCCAGGAATGTTGTCAAATATTACAGCCGAGATGTTAGGTTGGGTTAGGTTAGGTTATATTACGTTATTAATGTATATAAATGTCCCACGGATACGTAGAGGCCAACTCGACAGGAATGTTGTCAAATATTGCCACCGAGATGTTAGGTTGGGTTAGGTTAGGTTATATTACGTTATTGATGTATATAAAGGTCCCACGGGGACGGAGAAGCCAACTCGCCAGGAATATTGTCAAATATTACCGCCGAGATTTTAGATTGGGATAGGTTAGGTTATATTACGTTATTGATGCATATAAATGTCCCACGGAGACGTAGAGGCCAACAAGCCAGGAATGTGGTCAAATATTACCGCCGACATGTTAGGTTGGGTTAGGTTAGGTTATATTACGTCATAGATCTATATGAACGTCCCGCGGAGACGTAGAGTCCAACAAGCCAGGAATGTGGTCAAATATTACCGCCGAGATGTTATATTGGGTTAGCTTATGTTATATTATGTTATTGATGTATATAAATATCCCACGGAGACGTAATGGCCACCTCGCCTGGTATGTTTTCAAATATTACCGCCGAGAAGTTAGATTGGGTTAGGTTAGGTTATATTACGTTATTCATGTATATAAAGGTCCCACGGAGACGGAGAAGCCAACTCGCCAGGAATGTTGTCAAATATTACCGCCGAGATGTTAGGTTGGCTTAGGTTAGGTTATATTACGTTATTGATGTATATAAAGGTCCCACTGAAACGGAGAAGCCAACTCGCCAGGAATTTTGTCAAATATTATCGCCGAGATGATAGGTTGAGTTAGGTTAGGTTATATTTCGTTATTGAAGTATATTAAGGTCCCACGGAGTCGTAGAGGCCAACTCGCCCGGAATGATGTCAAATATTACCGCCGAGATGTTAGGTTGGGTTAGGTTAGGTTATATTACGTTATTGATGTATATAAAGGTCCCACGGAGAAGTAGATGCCAACTAGCCAGGAATGTTTTCAAATATTACCGCCGAGATGATAGGTTGGGTTAGGTTACGTTATATTGCGTTATTGATGTATATCATGGTCAACCGGAGACGTAGAGGCCAACTCGCCAGGAATGATGTCAAATATTACCGCCGAGATGTTAGGTTGTGTTAGGTTAGGTTATATTACGTTATTGATGTATATAAAGGTCCCACGGAGAAGTAGATGCCAACTAGCCAGGAATGTTTTCAAATATTACCGCCGAGATGATAGGTTGGGTTAGGTTACGTTATATTGCGTTATTGATGTATATCATGGTCAACCGGAGACGTAGAGGCCAACTCGCCAGGAATGATGTCAAATATTACCGCCGAGATGTTAGGTTGTGTTAGGTTAGGTTATATTACGTTATTGATGTATGTAAAGGTCCCACGGAGACGTAGAGGCCAACAAGACAGGAATGTGGTCAAATATTACCGCCGAGATGTTAGGTTGGGTTAGGTGAGGTTATATTACGTTATTGATACATATAAAGGTCCCACGGAGACGGAGAAGCCAACTCGCCAGGAATGTTGTCAAATATTACAGCCGAGATGTTAGGTTGGGTTAGGTTAGGTTATATTACGTTATTGATGTATATAAATGTCCCACGGATACGTAGAGGCCAACTCGCCAGGTATGTCTTCAAATATTACCGCCGAGAAGTTAGGTTGGGTTAGGTTAGGTTATATTACGTTATTCATGTATATAAAGGTCCCACGGAGACGGAGAAGCCAACTCGCCAGGAATGTTTTCAAATATTACCGCCGAGATGATAGGTTGGGTTAGGTTACGTTATATTGCGTTATTGATGTATATCATGGTCAACCGGAGACGTGGAGGCCAACTCGCCAGGAATGATGTCAAATATTACCGCCGAGATGTTAGGTTGTGTAAGGTTAGGTTATATTACGTTATTGATGTATGTAAAGGTCCCACGGAGACGTAGAGGCCAACAAGACAGGAATGTGGTCAAATATTACCGCCGAGATGTTAGGTTGGGTTAGGCGAGGTTATATTACGTTATTGATACATATAAAGGTCCCACGGAGACGGAGAAGCCAACTCGCCAGGAATGTTGTCAAATATTACAGCCGAGATGTTAGGTTGGGTTAGGTTAGGTTATATTACGTTATTGATGTATATAAATGTCCCACGGATACGTAGAGGCCAACTCGACAGGAATGTTGTCAAATATTGCCACCGAGATGTTAGGTTGGGTTAGGTTAGGTTATATTACGTTATTGATGTATATAAAGGTCCCACGGAGACGGAGAAGCCAACTCGCCAGGAATGTTGTCAAATATTACCGCCGAGATTTTAGAATGGGATAGGTTAGGTTATATTACGTTATTGATGTATATAAATGTCCCACGGAGACGTAGAGGCCAACAAGCCAGGAATGTGGTCAAATATTACCGCCGACATGTTAGGTTGGGTTAGGTTAGGTTATATTACGTCATAGATCTATATGAAGGTCCCACGGAGACGTAGAGTCCAACAAGCCAGGAATGTGGTCAAATATTACCGCCGAGATGTTATATTGGGTTAGCTTATGTTATATTATGTTATTGATGTATATAAATATCCCACGGAGACGGAGACGGCCACCTCGCCTGGTATGTTTTCAAATATTACCGCCGAGAAGTTAGGTTGGGTTAGGTTAGGTTATATTACGTTATTCATGTATATAAAGGTCCCACGGAGACGGAGAAGCCAACTCGCCAAGAATGTTGTCAAATATTACCGCCGAGATGTTAGGTTGGGTTAGGTTAGGTTATATTACGTTATTGATGTATATAAAGGTCCCACTGAAACGGAGAAGCCAACTCGCCAGGAATTTTGTCAAATATTATCGCCGAGATGATAGGTTGAGTTAGGTTAGGTTATATTTCGTTATTGATGTATATTAAGGTCCCACGGAGTCGTAGAGGCCAACTCGCCCGGAATGATGTCAAATATTACCGCCGAGATTTTAGGTTGGGTTAGGTTAGGTTATTTTACTTTATTGATGTATATAAAGGTCCCACGGAGACGAAGAGGCCAACAAGACAGGAATGTGGTCAAATATTACCGCCGAGATGTTAGGTCGTGTTAGGTTAGGTTATATTACGTTATTGATGTATATAAAGGTCCCACGGAGACGTAGAGGCCAACAAGACAGGAATGTGGTCAAATATTACCGCCGAGATGTTAGGTTGGGTTAGGTTAGGTTATATTACGTTATTGATGCATATAATGGTCCCACGGAGACGGAGAAGCCAACTCGCCAGGAATGTGGTCAAATATTACCGCCGAGATGTTATGTTGGGTTAGGTTAGGTTATATTACGTTATTGATGTATATAAAGGTCCTACGGAGACGTAGAGGCCAACTCGCCAGGTATGTTGTCGAATATTACAGCCTGGATGTTAGGTTGTGTTAGGTTAGGTTATATTACGTTATTGATGTATATGAAGGTCAAACGGAGACCTAGAGGCCAACTCGCCAGGAATGATGTCAAATATTACCGCCGAGATTTTAGGTTGGGTTAGGTTACGTTATATTGCGTTCTTGATGTATATCATGGTCACACGGAGACGTAGAGGCCAACTCGCCAGGAATGATGTCAAATATTACCGCCGAGATGTTAGGTCGTGTTGGGTTAGGTTATATTACGTTATTGATGTATATAAAGGTCCCACGGAGACGTAGAGGCCAACAAGACAGGAATGTGGTCAAATATTACCGCCGAGAGGTTAGGTTGGGTTAGGTTAGGTTATATTACGTTATTGATGCATATAATGGTCCCACGGAGACGGAGAAGCCAACTCGCCAGGAATGTGGTCAAATATTACCGCCGAGATGTTATGTTGGGTTAGGTTAGGTTATATTACGTTATTGATGTATATAAAGGTCCTACGGAGACGTAGAGGCCAACTCGCCAGGTATGTTGTCGAATATTACAGCCTGGATGTTAGGTTGTGTTAGGTTAGGTTATATTACGTTATTGATATATATGAAGGTCAAACGGAGACCTAGAGGCCAAATCGCCAGGAATGATCTCAAATATTACCGCCGAGATTTTAGGTTGGGTTAGGTTAGGTTATATTACGTTATTGATGTATATAAAGGTCCCACGGAGACGTAGAGGCCAACAAGACAGGAATGTGGTCAAATATTACCGCCGAGATGTTAGGTTGGGTTAGGTGAGGTTATATTACGTTATTGATGCATATAATGGTCCCACGGAGACGGAGAAGCCAACTCGCCAGGAATGTTGCCAAATATTACCGCCGAGATGTTAGGTTGGGTTAGGTTAGGTTATGTTACGTTATTGATTTATATAAAGGTCCCACGGAGAAGTAGATGCCAACTAGCCAGGAATGTTTTCAAATATTACCGCCGAGATGATAGGTTGGGTTAGGTTACGTTATATTGCGTTATTGATGTATATCATGGTCAACCGGAGACGTAGAGGCCAACTCGCCAGGAATGATGTCAAATATTACCGCCGAGATGTTAGGTTGTGTTAGGTTAGGTTATATTACGTTATTGATGTATGTAAAGGTCCCACGGAGACGTAGAGGCCAACAAGACAGGAATGTGGTCAAATATTACCGCCGAGATGTTAGGTTGGGTTAGGTGAGGTTATATTACGTTATTGATACATATAAAGGTCCCACGGAGACGGAGAAGCCAACTCGCCAGGAATGTTGTCAAATATTACAGCCGAGATGTTAGGTTGGGTTAGGTTAGGTTATATTACGTTATTGATGCATATAATGGTCCCACGGAGACGGAGAAGCCAACTCGGCAGGAATGTGGTCAAGTATTACCGCCGAGATGTTATGTTGGGTTAGGTTAGGTTATATTACGTTATTGATGTATATAAAGGTCCTACGGAGACGTAGAGGCCAACTCGCCAGGTATGTTGTCGAATATTACAGCCTGGATGTTAGGTTGTGTTAGGTTAGGTTATATTACGTTATTGATATATATGAAGGTCAAACGGAGACCTAGAGGCCAACTCGCCAGGAATGATCTCAAATATTACCGCCGAGATTTTAGGTTGGGTTAGGTTAGGTTATATTACGTTATTGATGTATATAAAGGTCCCACGGAGACGTAGAGGCCAACAAGACAGGAATGTGGTCAAATATTACCGCCGAGATGTTAGGTTGGGTTAGGTGAGGTTATATTACGTTATTGATGCATATAATGGTCCCACGGAGACGGAGAAGCCAACTCGCCAGGAATGTTGTCAAATATTACAGCCGAGATGTTAGGTTGGGTTAGGTTAGGTTATATTACGTTATTAATGTATATAAATGTCCCACGGATACGTAGAGGCCAACTCGACAGGAATGTTGTCAAATATTGCCACCGAGATGTTAGGTTGGGTTAGGTTAGGTTATATTACGTTATTGATGTATATAAAGGTCCCACGGGGACGGAGAAGCCAACTCGCCAGGAATATTGTCAAATATTACCGCCGAGATTTTAGATTGGGATAGGTTAGGTTATATTACGTTATTGATGCATATAAATGTCCCACGGAGACGTAGAGGCCAACAAGCCAGGAATGTGGTCAAATATTACCGCCGACATGTTAGGTTGGGTTAGGTTAGGTTATATTACGTCATAGATCTATATGAACGTCCCGCGGAGACGTAGAGTCCAACAAGCCAGGAATGTGGTCAAATATTACCGCCGAGATGTTATATTGGGTTAGCTTATGTTATATTATGTTATTGATGTATATAAATATCCCACGGAGACGTAATGGCCACCTCGCCTGGTATGTTTTCAAATATTACCGCCGAGAAGTTAGATTGGGTTAGGTTAGGTTATATTACGTTATTCATGTATATAAAGGTCCCACGGAGACGGAGAAGCCAACTCGCCAGGAATGTTGTCAAATATTACCGCCGAGATGTTAGGTTGGCTTAGGTTAGGTTATATTACGTTATTGATGTATATAAAGGTCCCACTGAAACGGAGAAGCCAACTCGCCAGGAATTTTGTCAAATATTATCGCCGAGATGATAGGTTGAGTTAGGTTAGGTTATATTTCGTTATTGAAGTATATTAAGGTCCCACGGAGTCGTAGAGGCCAACTCGCCCGGAATGATGTCAAATATTACCGCCGAGATTTTAGGTTGGGTTAGGTTAGGTTATTTTACTTTATTGATGTATATAAAGGTCCCACGGAGACGAAGAGGCCAACAAGACAGGAATGTGGTCAAATATTACCGCCGAGATGTTAGGTCGTGTTAGGTTAGGTTATATTACGTTATTGATGTATATAAAGGTCCCACGGAGACGTAGAGGCCAACAAGACAGGAATGTGGTCAAATATTACCGCCGAGATGTTAGGTTGGGTTAGGTTAGGTTATATTACGTTATTGATGCATATAATGGTCCCACGGAGACGGAGAAGCCAACTCGCCAGGAATGTTGTCAAATATTACCGCCGAGATGTTAGGTTGGGTTAGGTTAGGTTATATTACGTTATTGATGTATATAAAGGTCCCACGGAGAAGTAGATGCCAACTAGCCAGGAATGTTTTCAAATATTACCGCCGAGATGATAGGTTGGGTTAGGTTACGTTATATTGCGTTATTGATGTATATCATGGTCAACCGGAGACGTAGAGGCCAACTCGCCAGGAATGATGTCAAATATTACCGCCGAGATGTTAGGTTGTGTTAGGTTAGGTTATATTACGTTATTGATGTATGTAAAGGTCCCACGGAGACGTAGAGGCCAACAAGACAGGAATGTGGTCAAATATTACCGCCGAGATGTTAGGTTGGGTTAGGTGAGGTTATATTACGTTATTGATACATATAAAGGTCCCACGGAGACGGAGAAGCCAACTCGCCAGGAATGTTGTCAAATATTACAGCCGAGATGTTAGGTTGGGTTAGGTTAGGTTATATTACGTTATTGATGTATATAAATGTCCCACGGATACGTAGAGGCCAACTCGACAGGAATGTTGTCAAATATTGCCACCGAGATGTTAGGTTGGGTTAGGTTAGGTTATATTACGTTATTGATGTATATAAAGGTCCCACGGAGACGGAGAAGCCAACTCGCCAGGAATGTTGTCAAATATTACCGCCGAGATTTTAGAATGGGATAGGTTAGGTTATATTACGTTATTGATGTATATAAATGTCCCACGGAGACGTAGAGGCCAACAAGCCAGGAATGAGGTCAAATATTACCGCCGACATGTTAGGTTGGGTTAGGTTAGGTTATATTACGTCATAGATCTATATGAAGGTCCCACGGAGACGTAGAGTCCAACAAGCCAGGAATGTGGTCAAATATTACCGCCGAGATGTTATATTGGGTTAGCTTATGTTATATTATGTTATTGATGTATATAAATATCCCACGGAGACGGAGACGGCCACCTCGCCTGGTATGTTTTCAAATATTACCGCCGAGAAGTTAGGTTGGGTTAGGTTAGGTTATATTACGTTATTCATGTATATAAAGGTCCCACGGAGACGGAGAAGCCAACTCGCCAAGAATGTTGTCAAATATTACCGTCGAGATGTTAGGTTGGGTTAGGTTAGGTTATATTACGTTATTGATGTATATAAAGGTCCTACGGAGACGTAGAGGCCAACTCGCCAGGTATGTTGTCGAATATTACAGCCTGGATGTTAGGTTGTGTTAGGTTAGGTTATATTACGTTATTGATGTATATGAAGGTCAAACGGAGACCTAGAGGCCAACTCGCCAGGAATGATGTCAAATATTACCGCCGAGATTTTAGGTTGGGTTAGGTTACGTTATATTGCGTTCTTGATGTATATCATGGTCAAACGGAGACGTAGAGGCCAACTCGCCAGGAATGATGTCAAATATTACCGCCGAGATGTTAGGTCGTGTTGGGTTAGGTTATATTACGTTATTGATGTATATAAAGGTCCCACGGAGACGTAGAGGCCAACAAGACAGGAATGTGGTCAAATATTACCGCCGAGATGTTAGGTTGGGTTAGGTTAGGTTATATTACGTTATTGATGCATATAATGGTCCCACGGAGACGGAGAAGCCAACTCGCCAGGAATGTGGTCAAATATTACCGCCGAGATGTTATGTTGGGTTAGGTTAGGTTATATTACGTTATTGATGTATATAAAGGTCCTACGGAGACGTAGAGGCCAACTCGCCAGGTATGTTGTCGAATATTACAGCCTGGATGTTAGGTTGTGTTAGGTTAGGTTATATTACGTTATTGATATATATGAAGGTCAAACGGAGACCTAGAGGCCAACTCGCCAGGAATGATCTCAAATATTACCGCCGAGATTTTAGGTTGGGTTAGGTTAGGTTATATTACGTTATTGATGTATATAAAGGTCCCACGGAGACGTAGAGGCCAACAAGACAGGAATGTGGTCAAATATTACCGCCGAGATGTTAGGTTGGGTTAGGTGAGGTTATATTACGTTATTGATGCATATAATGGTCCCACGGAGACGGAGAAGCCAACTCGCCAGGAATGTTGTCAAATATTACAGCCGAGATGTTAGGTTGGGTTAGGTTAGGTTATATTACGTTATTAATGTATATAAATGTCCCACGGATACGTAGAGGCCAACTCGACAGGAATGTTGTCAAATATTGCCACCGAGATGTTAGGTTGGGTTAGGTTAGGTTATATTACGTTATTGATGTATATAAAGGTCCCACGGGGACGGAGAAGCCAACTCGCCAGGAATATTGTCAAATATTACCGCCGAGATTTTAGATTGGGATAGGTTAGGTTATATTACGTTATTGATGCATATAAATGTCCCACGGAGACGTAGAGGCCAACAAGCCAGGAATGTGGTCAAATATTACCGCCGACATGTTAGGTTGGGTTAGGTTAGGTTATATTACGTCATAGATCTATATGAACGTCCCGCGGAGACGTAGAGTCCAACAAGCCAGGAATGTGGTCAAATATTACCGCCGAGATGTTATATTGGGTTAGCTTATGTTATATTATGTTATTGATGTATATAAATATCCCACGGAGACGTAATGGCCACCTCGCCTGGTATGTTTTCAAATATTACCGCCGAGAAGTTAGATTGGGTTAGGTTAGGTTATATTACGTTATTCATGTATATAAAGGTCCCACGGAGACGGAGAAGCCAACTCGCCAGGAATGTTGTCAAATATTACCGCCGAGATGTTAGGTTGGCTTAGGTTAGGTTATATTACGTTATTGATGTATATAAAGGTCCCACTGAAACGGAGAAGCCAACTCGCCAGGAATTTTGTCAAATATTATCGCCGAGATGATAGGTTGAGTTAGGTTAGGTTATATTTCGTTATTGAAGTATATTAAGGTCCCACGGAGTCGTAGAGGCCAACTCGCCCGGAATGATGTCAAATATTACCGCCGAGATTTTAGGTTGGGTTAGGTTAGGTTATTTTACTTTATTGATGTATATAAAGGTCCCACGGAGACGAAGAGGCCAACAAGACAGGAATGTGGTCAAATATTACCGCCGAGATGTTAGGTCGTGTTAGGTTAGGTTATATTACGTTATTGATGTATATAAAGGTCCCACGGAGACGTAGAGGCCAACAAGACAGGAATGTGGTCAAATATTACCGCCGAGATGTTAGGTTGGGTTAGGTTAGGTTATATTACGTTATTGATGCATATAATGGTCCCACGGAGACGGAGAAGCCAACTCGCCAGGAATGTTGTCAAATATTACCGCCGAGATGTTAGGTTGGGTTAGGTTAGGTTATATTACGTTATTGATGTATATAAAGGTCCCACGGAGAAGTAGATGCCAACTAGCCAGGAATGTTTTCAAATATTACCGCCGAGATGATAGGTTGGGTTAGGTTACGTTATATTGCGTTATTGATGTATATCATGGTCAACCGGAGACGTAGAGGCCAACTCGCCAGGAATGATGTCAAATATTACCGCCGAGATGTTAGGTTGTGTTAGGTTAGGTTATATTACGTTATTGATGTATGTAAAGGTCCCACGGAGACGTAGAGGCCAACAAGACAGGAATGTGGTCAAATATTACCGCCGAGATGTTAGGTTGGGTTAGGTGAGGTTATATTACGTTATTGATACATATAAAGGTCCCACGGAGACGGAGAAGCCAACTCGCCAGGAATGTTGTCAAATATTACAGCCGAGATGTTAGGTTGGGTTAGGTTAGGTTATATTACGTTATTGATGTATATAAATGTCCCACGGATACGTAGAGGCCAACTCGACAGGAATGTTGTCAAATATTGCCACCGAGATGTTAGGTTGGGTTAGGTTAGGTTATATTACGTTATTGATGTATATAAAGGTCCCACGGAGACGGAGAAGCCAACTCGCCAGGAATGTTGTCAAATATTACCGCCGAGATTTTAGAATGGGATAGGTTAGGTTATATTACGTTATTGATGTATATAAATGTCCCACGGAGACGTAGAGGCCAACAAGCCAGGAATGAGGTCAAATATTACCGCCGACATGTTAGGTTGGGTTAGGTTAGGTTATATTACGTCATAGATCTATATGAAGGTCCCACGGAGACGTAGAGTCCAACAAGCCAGGAATGTGGTCAAATATTACCGCCGAGATGTTATATTGGGTTAGCTTATGTTATATTATGTTATTGATGTATATAAATATCCCACGGAGACGGAGACGGCCACCTCGCCTGGTATGTTTTCAAATATTACCGCCGAGAAGTTAGGTTGGGTTAGGTTAGGTTATATTACGTTATTCATGTATATAAAGGTCCCACGGAGACGGAGAAGCCAACTCGCCAAGAATGTTGTCAAATATTACCGTCGAGATGTTAGGTTGGGTTAGGTTAGGTTATATTACGTTATTGATGTATATAAAGGTCCTACGGAGACGTAGAGGCCAACTCGCCAGGTATGTTGTCGAATATTACAGCCTGGATGTTAGGTTGTGTTAGGTTAGGTTATATTACGTTATTGATGTATATGAAGGTCAAACGGAGACCTAGAGGCCAACTCGCCAGGAATGATGTCAAATATTACCGCCGAGATTTTAGGTTGGGTTAGGTTACGTTATATTGCGTTCTTGATGTATATCATGGTCAAACGGAGACGTAGAGGCCAACTCGCCAGGAATGATGTCAAATATTACCGCCGAGATGTTAGGTCGTGTTGGGTTAGGTTATATTACGTTATTGATGTATATAAAGGTCCCACGGAGACGTAGAGGCCAACAAGACAGGAATGTGGTCAAATATTACCGCCGAGATGTTAGGTTGGGTTAGGTTAGGTTATATTACGTTATTGATGCATATAATGGTCCCACGGAGACGGAGAAGCCAACTCGCCAGGAATGTTGTCAAATATTACCGCCGAGATGTTAGGTTGGGTTAGGTTAGGTTATATTACGTTATTGATGTATATAAAGGTCCCACGGAGAAGTAGATGCCAACTAGCCAGGAATGTTTTCAAATATTACCGCCGAGATGATAGGTTGGGTTAGGTTACGTTATATTGCGTTATTGATGTATATCATGGTCAACCGGAGACGTAGAGGCCAACTCGCCAGGAATGATGTCAAATATTACCGCCGAGATGTTAGGTTGTGTTAGGTTAGGTTATATTACGTTATTGATGTATGTAAAGGTCCCACGGAGACGTAGAGGCCAACAAGACAGGAATGTGGTCAAATATTACCGCCGAGATGTTAGGTTGGGTTAGGTGAGGTTATATTACGTTATTGATACATATAAAGGTCCCACGGAGACGGAGAAGCCAACTCGCCAGGAATGTTGTCAAATATTACAGCCGAGATGTTAGGTTGGGTTAGGTTAGGTTATATTACGTTATTGATGTATATAAATGTCCCACGGATACGTAGAGGCCAACTCGCCAGGTATGTCTTCAAATATTACCGCCGAGAAGTTAGGTTGGGTTAGGTTAGGTTATATTACGTTATTCATGTATATAAAGGTCCCACGGAGACGGAGAAGCCAACTCGCCAGGAATGTTTTCAAATATTACCGCCGAGATGATAGGTTGGGTTAGGTTACGTTATATTGCGTTATTGATGTATATCATGGTCAACCGGAGACGTGGAGGCCAACTCGCCAGGAATGATGTCAAATATTACCGCCGAGATGTTAGGTTGTGTTAGGTTAGGTTATATTACGTTATTGATGTATGTAAAGGTCCCACGGAGACGTAGAGGCCAACAAGACAGGAATGTGGTCAAATATTACCGCCGAGATGTTAGGTTGGGTTAGGCGAGGTTATATTACGTTATTGATACATATAAAGGTCCCACGGAGACGGAGAAGCCAACTCGCCAGGAATGTTGTCAAATATTACAGCCGAGATGTTAGGTTGGGTTAGGTTAGGTTATATTACGTTATTGATGTATATAAATGTCCCACGGATACGTAGAGGCCAACTCGACAGGAATGTTGTCAAATATTGCCACCGAGATGTTAGGTTGGGTTAGGTTAGGTTATATTACGTTATTGATGTATATAAAGGTCCCACGGGGACGGAGAAGCCAACTCGCCAGGAATGTTGTCAAATATTACCGCCGAGATTTTAGATTGGGATAGGTTAGGTTATATTACGTTATTGATGCATATAAATGTCCCACGGAGACGTAGAGGCCAACAAGCCAGGAATGTGGTCAAATATTACCGCCGACATGTTAGGTTGGGTTAGGTTAGGTTATATTACGTCATAGATCTATATGAACGTCCCGCGGAGACGTAGAGTCCAACAAGCCAGGAATGTGGTCAAATATTACCGCCGAGATGTTATATTGGGTTAGCTTATGTTATATTATGTTATTGATGTATATAAATATCCCACGGAGACGTAATGGCCACCTCGCCTGGTATGTTTTCAAATATTACCGCCGAGAAGTTAGATTGGGTTAGGTTAGGTTATATTACGTTATTCATGTATATAAAGGTCCCACGGAGACGGAGAAGCCAACTCGCCAGGAATGTTGTCAAATATTACCGCCGAGATGTTAGGTTGGGTTAGGTTAGGTTATATTACGTTATTGATGTATATAAAGGTCCCACTGAAACGGAGAAGCCAACTCGCCAGGAATTTTGTCAAATATTATCGCCGAGATGATAGGTTGAGTTAGGTTAGGTTATATTTCGTTATTGAAGTATATTAAGGTCCCACGGAGTCGTAGAGGCCAACTCGCCCGGAATGATGTCAAATATTACCGCCGAGATTTTAGGTTGGGTTAGGTTAGGTTATTTTACTTTATTGATGTATATAAAGGTCCCACGGAGACGAAGAGGCCAACAAGACAGGAATGTGGTCAAATATTACCGCCGAGATGTTAGGTCGTGTTAGGTTAGGTTATATTACGTTATTGATGTATATAAAGGTCCCACGGAGACGTAGAGGCCAACAAGACAGGAATGTGGTCAAATATTACCGCCGAGATGTTAGGTTGGGTTAGGTTAGGTTATATTACGTTATTGATGCATATAATGGTCCCACGGAGACGGAGAAGCCAACTCGCCAGGAATGTTGTCAAATATTACCGCCGAGATGTTAGGTTGGGTTAGGTTAGGTTATATTACGTTATTGATGTATATAAAGGTCCCACGGAGAAGTAGATGCCAACTAGCCAGGAATGTTTTCAAATATTACCGCCGAGATGATAGGTTGGGTTAGGTTACGTTATATTGCGTTATTGATGTATATCATGGTCAACCGGAGACGTAGAGGCCAACTCGCCAGGAATGATGTCAAATATTACCGCCGAGATGTTAGGTTGTGTTAGGTTAGGTTATATTACGTTATTGATGTATGTAAAGGTCCCACGGAGACGTAGAGGCCAACAAGACAGGAATGTGGTCAAATATTACCGCCGAGATGTTAGGTTGGGTTAGGTGAGGTTATATTACGTTATTGATACATATAAAGGTCCCACGGAGACGGAGAAGCCAACTCGCCAGGAATGTTGTCAAATATTACAGCCGAGATGTTAGGTTGGGTTAGGTTAGGTTATATTACGTTATTGATGTATATAAATGTCCCACGGATACGTAGAGGCCAACTCGACAGGAATGTTGTCAAATATTGCCACCGAGATGTTAGGTTGGGTTAGGTTAGGTTATATTACGTTATTGATGTATATAAAGGTCCCACGGAGACGGAGAAGCCAACTCGCCAGGAATGTTGTCAAATATTACCGCCGAGATTTTAGAATGGGATAGGTTAGGTTATATTACGTTATTGATGTATATAAATGTCCCACGGAGACGTAGAGGCCAACAAGCCAGGAATGTGGTCAAATATTACCGCCGACATGTTAGGTTGGGTTAGGTTAGGTTATATTACGTCATAGATCTATATGAAGGTCCCACGGAGACGTAGAGTCCAACAAGCCAGGAATGTGGTCAAATATTACCGCCGAGATGTTATATTGGGTTAGCTTATGTTATATTATGTTATTGATGTATATAAATATCCCACGGAGACGGAGACGGCCACCTCGCCTGGTATGTTTTCAAATATTACCGCCGAGAAGTTAGGTTGGGTTAGGTTAGGTTATATTACGTTATTCATGTATATAAAGGTCCCACGGAGACGGAGAAGCCAACTCGCCAAGAATGTTGTCAAATATTACCGCCGAGATGTTAGGTTGGGTTAGGTTAGGTTATATTACGTTATTGATGTATATAAAGGTCCTACGGAGACGTAGAGGCCAACTCGCCAGGTATGTTGTCGAATATTACAGCCTGGATGTTAGGTTGTGTTAGGTTAGGTTATATTACGTTATTGATGTATATGAAGGTCAAACGGAGACCTAGAGGCCAACTCGCCAGGAATGATGTCAAATATTACCGCCGAGATTTTAGGTTGGGTTAGGTTACGTTATATTGCGTTCTTGATGTATATCATGGTCAAACGGAGACGTAGAGGCCAACTCGCCAGGAATGATGTCAAATATTACCGCCGAGATGTTAGGTCGTGTTGGGTTAGGTTATATTACGTTATTGATGTATATAAAGGTCCCACGGAGACGTAGAGGCCAACAAGACAGGAATGTGGTCAAATATTACCGCCGAGATGTTAGGTTGGGTTAGGTTAGGTTATATTACGTTATTGATGCATATAATGGTCCCACGGAGACGGAGAAGCCAACTCGCCAGGAATGTTGTCAAATATTACCGCCGAGATGTTAGGTTGGGTTAGGTTAGGTTATATTACGTTATTGATGTATATAAAGGTCCCACGGAGAAGTAGATGCCAACTAGCCAGGAATGTTTTCAAATATTACCGCCGAGATGATAGGTTGGGTTAGGTTACGTTATATTGCGTTATTGATGTATATCATGGTCAACCGGAGACGTAGAGGCCAACTCGCCAGGAATGATGTCAAATATTAGCGCCGAGATGTTAGGTTGTGTTAGGTTAGGTTATATTACGTTATTGATGTATGTAAAGGTCCCACGGAGACGTAGAGGCCAACAAGACAGGAATGTGGTCAAATATTACCGCCGAGATGTTAGGTTGGGTTAGGTGAGGTTATATTACGTTATTGATACATATAAAGGTCCCACGGAGACGGAGAAGCCAACTCGCCAGGAATGTTGTCAAATATTACAGCCGAGATGTTAGGTTGGGTTAGGTTAGGTTATATTACGTTATTGATGTATATAAATGTCCCACGGATACGTAGAGGCCAACTCGCCAGGTATGTCTTCAAATATTACCGCCGAGAAGTTAGGTTGGGTTAGGTTAGGTTATATTACGTTATTCATGTATATAAAGGTCCCACGGAGACGGAGAAGCCAACTCGCCAGGAATGTTTTCAAATATTACCGCCGAGATGATAGGTTGGGTTAGGTTACGTTATATTGCGTTATTGATGTATATCATGGTCAACCGGAGACGTGGAGGCCAACTCGCCAGGAATGATGTCAAATATTACCGCCGAGATGTTAGGTTGTGTTAGGTTAGGTTATATTACGTTATTGATGTATGTAAAGGTCCCACGGAGACGTAGAGGCCAACAAGACAGGAATGTGGTCAAATATTACCGCCGAGATGTTAGGTTGGGTTAGGCGAGGTTATATTACGTTATTGATACATATAAAGGTCCCACGGAGACGGAGAAGCCAACTCGCCAGGAATGTTGTCAAATATTACAGCCGAGATGTTAGGTTGGGTTAGGTTAGGTTATATTACGTTATTGATGTATATAAATGTCCCACGGATACGTAGAGGCCAACTCGACAGGAATGTTGTCAAATATTGCCACCGAGATGTTAGGTTGGGTTAGGTTAGGTTATATTACGTTATTGATGTATATAAAGGTCCCACGGAGACGGAGAAGCCAACTCGCCAGGAATGTTGTCAAATATTACCGCCGAGATTTTAGAATGGGATAGGTTAGGTTATATTACGTTATTGATGTATATAAATGTCCCACGGAGACGTAGAGGCCAACAAGCCAGGAATGTGGTCAAATATTACCGCCGACATGTTAGGTTGGGTTAGGTTAGGTTATATTACGTCATAGATCTATATGAAGGTCCCACGGAGACGTAGAGTCCAACAAGCCAGGAATGTGGTCAAATATTACCGCCGAGATGTTATATTGGGTTAGCTTATGTTATATTATGTTATTGATGTATATAAATATCCCACGGAGACGGAGACGGCCACCTCGCCTGGTATGTTTTCAAATATTACCGCCGAGAAGTTAGGTTGGGTTAGGTTAGGTTATATTACGTTATTCATGTATATAAAGGTCCCACGGAGACGGAGAAGCCAACTCGCCAAGAATGTTGTCAAATATTACCGCCGAGATGTTAGGTTGGGTTAGGTTAGGTTATATTACGTTATTGATGTATATAAAGGTCCCACTGAAACGGAGAAGCCAACTCGCCAGGAATTTTGTCAAATATTATCGCCGAGATGATAGGTTGAGTTAGGTTAGGTTATATTTCGTTATTGATGTATATTAAGGTCCCACGGAGTCGTAGAGGCCAACTCGCCCGGAATGATGTCAAATATTACCGCCGAGATTTTAGGTTGGGTTAGGTTAGGTTATTTTACTTTATTGATGTATATAAAGGTCCCACGGAGACGAAGAGGCCAACAAGACAGGAATGTGGTCAAATATTACCGCCGAGATGTTAGGTCGTGTTAGGTTAGGTTATATTACGTTATTGATGTATATAAAGGTCCCACGGAGACGTAGAGGCCAACAAGACAGGAATGTGGTCAAATATTACCGCCGAGATGTTAGGTTGGGTTAGGTTAGGTTATATTACGTTATTGATGCATATAATGGTCCCACGGAGACGGAGAAGCCAACTCGCCAGGAATGTGGTCAAATATTACCGCCGAGATGTTATGTTGGGTTAGGTTAGGTTATATTACGTTATTGATGTATATAAAGGTCCTACGGAGACGTAGAGGCCAACTCGCCAGGTATGTTGTCGAATATTACAGCCTGGATGTTAGGTTGTGTTAGGTTAGGTTATATTACGTTATTGATGTATATGAAGGTCAAACGGAGACCTAGAGGCCAACTCGCCAGGAATGATGTCAAATATTACCGCCGAGATTTTAGGTTGGGTTAGGTTACGTTATATTGCGTTCTTGATGTATATCATGGTCACACGGAGACGTAGAGGCCAACTCGCCAGGAATGATGTCAAATATTACCGCCGAGATGTTAGGTCGTGTTGGGTTAGGTTATATTACGTTATTGATGTATATAAAGGTCCCACGGAGACGTAGAGGCCAACAAGACAGGAATGTGGTCAAATATTACCGCCGAGATGTTAGGTTGGGTTAGGTTAGGTTATATTACGTTATTGATGCATATAATGGTCCCACGGAGACGGAGAAGCCAACTCGCCAGGAATGTGGTCAAATATTACCGCCGAGATGTTATGTTGGGTTAGGTTAGGTTATATTACGTTATTGATGTATATAAAGGTCCTACGGAGACGTAGAGGCCAACTCGCCAGGTATGTTGTCGAATATTACAGCCTGGATGTTAGGTTGTGTTAGGTTAGGTTATATTACGTTATTGATATATATGAAGGTCAAACGGAGACCTAGAGGCCAACTCGCCAGGAATGATCTCAAATATTACCGCCGAGATTTTAGGTTGGGTTAGGTTAGGTTATATTACGTTATTGATGTATATAAAGGTCCCACGGAGACGTAGAGGCCAACAAGACAGGAATGTGGTCAAATATTACCGCCGAGATGTTAGGTTGGGTTAGGTGAGGTTATATTACGTTATTGATGCATATAATGGTCCCACGGAGACGGAGAAGCCAACTCGCCAGGAATGTTGTCAAATATTACCGCCGAGATGTTAGGTTGGGTTAGGTTAGGTTATGTTACGTTATTGATTTATATAAAGGTCCCACGGAGAAGTAGATGCCAACTAGCCAGGAATGTTTTCAAATATTACCGCCGAGATGATAGGTTGGGTTAGGTTACGTTATATTGCGTTATTGATGTATATCATGGTCAACCGGAGACGTAGAGGCCAACTCGCCAGGAATGATGTCAAATATTACCGCCGAGATGTTAGGTTGTGTTAGGTTAGGTTATATTACGTTATTGATGTATGTAAAGGTCCCACGGAGACGTAGAGGCCAACAAGACAGGAATGTGGTCAAATATTACCGCCGAGATGTTAGGTTGGGTTAGGTGAGGTTATATTACGTTATTGATACATATAAAGGTCCCACGGAGACGGAGAAGCCAACTCGCCAGGAATGTTGTCAAATATTACAGCCGAGATGTTAGGTTGGGTTAGGTTAGGTTATATTACGTTATTGATGCATATAATGGTCCCACGGAGACGGAGAAGCCAACTCGCCAGGAATGTGGTCAAATATTACCGCCGAGATGTTATGTTGGGTTAGGTTAGGTTATATTACGTTATTGATGTATATAAAGGTCCTACGGAGACGTAGAGGCCAACTCGCCAGGTATGTTGTCGAATATTACAGCCTGGATGTTAGGTTGTGTTAGGTTAGGTTATATTACGTTATTGATATATATGAAGGTCAAACGGAGACCTAGAGGCCAACTCGCCAGGAATGATCTCAAATATTACCGCCGAGATTTTAGGTTGGGTTAGGTTAGGTTATATTACGTTATTGATGTATATAAAGGTCCCACGGAGACGTAGAGGCCAACAAGACAGGAATGTGGTCAAATATTACCGCCGAGATGTTAGGTTGGGTTAGGTGAGGTTATATTACGTTATTGATGCATATAATGGTCCCACGGAGACGGAGAAGCCAACTCGCCAGGAATGTTGTCAAATATTACAGCCGAGATGTTAGGTTGGGTTAGGTTAGGTTATATTACGTTATTGATGTATATAAATGTCCCACGGATACGTAGAGGCCAACTCGACAGGAATGTTGTCAAATATTGCCACCGAGATGTTAGGTTGGGTTAGGTTAGGTTATATTACGTTATTGATGTATATAAAGGTCCCACGGGGACGGAGAAGCCAACTCGCCAGGAATGTTGTCAAATATTACCGCCGAGATTTTAGATTGGGATAGGTTAGGTTATATTACGTTATTGATGTATATAAATGTCCCACGGAGACGTAGAGGCCAACAAGCCAGGAATGTGGTCAAATATTACCGCCGACATGTTAGGTTGGGTTAGGTTAGGTTATATTACGTCATAGATCTATATGAAGGTCCCACGGAGACGTAGAGTCCAACAAGCCAGGAATGTGGTCAAATATTACCGCCGAGATGTTATATTGGGTTAGCTTATGTTATATTATGTTATTGATGTATATAAATATCCCACGGAGACGGAGACGGCCACCTCGCCTGGTATGTTTTCAAATATTACCGCCGAGAAGTTAGGTTGGGTTAGGTTAGGTTATATTACGTTATTCATGTATATAAAGGTCCCACGGAGACGGAGAAGCCAACTCGCCAAGAATGTTGTCAAATATTACCGCCGAGATGTTAGGTTGGGTTAGGTTAGGTTATATTACGTTATTGATGTATATAAAGGTTCCACTGAAACGGAGAAGCCAACTCGCCAGGAATTTTGTCAAATATTATCGCCGAGATGATAGGTTGAGTTAGGTTAGGTTATATTTCGTTATTGATGTATATTAAGGTCCCACGGAGTCGTAGAGGCCAACTCGCCCGGAATGATGTCAAATATTACCGCCGAGATTTTAGGTTGGGTTAGGTTAGGTTATTTTACTTTATTGATGTATATAAAGGTCCCACGGAGACGAAGAGGCCAACAAGACAGGAATGTGGTCAAATATTACCGCCGAGATGTTAGGTCGTGTTAGGTTAGGTTATATTACGTTACTGATGTATATAAAGGTCCCACGGAGACGTAGAGGCCAACAAGACAGGAATGTGGTCAAATATTACCGCCGAGATGTTAGGTTGGGTTAGGTTAGGTTATATTACGTTATTGATGCATATAATGGTCCCACGGAGACGGAGAAGCCAACTCGCCAGGAATGTGGTCAAATATTACCGCCGAGATGTTATGTTGGGTTAGGTTAGGTTATATTACGTTATTGATGTATATAAAGGTCCTACGGAGACGTAGAGGCCAACTCGCCAGGTATGTTGTCGAATATTACAGCCTGGATGTTAGGTTGTGTTAGGTTAGGTTATATTACGTTATTGATGTATATGAAGGTCAAACGGAGACCTAGAGGCCAACTCGCCAGGAATGATGTCAAATATTACCGCCGAGATTTTAGGTTGGGTTAGGTTACGTTATATTGCGTTCTTGATGTATATCATGGTCACACGGAGACGTAGAGGCCAACTCGCCAGGAATGATGTCAAATATTACCGCCGAGATGTTAGGTCGTGTTGGGTTAGGTTATATTACGTTATTGATGTATATAAAGGTCCCACGGAGACGTAGAGGCCAACAAGACAGGAATGTGGTCAAATATTACCGCCGAGATGTTAGGTTGGGTTAGGTTAGGTTATATTACGTTATTGATGCATATAATGGTCCCACGGAGACGGAGAAGCCAACTCGCCAGGAATGTGGTCAAATATTACCGCCGAGATGTTATGTTGGGTTAGGTTAGGTTATATTACGTTATTGATGTATATAAAGGTCCTACGGAGACGTAGAGGCCAACTCGCCAGGTATGTTGTCGAATATTACAGCCTGGATGTTAGGTTGTGTTAGGTTAGGTTATATTACGTTATTGATATATATGAAGGTCAAACGGAGACCTAGAGGCCAACTCGCCAGGAATGATCTCAAATATTACCGCCGAGATTTTAGGTTGGGTTAGGTTAGGTTATATTACGTTATTGATGTATATAAAGGTCCCACGGAGACGTAGAGGCCAACAAGACAGGAATGTGGTCAAATATTACCGCCGAGATGTTAGGTTGGGTTAGGTGAGGTTATATTACGTTATTGATGCATATAATGGTCCCACGGAGACGGAGAAGCCAACTCGCCAGGAATGTTGTCAAATATTACCGCCGAGATGTTAGGTTGGGTTAGGTTAGGTTATGTTACGTTATTGATTTATATAAAGGTCCCACGGAGAAGTAGATGCCAACTAGCCAGGAATGTTTTCAAATATTACCGCCGAGATGATAGGTTGGGTTAGGTTACGTTATATTGCGTTATTGATGTATATCATGGTCAACCGGAGACGTAGAGGCCAACTCGCCAGGAATGATGTCAAATATTACCGCCGAGATGTTAGGTTGTGTTAGGTTAGGTTATATTACGTTATTGATGTATGTAAAGGTCCCACGGAGACGTAGAGGCCAACAAGACAGGAATGTGGTCAAATATTACCGCCGAGATGTTAGGTTGGGTTAGGTGAGGTTATATTACGTTATTGATACATATAAAGGTCCCACGGAGACGGAGAAGCCAACTCGCCAGGAATGTTGTCAAATATTACAGCCGAGATGTTAGGTTGGGTTAGGTTAGGTTATATTACGTTATTGATGCATATAATGGTCCCACGGAGACGGAGAAGCCAACTCGCCAGGAATGTGGTCAAATATTACCGCCGAGATGTTATGTTGGGTTAGGTTAGGTTATATTACGTTATTGATGTATATAAAGGTCCTACGGAGACGTAGAGGCCAACTCGCCAGGTATGTTGTCGAATATTACAGCCTGGATGTTAGGTTGTGTTAGGTTAGGTTATATTACGTTATTGATATATATGAAGGTCAAACGGAGACCTAGAGGCCAACTCGCCAGGAATGATCTCAAATATTACCGCCGAGATTTTAGGTTGGGTTAGGTTAGGTTATATTACGTTATTGATGTATATAAAGGTCCCACGGAGACGTAGAGGCCAACAAGACAGGAATGTGGTCAAATATTACCGCCGAGATGTTAGGTTGGGTTAGGTGAGGTTATATTACGTTATTGATGCATATAATGGTCCCACGGAGACGGAGAAGCCAACTCGCCAGGAATGTTGTCAAATATTACAGCCGAGATGTTAGGTTGGGTTAGGTTAGGTTATATTACGTTATTGATGTATATAAATGTCCCACGGATACGTAGAGGCCAACTCGACAGGAATGTTGTCAAATATTGCCACCGAGATGTTAGGTTGGGTTAGGTTAGGTTATATTACGTTATTGATGTATATAAAGGTCCCACGGGGACGGAGAAGCCAACTCGCCAGGAATGTTGTCAAATATTACCGCCGAGATTTTAGATTGGGATAGGTTAGGTTATATTACGTTATTGATGTATATAAATGTCCCACGGAGACGTAGAGGCCAACAAGCCAGGAATGTGGTCAAATATTACCGCCGACATGTTAGGTTGGGTTAGGTTAGGTTATATTACGTCATAGATCTATATGAACGTCCCGCGGAGACGTAGAGTCCAACATGCCAGGAATGTGGTCAAATATTACCGCCGAGATGTTATATTGGGTTAGCTTATGTTATATTATGTTATTGATGTATATAAATATCCCACGGAGACGTAATGGCCACCTCGCCTGGTATGTTTTCAAATATTACCGCCGAGAAGTTAGATTGGGTTAGGTTAGGTTATATTACGTTATTCATGTATATAAAGGTCCCACGGAGACGGAGAAGCCAACTCGCCAGGAATGTTGTCAAATATTACCGCCGAGATGTTAGGTTGGGTTAGGTTAGGTTATATTACGTTATTGATGTATATAAAGGTCCCACTGAAACGGAGAAGCCAACTCGCCAGGAATTTTGTCAAATATTATCGCCGAGATGATAGGTTGAGTTAGGTTAGGTTATATTTCGTTATTGAAGTATATTAAGGTCCCACGGAGTCGTAGAGGCCAACTCGCCCGGAATGATGTCAAATATTACCGCCGAGATTTTAGGTTGGGTTAGGTTAGGTTATTTTACTTTATTGATGTATATAAAGGTCCCACGGAGACGAAGAGGCCAACAAGACAGGAATGTGGTCAAATATTACCGCCGAGATGTTAGGTCGTGTTAGGTTAGGTTATATTACGTTATTGATGTATATAAAGGTCCCACGGAGACGTAGAGGCCAACAAGACAGGAATGTGGTCAAATATTACCGCCGAGATGTTAGGTTGGGTTAGGTTAGGTTATATTACGTTATTGATGCATATAATGGTCCCACGGAGACGGAGAAGCCAACTCGCCAGGAATGTGGTCAAATATTACCGCCGAGATGTTATGTTGGGTTAGGTTAGGTTATATTACGTTATTGATGTATATAAAGGTCCTACGGAGACGTAGAGGCCAACTCGCCAGGTATGTTGTCGAATATTACAGCCTGGATGTTAGGTTGTGTTAGGTTAGGTTATATTACGTTATTGATGTATATGAAGGTCAAACGGAGACCTAGAGGCCAACTCGCCAGGAATGATGTCAAATATTACCGCCGAGATTTTAGGTTGGGTTAGGTTACGTTATATTGCGTTCTTGATGTATATCATGGTCACACGGAGACGTAGAGGCCAACTCGCCAGGAATGATGTCAAATATTACCGCCGAGATGTTAGGTCGTGTTGGGTTAGGTTATATTACGTTATTGATGTATATAAAGGTCCCACGGAGACGTAGAGGCCAACAAGACAGGAATGTGGTCAAATATTACCGCCGAGATGTTAGGTTGGGTTAGGTTAGGTTATATTACGTTATTGATGCATATAATGGTCCCACGGAGACGGAGAAGCCAACTCGCCAGGAATGTGGTCAAATATTACCGCCGAGATGTTATGTTGGGTTAGGTTAGGTTATATTACGTTATTGATGTATATAAAGGTCCTACGGAGACGTAGAGGCCAACTCGCCAGGTATGTTGTCGAATATTACAGCCTGGATGTTAGGTTGTGTTAGGTTAGGTTATATTACGTTATTGATATATATGAAGGTCAAACGGAGACCTAGAGGCCAACTCGCCAGGAATGATCTCAAATATTACCGCCGAGATTTTAGGTTGGGTTAGGTTAGGTTATATTACGTTATTGATGTATATAAAGGTCCCACGGAGACGTAGAGGCCAACAAGACAGGAATGTGGTCAAATATTACCGCCGTGATGTTAGGTTGGGTTAGGTGAGGTTATATTACGTTATTGATGCATATAATGGTCCCACGGAGACGGAGAAGCCAACTCGCCAGGAATGTTGTCAAATATTACCGCCGAGATGTTAGGTTGGGTTAGGTTAGGTTATGTTACGTTATTGATGTATATAAATGTCCCACGGAGAAGTAGATGCCAACTAGCCAGGAATGTTTTCAAATATTACCGCCGAGATGATAGGTTGGGTTAGGTTACGTTATATTGCGTTATTGATGTATATCATGGTCAACCGGAGACGTAGAGGCCAACTCGCCAGGAATGATGTCAAATATTACCGCCGAGATGATAGGTTGTGTTAGGTTAGGTTATATTACGTTATTGATGTATGTAAAGGTCCCACGGAGACGTAGAGGCCAACAAGACAGGAATGTGGTCAAATATTACCGCCGGGATGTTAGGTTGGGTTAGGTGAGGTTATATTACGTTATTGATACATATAAAGGTCCCACGGAGACGGAGAAGCCAACTCGCCAGGAATGTTGTCAAATATTACAGCCGAGATGTTAGGTTGGGTTAGGTTAGGTTATATTACGTTATTGATGCATATAATGGTCCCACGGAGACGGAGAAGCCAACTCGCCAGGAATGTGGTCAAATATTACCGCCGAGATGTTATGTTGGGTTAGGTTAGGTTATATTACGTTATTGATGTATATAAAGGTCCTACGGAGACGTAGAGGCCAACTCGCCAGGTATGTTGTCGAATATTACAGCCTGGATGTTAGGTTGTGTTAGGTTAGGTTATATTACGTTATTGATATATATGAAGGTCAAACGGAGACCTAGAGGCCAACTCGCCAGGAATGATCTCAAATATTACCGCCGAGATTTTAGGTTGGGTTAGGTTAGGTTATATTACGTTATTGATGTATATAAAGGTCCCACGGAGACGTAGAGGCCAACAAGACAGGAATGTGGTCAAATATTACCGCCGAGATGTTAGGTTGGGTTAGGTGAGGTTATATTACGTTATTGATGCATATAATGGTCCCACGGAGACGGAGAAGCCAACTCGCCAGGAATGTTGTCAAATATTACAGCCGAGATGTTAGGTTGGGTTAGGTTAGGTTATATTACGTTATTGATGTATATAAATGTCCCACGGATACGTAGAGGCCAACTCGACAGGAATGTTGTCAAATATTGCCACCGAGATGTTAGGTTGGGTTAGGTTAGGTTATATTACGTTATTGATGTATATAAAGGTCCCACGGGGACGGAGAAGCCAACTCGCCAGGAATGTTGTCAAATATTACCGCCGAGATTTTAGATTGGGATAGGTTAGGTTATATTACGTTATTGATGTATATAAATGTCCCACGGAGACGTAGAGGCCAACAAGCCAGGAATGTGGTCAAATATTACCGCCGACATGTTAGGTTGGGTTAGGTTAGGTTATATTACGTCATAGATCTATATGAACGTCCCGCGGAGACGTAGAGTCCAACAAGCCAGGAATGTGGTCAAATATTACCGCCGAGATGTTATATTGGGTTAGCTTATGTTATATTATGTTATTGATGTATATAAATATCCCACGGAGACGTAATGGCCACCTCGCCTGGTATGTTTTCAAATATTACCGCCGAGAAGTTAGATTGGGTTAGGTTAGGTTATATTACGTTATTTATGTATATAAAGGTCCCACGGAGACGGAGAAGCCAACTCGCCAGGAATGTTGTCAAATATTACCGCCGAGATGTTAGGTTGGGTTAGGTTAGGTTATATTACGTTATTGATGTATATAAAGGTCCCACTGAAACGGAGAAGCCAACTCGCCAGGAATTTTGTCAAATATTATCGCCGAGATGATAGGTTGAGTTAGGTTAGGTTATATTTCGTTATTGAAGTATATTAAGGTCCCACGGAGTCGTAGAGGCCAACTCGCCCGGAATGATGTCAAATATTACCGCCGAGATTTTAGGTTGGGTTAGGTTAGGTTATTTTACTTTATTGATGTATATAAAGGTCCCACGGAGACGAAGAGGCCAACAAGACAGGAATGTGGTCAAATATTACCGCCGAGATGTTAGGTCGTGTTAGGTTAGGTTACATTACGTTATTGATGTATATAAAGGTCCCACGGAGACGTAGAGGCCAACAAGACAGGAATGTGGTCAAATATTACCGCCGAGATGTTAGGTTGGGTTAGGTTAGGTTATATTACGTTATTGATGCATATAATGGTCCCACGGAGACGGAGAAGCCAACTCGCCAGGAATGTGGTCAAATATTACCGCCGAGATGTTATGTTGGGTTAGGTTAGGTTATATTACGTTATTGATGTATATAAAGGTCCTACGGAGACGTAGAGGCCAACTCGCCAGGTATGTTGTCGAATATTACAGCCTGGATGTTAGGTTGTGTTAGGTTAGGTTATATTACGTTATTGATGTATATGAAGGTCAAACGGAGACCTAGAGGCCAACTCGCCAGGAATGATGTCAAATATTACCGCCGAGATTTTAGGTTGGGTTAGGTTACGTTATATTGCGTTCTTGATGTATATCATGGTCACACGGAGACGTAGAGGCCAACTCGCCAGGAATGATGTCAAATATTACCGCCGAGATGTTAGGTCGTGTTGGGTTAGGTTATATTACGTTATTGATGTATATAAAGGTCCCACGGAGACGTAGAGGCCAACAAGACAGGAATGTGGTCAAATATTACCGCCGAGATGTTAGGTTGGGTTAGGTTAGGTTATATTACGTTATTGATGCATATAATGGTCCCACGGAGACGGAGAAGCCAACTCGCCAGGAATGTGGTCAAATATTACCGCCGAGATGTTATGTTGGGTTAGGTTAGGTTATATTACGTTATTGATGTATATAAAGGTCCTACGGAGACGTAGAGGCCAACTCGCCAGGTATGTTGTCGAATATTACAGCCTGGATGTTAGGTTGTGTTAGGTTAGGTTATATTACGTTATTGATATATATGAAGGTCAAACGGAGACCTAGAGGCCAACTCGCCAGGAATGATCTCAAATATTACCGCCGAGATTTTAGGTTGGGTTAGGTTAGGTTATATTACGTTATTGATGTATATAAAGGTCCCACGGAGACGTAGAGGCCAACAAGACAGGAATGTGGTCAAATATTACCGCCGAGATGTTAGGTTGGGTTAGGTGAGGTTATATTACGTTATTGATGCATATAATGGTCCCACGGAGACGGAGAAGCCAACTCGCCAGGAATGTTGTCAAATATTACCGCCGAGATGTTAGGTTGGGTTAGGTTAGGTTATGTTACGTTATTGATGTATATAAATGTCCCACGGAGAAGTAGATGCCAACTAGCCAGGAATGTTTTCAAATATTACCGCCGAGATGATAGGTTGGGTTAGGTTACGTTATATTGCGTTATTGATGTATATCATGGTCAACCGGAGACGTAGAGGCCAACTCGCCAGGAATGATGTCAAATATTACCGCCGAGATGTTAGGTTGTGTTAGGTTAGGTTATATTACGTTATTGATGTATGTAAAGGTCCCACGGAGACGTAGAGGCCAACAAGACAGGAATGTGGTCAAATATTACCGCCGGGATGTTAGGTTGGGTTAGGTGAGGTTATATTACGTTATTGATACATATAAAGGTCCCACGGAGACGGAGAAGCCAACTCGCCAGGAATGTTGTCAAATATTACAGCCGAGATGTTAGGTTGGGTTAGGTTAGGTTATATTACGTTATTGATGCATATAATGGTCCCACGGAGACGGAGAAGCCAACTCGCCAGGAATGTGGTCAAATATTACCGCCGAGATGTTATGTTGGGTTAGGTTAGGTTATATTACGTTATTGATGTATATAAAGGTCCTACGGAGACGTAGAGGCCAACTCGCCAGGTATGTTGTCGAATATTACAGCCTGGATGTTAGGTTGTGTTAGGTTAGGTTATATTACGTTATTGATATATATGAAGGTCAAACGGAGACCTAGAGGCCAACTCGCCAGGAATGATCTCAAATATTACCGCCGAGATTTTAGGTTGGGTTAGGTTAGGTTATATTACGTTATTGATGTATATAAAGGTCCCACGGAGACATAGAGGCCAACAAGACAGGAATGTGGTCAAATATTACCGCCGAGATGTTAGGTTGGGTTAGGTGAGGTTATATTACGTTATTGATGCATATAATGGTCCCACGGAGACGGAGAAGCCAACTCGCCAGGAATGTTGTCAAATATTACCGCCGAGATGTTAGGTTGGGTTAGGTTAGGTTATGTTACGTTATTGATGTATATAAATGTCCCACGGATACGTAGAGGCCAACTCGACAGGAATGTTGTCAAATATTGCCACCGAGATGTTAGGTTGGGTTAGGTTAGGTTATATTACGTTATTGATGTATATAAAGGTCCCACGGAGACGGAGAAGCCAACTCGCCAGGAATGTTGTCAAATATTACCGCCGAGATTTTAGATTGGGATAGGTTAGGTTATATTACGTTATTGATGTATATAAATGTCCCGCGGAGACGTAGAGTCCAACAAGCCAGGAATGTGGTCAAATATTACCGCCGAGATGTTATATTGGGTTAGCTTATGTTATATTATGTTATTGATGTATATAAATATCCCACGGAGACGTAATGGCCACCTCGCCTGGTATGTTTTCAAATATTACCGCCGAGAAGTTAGATTGGGTTAGGTTAGGTTATATTACGTTATTCATGTATATAAAGGTCCCACGGAGACGGAGAAGCCAACTCGCCACGAATGTTGTCAAATATTACCGCCGAGATGTTAGGTTGGGTTAGGTTAGGTTATATTACGTTATTGATGTATATAAAGGTCCCACTGAAACGGAGAAGCCAACTCGCCAGGAATTTTGTCAAATATTATCGCCGAGATGATAGGTTGAGTTAGGTTAGGTTATATTTCGTTATTGAAGTATATTAAGGTCCCACGGAGTCGTAGAGGCCAACTCGCCCGGAATGATGTCAAATATTACCGCCGAGATTTTAGGTTGGGTTAGGTTAGGTTATTTTACTTTATTGATGTATATAAAGGTCCCACGGAGACGAAGAGGCCAACAAGACAGGAATGTGGTCAAATATTACCGCCGAGATGTTAGGTCGTGTTAGGTTAGGTTATATTACGTTATTGATGTATATAAAGGTCCCACGGAGACGTAGAGGCCAACAAGACAGGAATGTGGTCAAATATTACCGCCGAGATGTTAGGTTGGGTTAGGTTAGGTTATATTACGTTATTGATGCATATAATGGTCCCACGGAGACGGAGAAGCCAACTCGCCAGGAATGTGGTCAAATATTACCGCCGAGATGTTATGTTGGGTTAGGTTAGGTTATATTACGTTATTGATGTATATAAAGGTCCTACGGAGACGTAGAGGCCAACTCGCCAGGAATGTTTTCTAATATTACCGCCGAGATGATAGGTTGGGTTAGGTTACGTTATATTGCGTTATTGATGTATATCATGGTCAACCGGAGACGTAGAGGCCAACTCGCCAGGAATGATGTCAAATATTACCGCCGAGATGTTAGGTTGTGTTAGGTTAGGTTATATTACGTTATTGATGTATGTAAAGGTCCCACGGAGACGTAGAGGCCAACAAGACAGGAATGTGGTCAAATATTACCGCCGAGATGTTAGGTTGGGTTAGGTGAGGTTATATTACGTTATTGATACATATAAAGGTCCCACGGAGACGGAGAAGCCAACTCGCCAGGAATGTTGTCAAATATTACAGCCGAGATGTTAGGTTGGGTTAGGTTAGGTTATATTACGTTATTGATGTATATAAATGTCCCACGGATACGTAGAGGCCAACTCGACAGGAATGTTGTCAAATATTGCCACCGAGATGTTAGGTTGGGTTAGGTTAGGTTATATTACGTTCTTGATGTATATAAAGGTCCCACGGAGACGGAGAAGCCAACTCGCCAGGAATGTTGTCAAATATTACAGCCGAGATGTTAGGTTGGGTTAGGTTAGGTTATATTACGTTATTGATGTATATAAATGTCCCACGGATACGTAGAGGCCAACTCGACAGGAATGTTGTCAAATATTGCCACCGAGATGTTAGGTTGGGTTAGGTTAGGTTATATTACGTTCTTGATGTATATAAATGTCCCACGGAGACGTAGAGGCCACCAAGCCAGGAATGTGGTCAAATATTACCGCCGACATGTTAGGTTGGGTTAGGTTAGGTTATATTACGTCATAGATCTATATGAAGGTCCCGCGGAGACGTAGAGTCCAACAAGCCAGGAATGTGGTCAAATATTACCGCCGAGATGTTATATTGCGTTAGCTTATGTTATATTATGTTATTGATGTATATAAATATCCCACGGAGACGTAATGGCCACCTCGCCTGGTATGTTTTCAAATATTACCGCCGAGAAGTTAGATTGGGTTAGGTTAGGTTATATTACGTTATTCATGTATATAAAGGTCCCACGGAGACGGAGAAGCCAACTCGCCAGGAATGTTGTCAAATATTACCGCCGAGATGTTAGGTTGGGTTAGGTTAGGTTATATTACGTTATTGATGTATGTAAAGGTCCCACGGAGACGTAGAGGCCAACAAGACAGGAATGTGGTCAAATATTACCGCCGAGATGTTAGGTTGGGTTAGGTGAGGTTATATTACGTTATTGATGCATATAATGGTCCCACGGAGACGGAGAAGCCAACTCGCCAGGAATGTGGTCAAATATTACCGCCGAGATGTTATGTTGGGTTAGGTTAGGTTATATTACGTTATTGATGTATATAAAGGTCCTACGGAGACGTAGAGGCCAACTCGCCAGGTATGTTGTCGAATATTACAGCCTGGATGTTAGGTTGTGTTAGGTTAGGTTATATTACGTTATTGATGTATATGAAGGTCAAACGGAGACCTAGAGGCCAACTCGCCAGGAATGATGTCAAATATTACCGCCGAGATTTTAGGTTGGGTTAGGTTACGTTATATTGCATTCTTGATGTATATCATGGCCACACGGAGACGTAGAGGCCAACTCGCCAGGAATGATGTCAAATATTACCGCCGAGATGTTAGGTCGTGTTGGGTTAGGTTATATTACGTTATTGATGTATATAAAGGTCCCACGGAGACGTAGAGGCCAACAAGACAGGAATGTGGTCAAATATTACCGCCGAGATGTTAGGTTGGGTTAGGTTAGGTTATATTACGTTATTGATGCATATAATGGTCCCACGGAGACGGAGAAGCCAACTCGCCAGGAATGTGGTCAAATATTACCGCCGAGATGTTATGTTGGGTTAGGTTAGGTTATATTACGTTATTGATGTATATAAAGGTCCTACGGAGACGTAGAGGCCAACTCGCCAGGTATGTTGTCGAATATTACAGCCTGGATGTTAGGTTGTGTTAGGTTAGGTTATATTACGTTATTGATATATATGAAGGTCAAACGGAGACCTAGAGGCCAACTCGCCAGGAATGATCTCAAATATTACCGCCGAGATTTTAGGTTGGGTTAGGTTAGGTTATATTACGTTATTGATGTATATAAAGGTCCCACGGAGACGTAGAGGCCAACAAGACAGGAATGTGGTCAAATATTACCGCCGAGATGTTAGGTTGGGTTAGGTGAGGTTATATTACGTTATTGATGCATATAATGGTCCCACGGAGACGGAGAAGCCAACTCGCCAGGAATGTTGTCAAATATTACCGCCGAGATGTTAGGTTGGGTTAGGTTAGGTTATGTTACGTTATTGATGTATATAAAGGTCCCACGGAGAAGTAGATGCCAACTAGCCAGGAATGTTTTCTAATATTACCGCCGAGATGATAGGTTGGGTTAGGTTACGTTATATTGCGTTATTGATGTATATCATGGTCAACCGGAGACGTAGAGGCCAACTCGCCAGGAATGATGTCAAATATTACCGCCGAGATGTTAGGTTGTGTTAGGTTAGGTTATATTACGTTATTGATGTATGTAAAGGTCCCACGGAGACGTAGAGGCCAACAAGACAGGAATGTGGTCAAATATTACCGCCGAGATGTTAGGTTGGGTTAGGTGAGGTTATATTACGTTATTGATACATATAAAGGTCCCACGGAGACGGAGAAGCCAACTCGCCAGGAATGTTGTCAAATATTACAGCCGAGATGTTAGGTTGGGTTAGGTTAGGTTATATTACGTTATTGATGCATATAATGGTCCCACGGAGACGGAGAAGCCAACTCGCCAGGAATGTGGTCAAATATTACCGCCGAGATGTTAGGTTGGGTTAGGTGAGGTTATATTACGTTATTGATGCATATAATGGTCCCACGGATACGGAGAAGCCAACTCGCCAGGAATGTTGTCAAATATTACCGCCGAGATGTTAGGTTGGGTTAGGTTAGGTTATGTTACGTTATTGATGTATATAAATGTCCCACGGATACGTAGAGGCCAACTCGACAGGAATGTTGTCAAATATTGCCACCGAGATGTTAGGTTGGGTTAGGTTAGGTAATATTACGTTATTGATGTATATAAAGGTCCCACGGAGACGGAGAAACCAACTCGCCAGGAATGTTGTCAAATATTACCGCCGAGATTTTAGATTGGGATAGGTTAGGTTATATTACGTTATTGATGTATATAAATGTCCCGCGGAGACGTAGAGTCCAACAAGCCAGGAATGTGGTCAAATATTACCGCCGAGATGTTATATTGGGTTAGCTTATGTTATATTATGTTATTGATGTATATAAATATCCCACGGAGACGTAATGGCCACCTCGCCTGGTATGTTTTCAAATATTACCGCCGTGAAGTTAGATTGGGTTAGGTTAGGTTATATTACGTTATTCATGTATATAAAGGTCCCACGGAGACGGAGAAGCCAACTCGCCAGGAATGTTGTCAAATATTACCGCCGAGATGTTAGGTTGGGTTAGGTTAGGTTATATTACGTTATTGATGTATATAAAGGTCCCACTGAAACGGAGAAGCCAACTCGCCAGGAGTTTTGTCAAATATTATCGCCGAGATGATAGGTTGAGTTAGGTTAGGTTATATTTCGTTATTGAAGTATATTAAGGTCCCACGGAGTCGTAGAGGCCAACTCGCCCGGAATGATGTCAAATATTACCGCCGAGATTTTAGGTTGGGTTAGGTTAGGTTATTTTACTTTATTGATGTATATAAAGGTCCCACGGAGACGAAGAGGCCAACAAGACAGGAATGTGGTCAAATATTACCGCCGAGATGTTAGGTCGTGTTAGGTTAGGTTATATTACGTTATTGATGTATATAAAGGTCCCACGGAGACGTAGAGGCCAACAAGACAGGAATGTGGTCAAATATTACCGCCGAGATGTTAGGTTGGGTTAGGTTAGGTTATATTACGTTATTGATGCATATAATGGTCCCACGGAGACGGAGAAGCCAACTCGCCAGGAATGTGGTCAAATATTACCGCCGAGATGTTATGTTGGGTTAGGTTAGGTTATATTACGTTATTGATGTATATAAAGGTCCAACGGAGACGTAGAGGCCAACTCGCCAGGAATGTTTTCAAATATTACCGCCGAGATGATAGGTTGGGTTAGGTTACGTTATATTGCGTTATTGATGTATATCATGGTCAACCGGAGACGTAGAGGCCAACTCGCCAGGAATGATGTCAAATATTACCGCCGAGATGTTAGGTTGTGTTAGGTTAGGTTATATTACGTTATTGATGTATGTAAAGGTCCCACGGAGACGTAGAGGCCAACAAGACAGGAATGTGGTCAAATATTACCGCCGAGATGTTAGGTTGGGTTAGGTGAGGTTATATTACGTTATTGATACATATAAAGGTCCCACGGAGACGGAGAAGCCAACTCGCCAGGAATGTTGTCAAATATTACAGCCGAGATGTTAGGTTGGGTTAGGTTAGGTTATATTACGTTATTGATGCATATAATGGTCCCACGGAGACGGAGAAGCCAACTCGCCAGGAATGTGGTCAAATATTACCGCCGAGATGTTATGTTGGGTTAGGTTAGGTTATATTACGTTATTGATGTATATAAAGGTCCTACGGAGACGTAGAGGCCAACTCGCCAGGTATGTTGTCGAATATTACAGCCTGGATGTTAGGTTGTGTTAGGTTAGGTTATATTACGTTATTGATATATATGAAGGTCAAACGGAGACCTAGAGGCCAACTCGCCAGGAATGATCTCAAATATTACCGCCGAGATTTTAGGTTGGGTTAGGTTAGGTTATATTACGTTATTGATGTATATAAAGGTCCCACGGAGACGTAGAGGCCAACAAGACAGGAATGTGGTCAAATATTACCGCCGAGATGTTAGGTTGGGTTAGGTTAGGTTATGTTACGTTATTGATGTATATAAATGTCCCACGGATACGTAGAGGCCAACTCGACAGGAATGTTGTCAAATATTGCCACCGAGATGTTAGGTTGGGTTAGGTTAGGTAATATTACGTTATTGATGTATATAAAGGTCCCACGGAGACGGAGAAGCCAACTCGCCAGGAATGTTGTCAAATATTACCGCCGAGATTTTAGATTGGGATAGGTTAGGTTATATTACGTTATTGATGTATATAAATGTCCCGCGGAGACGTAGAGTCCAACAAGCCAGGAATGTGGTCAAATATTACCGCCGAGATGTTATATTGGGTTAGCTTATGTTATATTATGTTATTGATGTATATAAATATCCCACGGAGACGTAATGGCCACCTCGCCTGGTATGTTTTCAAATATTACCGCCGAGAAGTTAGATTGGGTTAGGTTAGGTTATATTACGTTATTCATGTATATAAAGGTCCCACGGAGACGGAGAAGCCAACTCGCCAGGAATGTTGTCAAATATTACCGCCGAGATGTTAGGTTGGGTTAGGTTAGGTTATATTACGTTATTGATGTATATAAAGGTCCCACTGAAACGGAGAAGCCAACTCGCCAGGAATTTTGTCAAATATTATCGCCGAGATGATAGGTTGGGTTAGGTTACGTTATATTGCGTTATTGATGTATATCATGGTCAACCGGAGACGTAGAGGCCAACTCGCCAGGAATGATGTCAAATATTACCGCCGAGATGTTAGGTTGTGTTAGGTTAGGTTATATTACGTTGTTGATGTATGTAAAGGTCCCACGGAGACGTAGAGGCCAACAAGACAGGAATGTGGTCAAATATTACCGCCGAGATGTTAGGTTGGGTTAGGTGAGGTTATATTACGTTATTGATGCATATAATGGTCCCACGGAGACGGAGAAGCCAACTCGCCAGGAATGTGGTCAAATATTACCGCCGAGATGTTATGTTGGGTTAGGTTAGGTTATATTACGTTATTGATGTATATAAAGGTCCTACGGAGACGTAGAGGCCAACTCGCCAGGTATGTTGTCGAATATTACAGCCTGGATGTTAGGTTGTGTTAGGTTAGGTTATATTACGTTATTGATGTATATGAAGGTCAAACGGAGACCTAGAGGCCAACTCGCCAGGAATGATGTCAAATATTACCGCCGAGATTTTAGGTTGGGTTAGGTTACGTTATATTGCGTTCTTGATGTATATCATGGTCACACGGAGACGTAGAGGCCAACTCGCCAGGAATGATGTCAAATATTACCGCCGAGATGTTAGGTCGTGTTGGGTTAGGTTATATTACGTTATTGATGTATATAAAGGTCCCACGGAGACGTAGAGGCCAACAAGACAGGAATGTGGTCAAATATTACCGCCGAGATGTTAGGTTGGGTTAGGTTAGGTTATATTACGTTATTGATGCATATAATGGTCCCACGGAGACGGAGAAGCCAACTCGCCAGGAATGTGGTCAAATATTACCGCCGAGATGTTATGTTGGGTTAGGTTAGGTTATATTACGTTATTGATATATATGAAGGTCAAACGGAGACCTAGAGGCCAACTCGCCAGGAATGATCTCAAATATTACCGCCGAGATTTTAGGTTGGGTTAGGTTAGGTTATATTACGTTATTGATGTATATAAAGGTCCCACGGAGACGTAGAGGCCAACAAGACAGGAATGTGGTCAAATATTACCGCCGAGATGTTAGGTTAGGTTAGGTGAGGTTATATTACGTTATTGATGCATATAAAGGTCCCACGGAGACGGAGAAGCCAACTCGCCAGGAATGTTGTCAAATATTACAGCCGAGATGTTAGGTTGGGTTAGGTTAGGTTATATTACGTTATTGATGCATATAATGGTCCCACGGAGACGGAGAAGCCAACTCGCCAGGAATGTGGTCAAATATTACCGCCGAGATGTTATGTTGGGTTAGGTGAGGTTATATTACGTTATTGATGCATATAATGGTCCCACGGATACGGAGAAGCCAACTCGCCAGGAATGTTGTCAAATATTACCGCCGAGATGTTAGGTTGGGTTAGGTTAGGTTATGTTACGTTATTGATGTATATAAATGTCCCACGGATACGTAGAGGCCAACTCGACAGGAATGTTGTCAAATATTGCCACCGAGATGTTAGGTTGGGTTAGGTTAGGTAATATTACGTTATTGATGTATATAAAGGTCCCACGGAGACGGAGAAACCAACTCGCCAGGAATGTTGTCAAATATTACCGCCGAGATTTTAGATTGGGATAGGTTAGGTTATATTACGTTATTGATGTATATAAATGTCCCGCGGAGACGTAGAGTCCAACAAGCCAGGAATGTGGTCAAATATTACCGCCGAGATGTTATATTGGGTTAGCTTATGTTATATTATGTTATTGATGTATATAAATATCCCACGGAGACGTAATGGCCACCTCGCCTGGTATGTTTTCAAATATTACCGCCGAGAAGTTAGATTGGGTTAGGTTAGGTTATATTACGTTATTCATGTATATAAAGGTCCCACGGAGACGGAGAAGCCAACTCGCCAGGAATGTTGTCAAATATTACCGCCGAGATGTTAGGTTGGGTTAGGTTAGGTTATATTACGTTATTGATGTATATAAAGGTCCCACTGAAACGGAGAAGCCAACTCGCCAGGAATTTTGTCAAATATTATCGCCGAGATGATAGGTTGAGTTAGGTTAGGTTATATTTCGTTATTGAAGTATATTAAGGTCCCACGGAGTCGTAGAGGCCAACTCGCCCGGAATGATGTCAAATATTACCGCCGAGATTTTAGGTTGGGTTAGGTTAGGTTATTTTACTTTATTGATGTATATAAAGGTCCCACGGAGACGAAGAGGCCAACAAGACAGGAATGTGGTCAAATATTACCGCCGAGATGTTAGGTCGTGTTAGGTTAGGTTATATTACGTTATTGATGTATATAAAGGTCCCACGGAGACGTAGAGGCCAACAAGACAGGAATGTGGTCAAATATTACCGCCGAGATGTTAGGTTGGGTTAGGTTAGGTTATATTACGTTATTGATGCATATAATGGTCCCACGGAGACGGAGAAGCCAACTCGCCAGGAATGTGGTCAAATATTACCGCCGAGATGTTATGTTGGGTTAGGTTAGGTTATATTACGTTATTGATGTATATAAAGGTCCTACGGAGACGTAGAGGCCAACTCGCCAGGAATGTTTTCTAATATTACCGCCGAGATGATAGGTTGGGTTAGGTTACGTTATATTGCGTTATTGATGTATATCATGGTCAACCGGAGACGTAGAGGCCAACTCGCCAGGAATGATGTCAAATATTACCGCCGAGATGTTAGGTTGTGTTAGGTTAGGTTATATTACGTTATTGATGTATGTAAAGGTCCCACGGAGACGTAGAGGCCAACAAGACAGGAATGTGGTCAAATATTACCGCCGAGATGTTAGGTTGGGTTAGGTGAGGTTATATTACGTTATTGATATATATAAAGGTCCCACGGAGACGGAGAAGCCAACTCGCCAGGAATGTTGTCAAATATTACAGCCGAGATGTTAGGTTGGGTTAGGTTAGGTTATATTACGTTATTGATGTATATAAATGTCCCACGGATACGTAGAGGCCAACTCGACAGGAATGTTGTCAAATATTGCCACCGAGATGTTAGGTTGGGTTAGGTTAGGTTATATTACGTTCTTGATGTATATAAAGGTCCCACGGAGACGGAGAAGCCAACTCGCCAGGAATGTTGTCAAATATTACAGCCGAGATGTTAGGTTGGGTTAGGTTAGGTTATATTACGTTATTGATGTATATAAATGTCCCACGGATACGTAGAGGCCAACTCGACAGGAATGTTGTCAAATATTGCCACCGAGATGTTAGGTTGGGTTAGGTTAGGTTATATTACGTTCTTGATGTATATAAATGTCCCACGGAGACGTAGAGGCCAACAAGCCAGGAATGTGGTCAAATATTACCGCCGACATGTTAGGTTGGGTTAGGTTAGGTTATATTACGTCATAGATCTATATGAAGGTCCCGCGGAGACGTAGAGTCCAACAAGCCAGGAATGTTGTCAAATATTACCGCCGAGATTTTAGATTGGGATAGGTTAGGTTATATTACGTTATTGATGTATATAAATGTCCCACGGAGACGGAGAAGCCAACTCGCCAGGAATGTTGTCAAATATTACCGCCGAGATGTTAGGTTGGGTTAGGTTAGGTTATGTTACGTTATTGATGTATATAAAGGTCCCACGGAGACGTAGAGGCCAACAAGACAGGAATGTGGTCAAACATTACCGCCGAGATGTTAGGTTGGGTTAGGTGAGGTTATATTACGTTATTGATACATATAAAGGTCCCACGGAGACGGAGAAGCCAACTCGCCAGGAATGTTGTCAAATATTACAGCCGAGATGTTAGGTTGGGTTAGGTTAGGTTATATTACGTTATTGATGTATATAAATGTCCCACGGATACGTAGAGGCCAACTCGCCAGGAATGTTTTCAAATATTACCGCCGAGATGATAGGTTGGGTTAGGTTACGTTATATTGCGTTATTGATGTATATCATGGTCAACCGGAGACGTAGAGGCCAACTCGCCAGGAATGATGTCAAATATTACCGCCGAGATGTTAGGTTGTGTTAGGTTAGGTTATATTACGTTATTGATGTATGTAAAGGTCCCACGGAGACGTAGAGGCCAACAAGACAGGAATGTGGTCAAATATTACCGCTGAGATGTTAGGTTGGGTTAGGTGAGGTTATATTACGTTATTGATACATATAAAGGTCCCACGGAGACGGAGAAGCCAACTCGCCAGGAATGTTGTCAAATATTACCGCCGAGATGTTAGGTTGGGTTAGGTTAGGTTATATTACGTTATTGATGTATATAAAGGTCCCACTGAAACGGAGAAGCCAACTCGCCAGGAATTTTGTCAAATATTATCGCCGAGATGATAGGTTGAGTTAGGTTAGGTTATATTTCGTTATTGAAGTATATTAAGGTCCCACGGAGTCGTAGAGGCCAACTCGCCCGGAATGATGTCAAATATTACCGCCGAGATTTTAGGTTGGGTTAGGTTAGGTTATTTTACTTTATTGATGTATATAAAGGTCCCACGGAGACGAAGAGGCCAACAAGACAGGAATGTGGTCAAATATTACCGCCGAGATGTTAGGTCGTGTTAGGTTAGGTTATATTACGTTATTGATGTATATAAAGGTCCCACGGAGACGTAGAGGCCAACAAGACAGGAATGTGGTCAAATATTACCGCCGAGATGTTAGGTTGGGTTAGGTTAGGTTATATTACGTTATTGATGCATATAATGGTCCCACGGAGACGGAGAAGCCAACTCGCCAGGAATGTGGTCAAATATTACCGCCGAGATGTTATGTTGGGTTAGGTTAGGTTATATTACGTTATTGATGTATATAAAGGTCCTACGGAGACGTAGAGGCCAACTCGCCAGGAATGTTTTCAAATATTACCGCCGAGATGATAGGTTGGGTTAGGTTACGTTATATTGCGTTATTGATGTATATCATGGTCAACCGGAGACGTAGAGGCCAACTCGCCAGGAATGATGTCAAATATTACCGCCGAGATGTTAGGTTGTGTTAGGTTAGGTTATATTACGTTATTGATGTATGTAAAGGTCCCACGGAGACGTAGAGGCCAACAAGACAGGAATGTGGTCAAATATTACCGCCGAGATGTTAGGTTGGGTTAGGTGAGGTTATATTACGTTATTGATACATATAAAGGTCCCACGGAGACGGAGAAGCCAACTCGCCAGGAATGTTGTCAAATATTACAGCCGAGATGTTAGGTTGGGTTAGGTTAGGTTATATTACGTTATTGATGTATATAAATGTCCCACGGATACGTAGAGGCCAACTCGACAGGAATGTTGTCAAATATTGCCACCGAGATGTTAGGTTGGGTTAGGTTAGGTTATATTACGTTATTGATGTATATAAAGGTCCCACGGAGACGGAGAAGCCAACTCGCCAGGAATGTTGTCAAATATTACCGCCGAGATTTTAGATTGGGATAGGTTAGGTTATATTACGTTATTGATGTATATAAATGTCCCACGGAGACGTAGAGGCCAACAAGCCAGGAATGTGGTCAAATATTACCGCCGACATGTTAGGTTGGGTTAGGTTAGGTTATATTACGTCATAGATCTATATGAAGGTCCCACGGAGACGTAGAGTCCAACAAGCCAGGAATGTGGTCAAATATTACCGCCGAGATGTTATATTGGGTTAGCTTATGTTATATTATGTTATTGATGTATATAAATATCCCACGGAGACGTAATGGCCACCTCGCCTGGTATGTTTTCAAATATTACCGCCGAGAAGATAGGTTGGGTTAGGTTAGGTTATATTACGTTATTCATGTATATAAAGGTCCCACGGAGACGGAGAAGCCAACTCGCCAGGAATGTTGTCAAATATTACCGCCGAGATGTTAGGTTGGGTTAGGTTAGGTTATATTACGTTATTGATGTATATAAAGGTCCCACTGAAACGGAGAAGCCAACTCGCCAGGAATTTTGTCAAATATTATCGCCGAGATGATAGGTTGAGTTAGGTTAGGTTATATTTCGTTATTGAAGTATATTAAGGTCCCACGGAGTCGTAGAGGCCAACTCGCCCGGAATGATGTCAAATATTACCGCCGAGATTTTAGGTTGGGTTAGGTTAGGTTATTTTACTTTATTGATGTATATAACGGTCCCACGGAGACGAAGAGGCCAACAAGACAGGAATGTGGTCAAATATTACCGCCGAGATGTTAGGTCGTGTTAGGTTAGGTTATATTACGTTATTGATGTATATAAAGGTCCCACGGAGACGTAGAGGCCAACAAGACAGGAATGTGGTCAAATATTACCGCCGAGATGTTAGGTTGGGTTAGGTTAGGTTATATTACGTTATTGATGCATATAATGGTCCCACGGAGACGGAGAAGCCAACTCGCCAGGAATGTGGTCAAATATTACCGCCGAGATGTTATGTTGGGTTAGGTTAGGTTATATTACGTTATTGATGCATATAGTGGTCCCACGGAGACGGAGAAGCCAACTCGCCAGGAATGTTGTCAAATATTACCGCCGAGATGTTAGGTTGGGTTAGGTTAGGTTATATTACGTTATTGATGTATATAAAGGTCCCACGGAGAAGTAGATGCCAACTAGCCAGGAATGTTTTCAAATATTACCGCCGAGATGATAGGTTGGGTTAGGTTACGTTATATTGCGTTATTGATGTATATCATGGTCAACCGGAGACGTAGAGGCCAACTCGCCAGGAATGATGTCAAATATTACCGCCGAGATGTTAGGTTGTGTTAGGTTAGGTTATATTACGTTATTGATGTATGTAAAGGTCCCACGGAGACGTAGAGGCCAACAAGACAGGAATGTGGTCAAATATTACCGCCGAGATGTTAGGTTGGGTTAGGCGAGGTTATATTACGTTATTGATACATATAAAGGTCCCACGGAGACGGAGAAGCCAACTCGCCAGGAATGTTGTCAAATATTACAGCCGAGATGTTAGGTTGGGTTAGGTTAGGTTATATTACGTTATTGATGTATATAAATGTCCCACGGATACGTAGAGGCCAACTCGACAGGAATGTTGTCAAATATTGCCACCGAGATGTTAGGTTGGGTTAGGTTAGGTTATATTACGTTATTGATGTATATAAAGGTCCCACGGAGACGGAGAAGCCAACTCGCCAGGAATGTTGTCAAATATTACCGCCGAGATTTTAGATTGGGATAGGTTAGGTTATATTACGTTATTGATGTATATAAATGTCCCACGGAGACGTAGAGGCCAACAAGCCAGGAATGTGGTCAAATATTACCGCCGACATGTTAGGTTGGGTTAGGTTAGGTTATATTACGTCATAGATCTATATAAAGGTCCCACGGAGACGTAGAGTCCAACAAGCCAGGAATGTGGTCAAATATTACCGCCGAGATGTTATATTGGGTTAGCTTATGTTATATTATGTTATTGATGTATATAAATATCCCACGGAGACGTAATGGCCACCTCGCCTGGTATGTTTTCAAATATTACCGCCGAGAAGTTAGGTTGGGTTAGGTTAGGTTATATTACGTTATTCATGTATATAAAGGTCCCACGGAGACGGAGAAGCCAACTCGCCAGGAATGTTGTCAAATATTACCGCCGAGATGTTAGGTTGGGTTAGGTTAGGTTATATTACGTTATTGATGTATATAAAGGTCCCACTGAAACGGAGAAGCCAACTCGCCAGGAATTTTGTCAAATATTATCGCCGAGATGATAGGTTGAGTTAGGTTAGGTTATATTTCGTTATTGAAGTATATTAAGGTCCCACGGAGTCGTAGAGGCCAACTCGCCCGGAATGATGTCAAATATTACCGCCGAGATTTTAGGTTGGGTTAGGTTAGGTTATTTTACTTTATTGATGTATATAAAGGTCCCACGGAGACGAAGAGGCCAACAAGACAGGAATGTGGTCAAATATTACCGCCGAGATGTTAGGTCGTGTTAGGTTAGGTTATATTACGTTATTGATGTATATAAAGGTCCCACGGAGACGTAGAGGCCAACAAGACAGGAATGTGGTCAAATATTACCGCCGAGATGTTAGGTTGGGTTAGGTTAGGTTATATTACGTTATTGATGCATATAATGGTCCCACGGAGACGGAGAAGCCAACTCGCCAGGAATGTGGTCAAATATTACCGCCGAGATGTTATGTTGGGTTAGGTTAGGTTATATTACGTTATTGATGTATATAAAGGTCCTACGGAGACGTAGAGGCCAACTCGCCAGGTATGTTGTCGAATATTACAGCCTGGATGTTAGGTTGTGTTAGGTTAGGTTATATTACGTTATTGATGTATATGAAGGTCAAACGGAGACCTAGAGGCCAACTCGCCAGGAATGATGTCAAATATTACCGCCGAGATTTTAGGTTGGGTTAGGTTACGTTATATTGCGTTCTTGATGTATATCATGGTCAAACGGAGACGTAGAGGCCAACTCGCCAGGAATGATGTCAAATATTACCGCCGAGATGTTAGGTCGTGTTGGGTTAGGTTATATTACGTTATTGATGTATATAAAGGTCCCACGGAGACGAAGAGGCCAACAAGACAGGAATGTGGTCAAATATTACCGCCGAGATGTTAGGTCGTGTTAGGTTAGGTTATATTACGTTATTGATGTATGTAAAGGTCCCACGGAGACGTAGAGGCCAACAAGACAAGAATGTGGTCAAATAGTACCGCCGAGATGTTAGGTTGGGTTAGGTGAGGTTATATTACGTTATTGATACATATAAAGGTCCCACGGAGACGGAGAAGCCAACTCGCCAGGAATGTTGTCAAATATTACAGCCGAGATGTTAGGTTGGGTTAGGTTAGGTTATATTACGTTATTGATGTATATAAATGTCCCACGGATACGTAGAGGCCAACTCGCCAGGTATGTTTTCAAATATTACCGCCGAGAAGTTAGGTTGGGTTAGGTTAGGTTATATTACGTTATTGATGTATATGAAGGTCAAACGGAGACCTAGAGGCCAACTCGCCAGGAATGATGTCAAATATTACCGCCGAGATTTTAGGTTGGGTTAGGTTACGTTATATTGCGTTCTTGATGTATATCATGGTCAAACGGAGACGTAGAGGCCAACTCGCCAGGAATGATGTCAAATATTACCGCCGAGATGTTAGGTCGTGTTGGGTTAGGTTATATTACGTTATTGATGTATATAAAGGTCCCACGGAGACGTAGAGGCCAACAAGACAGGAATGTGGTCAAATATTACCGCCGAGATGTTAGGTTGGGTTAGGTTAGGTTATATTACGTTATTGATGCATATAATGGTCCCACGGAGACGGAGAAGCCAACTCGCCAGGAATGTTGTCAAATATTACCGCCGAGATGTTAGGTTGGGTTAGGTTAGGTTATATTACGTTATTGATGTATATAAAGGTCCCACGGAGAAGTAGATGCCAACTAGCCAGGAATGTTTTCAAATATTACCGCCGAGATGATAGGTTGGGTTAGGTTACGTTATATTGCGTTATTGATGTATATCATGGTCAACCGGAGACGTAGAGGCCAACTCGCCAGGAATGATGTCAAATATTACCGCCGAGATGTTAGGTTGTGTTAGGTTAGGTTATATTACGTTATTGATGTATGTAAAGGTCCCACGGAGACGTAGAGGCCAACAAGACAAGAATGTGGTCAAATAGTACCGCCGAGATGTTAGGTTGGGTTAGGTGAGGTTATATTACGTTATTGATACATATAAAGGTCCCACGGAGACGGAGAAGCCAACTCGCCAGGAATGTTGTCAAATATTACAGCCGAGATGTTAGGTTGGGTTAGGTTAGGTTATATTACGTTATTGATGTATATAAATGTCCCACGGATACGTAGAGGCCAACTCGCCAGGTATGTTTTCAAATATTACCGCCGAGAAGTTAGGTTGGGTTAGGTTAGGTTATATTACGTTATTCATGTATATAAAGGTCCCACGGAGACGGAGAAGCCAACTCGCCAGGAATGTTTTCAAATATTACCGCCGAGATGATAGGTTGGGTTAGGTTACGTTATATTGCGTTATTGATGTATATCATGGTCAACCGGAGACGTAGAGGCCAACTCGCCAGGAATGATGTCAAATATTACCGCCGAGATGTTAGGTTGTGTTAGGTTAGGTTATATTACGTTATTGATGTATGTAAAGGTCCCACGGAGACGTAGAGGCCAACAAGACAGGAATGTGGTCAAATATTACCGCCGAGATGTTAGGTTGGGTTAGGCGAGGTTATATTACGTTATTGATACATATAAAGGTCCCACGGAGACGGAGAAGCCAACTCGCCAGGAATGTTGTCAAATATTACAGCCGAGATGTTAGGTTGGGTTAGGTTAGGTTATATTACGTTATTGATGTATATAAATGTCCCACGGATACGTAGAGGCCAACTCGACAGGAATGTTGTCAAATATTGCCACCGAGATGTTAGGTTGGGTTAGGTTAGGTTATATTACGTTATTGATGTATATAAAGGTCCCACGGAGACGGAGAAGCCAACTCGCCAGGAATGTTGTCAAATATTACCGCCGAGATTTTAGATTGGGATAGGTTAGGTTATATTACGTTATTGATGTATATAAATGTCCCACGGAGACGTAGAGGCCAACAAGCCAGGAATGTGGTCAAATATTACCGCCGACATGTTAGGTTGGGTTAGGTTAGGTTATATTACGTCATAGATCTATATGAAGGTCCCACGGAGACGTAGAGTCCAACAAGCCAGGAATGTGGTCAAATATTACCGCCGAGATGTTATATTGGGTTAGCTTATGTTATATTATGTTATTGATGTATATAAATATCCCACGGAGACGTAGAGGCCACCTCGCCTGGTATGTTTTCAAATATTACCGCCGAGAAGTTAGGTTGGGTTAGGTTAGGTTATATTACGTTATTCATGTATATAAAGGTCCCACGGAGACGGAGAAGCCAACTCGCCAAGAATGTTGTCAAATATTACCGCCGAGATGTTAGGTTGGGTTAGGTTAGGCTATATTACGTTATTGATGTATATAAAGGTCCCACTGAAACGGAGAAGCCAACTCGCCAGGAATGTTTTCAAATATTACCGCCGAGATGATAGGTTGAGTTAGGTTAGGTTATATTTCGTTATTGATGTATATTAAGGTCCCACGGAGTCGTAGAGGCCAACTCGCCCGGAATGATGTCAAATATTACCGCCGAGATTTTAGGTTGGGTTAGGTTAGGTTATTTTACTTTATTGATGTATATAAAGGTCCCACGGAGACGAAGAGGCCAACAAGACAGGAATGTGGTCAAATATTACCGCCGAGATGTTAGGTCGTGTTAGGTTAGGTTATATTACGTTATTGATGTATATAAAGGTCCCACGGAGACGTAGAGGCCAACAAGACAGGAATGTGGTCAAATATTACCGCCGAGATGTTAGGTTGGGTTAGGTTAGGTTATATTACGTTATTGATGCATATAATGGTCCCACGGAGACGGAGAAGCCAACTCGCCAGGAATGTGGTCAAATATTACCGCCGAGATGTTATGTTGGGTTAGGTTAGGTTATATTACGTTATTGATGTATATAAAGGTCCTACGGAGACGTAGAGGCCAACTCGCCAGGTATGTTGTCGAATATTACAGCCTGGATGTTAGGTTGTGTTAGGTTAGGTTATATTACGTTATTGATGTATATGAAGGTCAAACGGAGACCTAGAGGCCAACTCGCCAGGAATGATGTCAAATATTACCGCCGAGATTTTAGGTTGGATTAGGTTACGTTATATTGCGTTCTTGATGTATATCATGGTCACACGGAGACGTAGAGGCCAACTCGCCAGGAATGATGTCAAATATTACCGCCGAGATGTTAGGTCGTGTTGGGTTAGGTTATATTACGTTATTGATGTATATAAAGGTCCCACGGAGACGTAGAGGCCAACAAGACAGGAATGTGGTCAAATATTACCGCCGAGATGTTAGGTTGGGTTAGGTTAGGTTATATTACGTTATTGATGCATATAATGGTCCCACGGAGACGGAGAAGCCAACTCGCCAGGAATGTGGTCAAATATTACCGCCGAGATGTTATGTTGGGTTAGGTTAGGTTATATTACGTTATTGATGTATATAAAGGTCCTACGGAGACGTAGAGGCCAACTCGCCAGGTATGTTGTCGAATATTACAGCCTGGATGTTAGGTTGTGTTAGGTTAGGTTATATTACGTTATTGATATATATGAAGGTCAAACGGAGACCTAGAGGCCAACTCGCCAGGAATGATCTCAAATATTACCGCCGAGATTTTAGGTTGGGTTAGGTTAGGTTATATTACGTTATTGATGTATATAAAGGTCCCACGGAGACGTAGAGGCCAACAAGACAGGAATGTGGTCAAATATTACCGCCGAGATGTTAGGTTGGGTTAGGTAAGGTTATATTACGTTGTTGATGCATATAATGGTCCCACGGAGACGGAGAAGCCAACTCGCCAGGAATGTTGTCAAATATTACCGCCGAGATGTTAGGTTGGGTTAGGTTAGGTTATGTTACGTTATTGATGTATATAAAGGTCCCACGGAGAAGTAGATGCCAACTAGCCAGGAATGTTTTCAAATATTACCGCCGAGATGATAGGTTGGGTTAGGTTACGTTATATTGCGTTATTGATGTATATGATGGTCAACCGGAGACGTAGAGGCCAACTCGCCAGGAATGATGTCAAATATTACCGCCGAGATGTTAGGTTGTGTTAGGTTAGGTTATATTACGTTATTGATATATGTAAAGGTCCCACGGAGACGTAGAGGCCAACAAGACAGGAATGTGGTCAAATATTACCGCCGAGATGTTAGGTTGTGTTAGGTTAGGTTATATTACGTTATTGATGTATGTAAAGGTCCCACGGAGACGTAGAGGCCAACAAGACAGGAATGTGGTCAAATATTACCGCCGAGATGTTAGGTTGGGTTAGGTGAGGTTATATTACGTTATTGATACATATAAAGGTCCCACGGAGACGGAGAAGCCAACTCGCCAGGAATGTTGTCAAATATTACAGCCGAGATGTTAGGTTGGGTTAGGTTAGGTTATATTACGTTATTGATGTATATAAATGTCCCACGGATACGTAGAGGCCAACTCGACAGGAATGTTGTCAAATATTGCCACCGAGATGTTAGGTTGGGTTAGGTTAGGTTATATTACGTTATTGATGTATATAAAGGTCCCACGGAGACGGAGAAGCCAACTCGCCAGGAATGTTGTCAAATATTACCGCCGAGATTTTAGATTGGGATAGGTTAGGTTATATTACGTTATTGATGTATATAAATGTCCCACGGAGACGTAGAGGCCAACAAGCCAGGAATGTGGTCAAATATTACCGCCGACATGTTAGGTTGGGTTAGGTTAGGTTATATTACGTCATAGATCTATATGAAGGTCCCACGGAGACGTAGAGTCCAACAAGCCAGGAATGTGGTCAAATATTACCGCCGAGATGTTATATTGGGTTAGCTTATGTTATATTATGTTATTGATGTATATAAATATCCCACGGAGACGTAGTGGCCACCTCGCCTGGTATGTTTTCAAATATTACCGCCGAGAAGTTAGGTTGGGTTAGGTTAGGTTATATTACGTTATTCATGTATATAAAGGTCCCACGGAGACGGAGAAGCCAACTCGCCAGGAATGTTGTCAAATATTACCGCCGAGATGTTAGGTTGGGTTAGGTTAGGTTATATTACGTTATTGATGTATATAAAGGTCCCACTGAAACGGAGAAGCCAACTCGCCAGGAATTTTGTCAAATATTATCGCCGAGATGATAGGTTGAGTTAGGTTAGGTTATATTTCGTTATTGAAGTATATTAAGGTCCCACGGAGTCGTAGAGGCCAACTCGCCCGGAATGATGTCAAATATTACCGCCGAGATTTTAGGTTGGGTTAGGTTAGGTTATTTTACTTTATTGATGTATATAAAGGTCCCACGGAGACGAAGAGGCCAACAAGACAGGAATGTGGTCAAATATTACCGCCGAGATGTTAGGTCGTGTTAGGTTAGGTTATATTACGTTATTGATGTATATAAAGGTCCCACGGAGACGTAGAGGCCAACAAGACAGGAATGTGGTCAAATATTACCGCCGAGATGTTAGGTTGGGTTAGGTTAGGTTATATTACGTTATTGATGCATATAATGGTCCCACGGAGACGGAGAAGCCAACTCGCCAGGAATGTGGTCAAATATTACCGCCGAGATGTTATGTTGGGTTAGGTTAGGTTATATTACGTTATTGATGTATATAAAGGTCCTACGGAGACGTAGAGGCCAACTCGCCAGGTATGTTGTCGAATATTACAGCCTGGATGTTAGGTTGTGTTAGGTTAGGTTATATTACGTTATTGATGTATATGAAGGTCAAACGGAGACCTAGAGGCCAACTCGCCAGGAATGATGTCAAATATTACCGCCGAGATTTTAGGTTGGGTTAGGTTACGTTATATTGCGTTCTTGATGTATATCATGGTCAAACGGAGACGTAGAGGCCAACTCGCCAGGAATGATGTCAAATATTACCGCCGAGATGTTAGGTCGTGTTGGGTTAGGTTATATTACGTTATTGATGTATATAAAGGTCCCACGGAGACGTAGAGGCCAACAAGACAGGAATGTGGTCAAATATTACCGCCGAGATGTTAGGTTGGGTTAGGTTAGGTTATATTACGTTATTGATGCATATAATGGTCCCACGGAGACGGAGAAGCCAACTCGCCAGGAATGTGGTCAAATATTACCGCCGAGATTTTAGATTGGGATAGGTTAGGTTATATTACGTTATTGATGTATATAAAGGTCCCACGGAGACGAAGAGGCCAACAAGACAGGAATGTGGTCAAATATTACCGCCGAGATGTTAGGTCGTGTTAGGTTAGGTTATATTACGTTATTGATGTATATAAAGGTCCCTCGGAGACGTAGAGGCCAACTCGCCAGGAATGATGTCAAATATTACCGCCGAGATTTTAGGTTGGGTTAGGTTAGGTTATAATACGTTATTGATGTATATAAAGGTCCCACGGAGACGTAGAGGCCAACAAGACAGGAATGCGGTCAAATATTACCGCCGAGATGTTAGGTTGGGTTAGGTTAGGTTATATTACGTTATTGATGCATATAAAGGTCCCACGGAGACGGAGAAGCCAACTCGCCAGGAATGTTGTCACATATTACAGCCGAGATGTTAGGTTGGGTTAGGTTAGGTTATATTACGTTATTGATGTATATAAATGTCCCGCGGAGACGTAGTGGCCACCTCGCCTGGTATGTTTTCAAATATTACCGCCGAGAAGTTAGGTTGGGTTAGGTTAGGTTATATTACGTTATTCATGTATATAAAGGTCCCACGGAGACGGAGAAGCCAACTCGCCAGGAATGTTGTCAAATATTACCGCCGAGATGTTAGGTTGGGTTAGGTTAGGTTATATTACGTTATTGATGTATATAAAGGTCCCACTGAAACGGAGAAGCCAACTCGCCAGGAATTTTGTCAAATATTATCGCCGAGATGATAGGTTGAGTTAGGTTAGGTTATATTTCGTTATTGAAGTATATTAAGGTCCCACGGAGTCGTAGAGGCCAACTCGCCCGGAATGATGTCAAATATTACCGCCGAGATTTTAGGTTGGGTTAGGTTAGGTTATTTTACTTTATTGATGTATATAAAGGTCCCACGGAGACGAAGAGGCCAACAAGACAGGAATGTGGTCAAATATTACCGCCGAGATGTTAGGTCGTGTTAGGTTAGGTTATATTACGTTATTGATGTATATAAAGGTCCCACGGAGACGTAGAGGCCAACAAGACAGGAATGTGGTCAAATATTACCGCCGAGATGTTAGGTTGGGTTAGGTTAGGTTATATTACGTTATTGATGCATATAATGGTCCCACGGAGACGGAGAAGCCAACTCGCCAGGAATGTGGTCAAATATTACCGCCGAGATGTTATGTTGGGTTAGGTTAGGTTATATTACGTTATTGATGTATATAAAGGTCCTACGGAGACGTAGAGGCCAACTCGCCAGGTATGTTGTCGAATATTACAGCCTGGATGTTAGGTTGTGTTAGGTTAGGTTATATTACGTTATTGATGTATATGAAGGTCAAACGGAGACCTAGAGGCCAACTCGCCAGGAATGATGTCAAATATTACCGCCGAGATTTTAGGTTGGGTTAGGTTACGTTATATTGCGTTCTTGATGTATATCATGGTCAAACGGAGACGTAGAGGCCAACTCGCCAGGAATGATGTCAAATATTACCGCCGAGATGTTAGGTCGTGTTGGGTTAGGTTATATTACGTTATTGATGTATATAAAGGTCCCACGGAGACGTAGAGGCCAACAAGACAGGAATGTGGTCAAATATTACCGCCGAGATGTTATGTTGGGTTAGGTTAGGTTATATTACGTTATTGATGTATATAAAGGTCCTACGGAGACGTAGAGGCCAACTCGCCAGGTATGTTGTCGAATATTACAGCCTGGATGTTAGGTTGTGTTAGGTTAGGTTATATTACGTTATTGATGTATATGAAGGTCAAACGGAGACCTAGAGGCCAACTCGCCAGGAATGATCTCAAATATTACCGCCGAGATTTTAGGTTGGGTTAGGTTAGGTTATATTACGTTATTGATGTATATAAAGGTCCCTCGGAGACGTAGAGGCCAACTCGCCAGGAATGATGTCAAATATTACCGCCGATATTTTAGGTTGGGTTAGGTTAGGTTATAATACGTTATTGATGTATATAAAGGTCCCACGGAGACGTAGAGGCCAACAAGACAGGAATGCGGTCAAATATTACCGCCGAGATGTTAGGTTGGGTTAGGTTAGGTTATATTACGTTATTGATGCATATAAAGGTCCCACGGAGACGGAGAAGCCAACTCGCCAGGAATGTTGTCACATATTACAGCCGAGATGTTAGGTTGGGTTAGGTTAGGTTATATTACGTTATTGATGTATATAAATGTCCCACGGAGACGCAGAGGCCAACTCGACAGGAATGTTGTCAAATATTGCCACCGAGATGTTAGGTCGGGTTAGGTTAAGTTATATTACGTTATTGATGTATATAAAGGTCCCACGAAGACGTAGAGGCCAACTCGCCAGGAATGTTATCAAATATTACCGCCGGGATGATAGGTTGGGTTAAGTTACGTTATATTACGTTATTGATGTATATAAAGGTCCCACGGAGACGGAGAAGCCAACTCGCCAGGAATGTTGTCAAATATTACCGCCGAGATGTTAGGTTGGGTTGGGTTAGGTTATATTACGTTATTGATGTATATAAAGGTCCCACTGAAACGGAGAAGCCAACTCGCCAGGAATTTTGTCAAATATTATCGCCGAGATGATAGGTTGAGTTAGGTTAGGTTATATTTCGTTATTGATGTATATTAAGGTCCCACGGAGTCGTGGAGGCCAACTCGCCCGGAATGATGTCAAATATTACCGCCGAGATTTTAGGTTGGGTTAGGTTAGGTTATTTTACTTTATTGATGTATATAAAGGTCCCACGGAGACGAAGAGGCCAACAAGACAGGAATGTGGTCAAATATTACCGCCGAGATGTTAGGTCGTGTTAGGTTAGGTTATATTACGTTATTGATGTATATAAAGGTCCCACGGAGACGCAGAGGCCAACAAGACAGGAATGTGGTCAAATATTACCGCCGAGATGTTAGGTTGGGTTAGGTTAGGTTATATTACGTTATTGATGCATATAATGGTCCCACGGAGACGGAGAAGCCAACTCGCCAGGAATGTGGTCAAATATTACCGCCGAGATGTTATGTTGGGTTAGGTTAGGTTATATTACGTTATTGATGTATATAAAGGTCCTACGGAGACGTAGAGGCCAACTCGCCAGGTATGTTGTCGAATATTACAGCCTGGATGTTAGGTTGTGTTAGGTTAGGTTATATTACGTTATTGATGTATATGAAGGTCAAACGGAGACCTAGAGGCCACTTCGCCAGGAATGATGTCAAATATTACCGCCGAGATTTTAGGTTGGATTAGGTTACGTTATATTGCGTTCTTGATGTATATCATGGTCACACGGAGACGTAGAGGCCAACTCGCCAGGAATGATGTCAAATATTACCGCCGAGATGTTAGGTCGTGTTGGGTTAGGTTATATTACGTTATTGATGTATATAAAGGTCCCACGGAGACGTAGAGGCCAACAAGACAGGAATGTGGTCAAATATTACCGCCGAGATGTTAGGTTGGGTTAGGTTAGGTTATATTACGTTATTGATGCATATAATGGTCCCACGGAGACGGAGAAGCCAACTCGCCAGGAATGTGGTCAAATATTACCGCCGAGATGTTATGTTGGGTTAGGTTAGGTTATATTACGTTATTGATGTATATAAAGGTCCTACGGAGACGTAGAGGCCAACTCGCCAGGTATGTTGTCGAATATTACAGCCTGGATGTTAGGTTGTGTTAGGTTAGGTTATATTACGTTATTGATATATATGAAGGTCAAACGGAGACCTAGAGGCCAACTCGCCAGGAATGATCTCAAATATTACCGCCGAGATTTTAGGTTGGGTTAGGTTAGGTTATATTACGTTATTGATGTATATAAAGGTCCCACGGAGACGTAGAGGACAACAAGACAGGAATGTGGTCAAATATTACCGCCGAGATGTTAGGTTGGGTTAGGTTAGGTTATATTACGTTATTGATGCATATAATGGTCCCACGGAGACGGAGAAGCCAACTCGCCAGGAATGTTGTCAAATATTACCGCCGAGATGTTAGGTTGGGTTAGGTTAGGTTATGTTACGTTATTGATGTATATAAAGGTCCCACGGAGAAGTAGATGCCAACTAGCCAGGAATGTTTTCAAATATTACCGCCGAGATGATAGGTTGGGTTAGGTTACGTTATATTGCGTTATTGATGTATATCATGGTCAACCGGAGACGTAGAGGCCAACTCGCCAGGAATGATGTCAAATATTACCGCCGAGATGTTAGGTTGTGTTAGGTTAGGTTATATTACGTTATTGATGTATGTAAAGGTCCCACGGAGACGTAGAGGCCAACAAGACAGGAATGTGGTCAAATATTACCGCCGAGATGTTAGGTTGGGTTAGGTGAGGTTATATTACGTTATTGATACATATAAAGGTCCCACGGAGACGGAGAAGCCAACTCGCCAGGAATGTTGTCAAATATTACCGCCGAGATTTTAGATTGGGATAGGTTAGGTTATATTACGTTATTGATGTATATAAATGTCCCACGGAAGCGTAGAGGCCAACAAGCCAGGAATGTGGTCAAATATTACCGCCGACATGTTAGGTTGGGTTAGGTTAGGTTATATTACGTCATAGATCTATATGAAGGTCCCACGGAGACGTAGAGTCCAACAAGCCAGGAATGTGGTCAAATATTACCGCCGAGATGTTATATTGGGTTAGCTTATGTTATATTATGTTATTGATGTATATAAATATCCCACGGAGACGTAGTGGCCACCTCGCCTGGTATGTTTTCAAATATTACCGCCGAGAAGTTAGGTTGGGTTAGGTTAGGTTATATTACGTTATTCATGTATATAAAGGTCCCACGGAGACGGAGAAGCCAACTCGCCAGGAATGTTGTCAAATATTACCGCCGAGATGTTAGGTTGGGTTAGGTTAGGTTATATTACGTTATTGATGTATATAAAGGTCCCACTGAAACGGAGAAACCAACTCGCCAGGAATTTTGTCAAATATTATCGCCGAGATGATAGGTTGAGTTAGGTTAGGTTATATTTCGTTATTGAAGTATATTAAGGTCCCACGGAGTCGTAGAGGCCAACTCGCCCGGAATGATGTCAAATATTACCGCCGAGATTTTAGGTTGGGTTAGGTTAGGTTATTTTACTTTATTGATGTATATAAAGGTCCCACGGAGACGAAGAGGCCAACAAGACAGGAATGTGGTCAAATATTACCGCCGAGATGTTAGGTCGTGTTAGGTTAGGTTATATTACGTTATTGATGTATATAAAGGTCCCACGGAGACGTAGAGGCCAACAAGACAGGAATGTGGTCAAATATTACCGCCGAGATGTTAGGTTGGGTTAGGTTAGGTTATATTACGTTATTGATGCATATAATGGTCCCACGGAGACGGAGAAGCCAACTCGCCAGGAATGTGGTCAAATATTACCGCCGAGATGTTATGTTGGGTTAGGTTAGGTTATATTACGTTATTGATGTATATAAAGGTCCCACGTAGACGTAGAGGCCAAGAAGACAGGAATGTGGTCAAATATTACCTCCGAGATGTTATGTTGGGTTAGGTTAGGTTATATTACGTTATTGATGTATATAAAGGTCCTACGGAGACGTAGAGGCCAACTCGCCAGGTATGTCGTCGAATATTACAGCCTGGATGTTAGGTTGTGTTAGGTTAGGTTATATTACGTTATTGATGTATATGAAGGTCAAACGGAGACCTAGAGGCCAACTCGCCAGGAATGATGTCAAATATTACCGCCGAGATGTTAGGTTGTGTTAGGTTAGGTTATATTACGTTATTGATGTATATAAAGGTCCCACGGAGAAGTAGATCCCAACTAGCCAGGAATGTTTTCAAATATTACCGCCGAGATGATAGGTTGGGTTAGGTTACGTTATATTGCGTTATTGATGTATATCATGGTCAAACGGAGACGTAGAGGCCAACTTGCCAGGAATGATGTCAAATATTACCGCCGAAATGTTAGGTTGTGTTAGGTTAGGTTATATTACGTTATTGATGTATGTAAAGGTCCCGCGGAGACGTAGAGGCCAACAAGCCAGGATTGTGGTCAAATATTACCGCCGAGATGTTAGGTTGGGTTAGGTTAAGTTATATTACGTCATAGATCTATATGAAGGTCCCACGGAGACGTAGAGTCCAACAAGCCAGGAATGAGGTCAAATATTACCGCCGAGATGTTATATTGGGTTAGCTTATGTTATATTATGTTATTGATGTATATAAATATCCCACGGAGACGTAGAGTCCAACAAGCCAGGAATGTGGTCAAATATTACCGCCGAGATGTTATATTGGGTTAGCTTATGTTATATTATGTTATTGATGTATATAAATATCCCACGGAGACGTAGAGGCCACCTCGCCAGGTATGTTTTCAAATATTACCGCCGAGAAGTTAGGTTGGGTTAGGTTAGGTTATATTACGTTATTCATGTATATAAAGGTCCCACGGAGACGGAGAAGCCAACTCGCCAGGAATGTTGTCAAATATTACCGCCGAGATGTTAGGTTGGGTTAGGTTAGGTTATATTACGTTATTGATGTATATAAAGGTCCCACTGAAACGGAGAAGCCAACTCGCCAGGAATTTTGTCAAATATTACCGCCGAGATGATAGGTTGAGTTAGGTTAGGTTATATTTCGTTATTGATGTATATTAAGGTCCCACGGAGTCGTAGAGGCCAACACGCCCGGAATGATGTCAAATATTACCGCCGAGATTTTAGGTTGGGTGAGGTTAGGTTATTTTACGTTATTGATGTATATAAAGGTCCCACGGAGACGAAGAGGCCAACAAGACAGGAATGTGGTCAAATATTACCGCCGAGATGTTAGGTCGTGTTAGGTTAGGTTATATTACGTTATTGATGTATATAAAGGTCCCACGGAGACGTAGAGGCCAACAAGACAGGAATGTGGTCAAATATTACCGCCGAGATGTTAGGTTGGGTTAGGTTAGGTTATATTACTTTAGTGATGCATATAATGGTCCCACGGAGACGGAGAAGCCAACTCGCCAGGAATGTTGTCAAATATTACCGCCGAGATATTAGGTTGGGTTAGGTTAGGTTATATTACGTTATTGATGTATATAAAGGTCCCACGGAGAAGTAGATGCCAACTAGCCAGGAATGTTTTCAAATATTACCGCCGAGATGATAGGTTGGGTTAGGTTACGTTATATTGCGTTATTGATGTATATCATGGTCAACCGGAGACGTAGAGGCCAACTCGCCAGGAATGATGTCAAATATTACCGCCGAGATGTTAGGTTGTGTTAGGTTAGGTTATATTACGTTATTGATGTATGTAAAGGTCCCACGGAGACGTAGAGGCCAACAAGACAGGAATGTGGTCAAATATTACCGCCGAGATGTTAGGTTGGGTTAGGTGAGGTTATATTACGTTATTGATACATATAAAGGTCCCACGGAGACGGAGAAGCCAACTCGCCAGGAATGTTGTCAAATATTACAGCCGAGCTGTTAGGTTGGGTTAGGTTAGGTTATATTACGTTATTGATGTATATAAATGTCCCACGCATACGTAGAGGCCAACTCGCCAGGTATGTTTTCAAATATTACCGCCGAGAAGTTAGGTTGGGTTAGGTTAGGTTATATTACGTTATTCATGTATATAAAGGTCCCACGGAGACGGAGAAGCCAACTCGCCAGGAATGTTGTCAAATATTACAGCCGAGATGTTAGGTTGGGTTAGGTTAGGTTACATTACGTTATTGTTTATATAAATGTCCCACGGAGACGTAGAGGCCAACTCGACAGGAATGTTGTCAAATATTGCCACCGAGATGTTAGGTTGGGTTAGGTTAGGTTATATTACGTTATTGATGTATATAAAGGTCCCACGGAGACGGAGAAGCCAACTCGCCAGGAATGTTGTCAAATATTACCGCCGAGATTTTAGATTGGGATAGGTAAGGTTATATTACGTTATTGATGTATATAAATGTCCCACGGAGACGTAGAGGCCAACAAGCCAGGAATGTGGTCAAATATTACCGCCGAGATGTTAGGTTGGGTTAGCTTATGTTATATTATGTTATTGATGTATATAAATATCCCACGGAGACGTAGAGGCCACCTCGCCAGGTATGTTTTCAAATATTACCGCCGAGAAGTTAGGTTGGGTTAGGTTAGGTTATATTACGTTATTCATGTATATAAAGGTCCCACGGAGACGGAGAAGCCAACTCGCCAGGAATGTTGTCAAATATTACCGCCGAGATGTTAGGTTGGGTTAGGTTAGGTTATATTACGTTATTGATGTATATAAAGGTCCCACTGAAACGGAGAAGCCAACTCGCCAGGAATTTTGTCAAATATTACCGCCGAGATGATAGGTTGAGTTAGGTTAGGTTATATTTCGTTATTGATGTATATTAAGGTCCCACGGAGTCGTAGAGGCCAACACGCCCGGAATGATGTCAAATATTGCCGCCGAGATTTTAGGTTGGGTGAGGTTAGGTTATTTTACGTTATTGATGTATATAAAGGTCCCACGGAGACGAAGAGGCCAACAAGACAGGAATGTGGTCAAATATTACCGCCGAGATGTTAGGTCGTGTTAGGTTAGGTTATATTACGTTATTGATGTATATAAAGGTCCCACGGAGACGTAGAGGCCAACAAGACAGGAATGTGGTCAAATATTACCGCCGAGATGTTAGGTTGGGTTAGGTTAGGTTATATTACTTTAGTGATGCATATAATGGTCCCACGGAGACGGAGAAGCCAACTCGCCAGGAATGTTGTCAAATATTACCGCCGAGATGTTAGGTTGGGTTAGGTTAGGTTATATTACGTTATTGATGTATATAAAGGTCCCACGGAGAAGTAGATGCCAACTAGCCAGGAATGTTTTCAAATATTACCGCCGAGATGATAGGTTGGGTTAGGTTACGTTATATTGCGTTATTGATGTATATCATGGTCAACCGGAGACGTAGAGGCCAACTCGCCAGGAATGATGTCAAATATTACCGCCGAGATGTTAGGTTGTGTTAGGTTAGGTTATATTACGTTATTGATGTATGTAAAGGTCCCACGGAGACGTAGAGGCCAACAAGACAGGAATGTGGTCAAATATTACCGCCGAGATGTTAGGTTGGGTTGGGTGAGGTTATATTACGTTATTGATACATATAAAGGTCCCACGGAGACGGAGAAGCCAACTCGCCAGGAATGTTGTCAAATATTACAGCCGAGCTGTTAGGTTGGGTTAGGTTAGGTTATATTACGTTATTGATGTATATAAATGTCCCACGCATACGTAGAGGCCAACTCGCCAGGTATGTTTTCAAATATTACCGCCGAGAAGTTAGGTTGGGTTAGGTTAGGTTATATTACGTTATTCATGTATATAAAGGTCCCACGGAGACGGAGAAGCCAACTCGCCAGGAATGTTGTCAAATATTACAGCCGAGATGTTAGGTTGGGTTAGGTTAGGTTACATTACGTTATTGTTTATATAAATGTCCCACGGAGACGTAGAGGCCAACTCGACAGGAATGTTGTCAAATATTGCCACCGAGATGTTAGGTTGGGTTAGGTTAGGTTATATTACGTTATTGATGTATATAAAGGTCCCACGGAGACGGAGAAGCCAACTCGCCAGGAATGTTGTCAAATATTACCGCCGAGATTTTAGATTGGGATAGGTAAGGTTATATTACGTTATTGATGTATATAAATGTCCCACGGAGACGTAGAGGCCAACAAGGCAGGAATGTGGTCAAATATTACCGCCGAGATGTTAGGTTGGGTTAGGTTAAGTTATATTACGTCATAGATCTATATGAAGGTCCCACGGAGAAGTAGATGCCAACTAGCCAGGAATGTTTTCAAATATTACCGCGGAGATGTTAGGTTGGGTTAGCTTATGTTATATTATGTTATTGATGTATATAAATATCCCACGGAGACGTAGAGGCCACCTCGCCAGGTATGTTTTCAAATATTACCGCCGAGAAGTTAGGTTGGGTTAGGTTAGGTTATATTACGTTATTCATGTATATAAAGGTCCCACGGAGACGGAGAAGCCAACTTGCCAGGAATGTTGTCAAATATTTCCGCCGAGATGTTAGGTTGGGTTAGGTTAGGTTATATTACGTTATTGATGTATATAAAGGTCCCACTGAAACGGAGAAGCCAACTCGCCAGGAATTTTGTCAAATATTACCGCCGAGATGATAGGTTGAGTTAGGTTAGGTTATATTTCGTTATTGATGTATATTAAGGTCCCACGGAGTCGTAGAGACCAACTCGCCCGGAATGATGTCAAATATTACCGCCGAGATTTTAGGTTGGGTTAGGTTAGGTTATTTTACGTTATTGATGTATATAAAGGTCCCACGGAGACGAAGAGGCCAACAAGACAGGAATGTGGTCAAATATTACCGCCGAGATGTTAGGTCGTGTTAGGTTAGGTTATATTACGTTATTGATGTATATAAAGGTCCCACGGAGACGTAGAGGCCAACAAGACAGGAATGTGGTCAAATATTACCGCCGAGATGTTAGGTTGGGTTAGGTTAGGTTATATTACGTTAGTGATGCATATAATGGTCCCACGGAGACGGAGAAGCCAACTCGCCAGGAATGTGGTCAAATATTACCGCCGAGATGTTATGTTGGGTTAGGTTATGTTATATTACGTTATTGATGTATATAAAGGTCCTACGGAGACGTAGAGGCCAACTCGCCAGGTATGTTGTCGAATATTACAGCCTGGATATTAGGTTGTGTTAGGTTAGGTTATATTACGTTATTGATGTATATGAAGGTCAAACGGAGACCTAGAGGCCAACTCGCCAGGAATGATGTCAAATATTACCGCCGAGATTTTAGGTTGGGTTAGGTTAGGTTATATTACGTTATTGTTGTATATAAAGGTTCCACGGAGACGCAGAGGCCAACTCGACAGGAATGTTGTCAAATATTACCGCCGAGATTTTAGGTTGGGTTAGGTTAGGTTATTTTACTTTATTGATGTATATAAAGGTCCCATGGAGACGAAGAGGCCAACAAGACAGGAATGTGGTCAAATATTACCGCCGAGATGTTAGGTCGTGTTAGGTTAGGTTATATTACGTTATTGATGTATATAAAGGTCCCACGGAGACGTAGAGGCCAACAAGACAGGAATGTGGTCAAATATTACCGCCGAGATGTTAGGTTGGATTAGGTTAGGTTATATTACGTTATTGATGTATATAAAGGTCGTACGGAGACGCAGAGGCCAACTCGCCAGGAATGATGTCAAATATTACTGCCGAGATTTTAGGTTGGGTTAGGTTAGGTTATATTACGTTATTGATGTATATAAAAGTCCCACGGAGACGTAGAGGCCAACTCGCCAGGAATGATGTCAAATTTTACCGCCGAGATGTTAGGTTGGGTTAGGTTAGGTTATATTACGTTATTAATGTATGTAAAGGTCCCACGGAAACGGAGAAGCCAACTCGCCAGGAATGTTGTCAAATATTACCGCCGAGATGATAGGTTGGGTTAGGTTAGGTTATATTACGTTATTGATATATATAAAGGTCCCACGGAGACGTAGAGGACAACAAGCCAGGAATGTGGTCAAATATTACCGCCGGGATGTTAGGTTGGGTTAGGTTAGGCTATATTACGTTATTGATGTATATAAAGGTCCCACGTAGACGTAGAGGCCAAGAAGACAGGAATGTGGTCAAATATTACCTGCGAGATGTTATGTTGGGTTAGGTTAGGTTCTATTACGTTATTGATGTATATAAAGGTCCTACGGAGACGTAGAGGCCAACTCGCCAGGTATGTCGTCGAATATTACAGCCTGGATGTTAGGTTGTGTTAGGTTAGGTTATATTACGTTATTGATGTATATGAAGGTCAAACGGAGACCTAGAGGCCAACTCGCCAGGAATGATGTCAAATATTACCGCCGAGATGTTAGGTTGTGTTAGGTTAGGTTATATTACGTTATTGATGTATATAAAGGTCCCACGGAGAAGTAGATCCCAACTAGCCAGGAATGTTTTCAAATATTACCGCCGAGATGATAGGTTGGGTTAGGTTACGTTATATTGCGTTATTGATGTATATCATGGTCAAACGGAGACGTAGAGGCCAACTTGCCAGGAATGATGTCAAATATTACCGCCGAAATGTTAGGTTGTGTTAGGTTAGGTTATATTACGTTATTGATGTATGTAAAGGTCCCACGGAGACGTAGAGGCCAACAAGACAGGAATGTGGTCAAATATTACCGCCGAGATGTTAGGTTGGGTTAGGTGAGGTTATATTACGTTATTGATACATATAAAGGTCCCACGGAGACGGAGAAGCCAACTCGCCAGGAATGTTGTCAAATATTACAGCCGAGCTGTTAGGTTGGGTTAGGTTAGGTTATATTACGTTATTGATGTATATAAATGTCCCACGCATACGTAGAGGCCAACTCGCCAGGTATGTTTTCAAATATTACCGCCGAGAAGTTAGGTTGGGTTAGGTTAGGTTATATTACGTTATTGATGTATATAAAGGTCCCACGGAGACGGAGAAGCCAACTCGCCAGGAATGTTGTCAAATATTACCGCCGAGATTTTAGATTGGGATAGGTAAGGTTATATTACGTTATTGATGTATATAAATGTCCCACGGAGACGTAGAGGCCAACAAGCCAGGAATGTGGTCAAATATTACCGCCGAGATGTTAGGTTGGGTTAGGTTAAGTTATATTACGTCATAGATCTATATGAAGGTCCCACGGAGAAGTAGATGCCAACTAGCCAGGAATGTTTTCAAATATTACCGCGGAGATGTTAGGTTGGGTTAGCTTATGTTATATTATGTTATTGATGTATATAAATATCCCACGGAGACGTAGAGGCCACCTCGCCAGGTATGTTTTCAAATATTACCGCCGAGAAGTTAGGTTGGGTTAGGTTAGGTTATATTACGTTATTCATGTATATAAAGGTCCCACGGAGACGGAGAAGCCAACTCGCCAGGAATGTTGTCAAATATTTCCGCCGAGATGTTAGGTTGGGTTAGGTTAGGTTATATTACGTTATTGATGTATATAAAGGTCCCACTGAAACGGAGAAGCCAACTCGCCAGGAATTTTGTCAAATATTACCGCCGAGATGATAGGTTGAGTTAGGTTAGGTTATATTTCGTTATTGATGTATATTAAGGTCCCACGGAGTCGTAGAGGCCAACTCGCCCGGAATGATGTCAAATATTACCGCCGAGATTTTAGGTTGGGTTAGGTTAGGTTATTTTACGTTATTGATGTATATAAAGGTCCCACGGAGACGAAGAGGCCAACAAGACAGGAATGTGGTCAAATATTACCGCCGAGATGTTAGGTCGTGTTAGGTTAGGTTATATTACGTTATTGATGTATATAAAGGTCCCACGGAGACGTAGAGGCCAACAAGACAGGAATGTGGTCAAATATTACCGCCGAGATGTTAGGTTGGGTTAGGTTAGGTTATATTACGTTAGTGATGCATATAATGGTCCCACGGAGACGGAGAAGCCAACTCGCCAGGAATGTGGTCAAATATTACCGCCGAGATGTTATGTTGGGTTAGGTTAGGTTATATTACGTTATTGATGTATATAAAGGTCCTACGGAGACGTAGAGGCCAACTCGCCAGGTATGTTGTCGAATATTACAGCCTGGATGTTAGGTTGTGTTAGGTTAGGTTATATTACGTTATTGATGTATATGAAGGTCAAACGGAGACCTAGAGGCCAACTCGCCAGGAATGATGTCAAATATTACCGCCGAGATTTTAGGTTGGGTTAGGTTAGGTTATATTACGTTATTGTTGTATATAAAGGTTCCACGGAGACGCAGAGGCCAACTCGACAGGAATGTTGTCAAATATTGCCACCGAGATGTTAGGTTGGGTTAGGTTATGTTATATTACGTTATTGATGTATATAAAGGTCCCACGGAGACGGAGAAGCCAACTCGCCAGGAATGTTGTCAAATATTACCGCCGATATTTTAGATTGGGATAGGTTAGGTTATATTACGTTATTGATGTATATAAACGTCCCACGGAGACGTAGAGGCCAACAAACCAGGAATGTGGTCAAATATTACCGCCGAGATGTTAGGTTGGGTTAGGTTAGGTTATATTACGTCATAGATCTATATGAAGGTCCCACGGAGACGTAGAGTCCAACAAGCCAGGAATGTGGTCAAATATTACCGCCGAGATGTTATATTGAGTTAGCTTATGTTATATTATGTTATTGATGTATATAAATATCCCACGGAGACGTAGAGGCCACCTCGCCAGGTATGTTTTCAAATATTACCGCCGAGAAGTTAGGTTGGGTTAGGTTAGGTTTTATTACGTTATTCATGTATATAAAGGTCCCACGGAGACGGAGAAGCCAACTCGCCAGGAATGTTGTCAAATATTACCGCCGAGATGTTAGGTTGGGTTAGGTTAGGTTATATTACGTTATTGATGTATATAAAGGTCCCACTGAAACGGAGAAGCCAACTCGCCAGGAATTTTGTCAAATATTACCGCCGAGATGATAGGTTGAGTTAGGTTAGGTTATATTTCGTTATTGATGTATATTAAGGTCCCACGGAGTCGTAGAGGCCAACTCGCCCGGAATGATGTCAAATATTACCGCCGAGATTTTAGGTTGGGTTAGGTTAGGTTATTTTACGTTATTGATGTATATAAAGGTCCCACGGAGACGAAGAGGCCAACAAGACAGGAATGTGGTCAAATATTACCGCCGAGATGTTAGGTCGTGTTAGGTTAGGTTATATTACGTTATTGATGTATATAAAGGTCCCACGGAGACGTAGAGGCCAACAAGACAGGAATGTGTTCAAATATTACCGCCGAGATGTTAGGTTGGGTTAGGTTAGGTTATATTACGTTAGTGATGCATATAATGGTCCCACGGAGACGGAGAAGCCAACTCGCCAGGAATGTGGTCAAATATTACCGCCGAGATGTTATGTTGGGTTAGGTTAGGTTATATTACGTTATTGATGTATATAAAGGTCCTACGGAGACGTAGAGGCCAACTCGCCAGGTATGTTGTCGAATATTACAGCCTGGATGTTAGGTTGTGTTAGGTTAGGTTATATTACGTTATTGATGTATATGAAGGTCAAACGGAGACCTAGAGGCCAACTCGCCAGGAATGATGTCAAATATTACCGCCGAGATGTTAGGTTGTGTTAGGTTAGGTTATATTACGTTATTGATGTATGTAAAGGTCCCACGGAGACGTAGAGGCCAACAAGACAGGAATGTGGTCAAATATTACCGCCGAGATGTTAGGTTGGGTTAGGTGAGGTTATATTACGTTATTGATACATATAAAGGTCCCACGGAGACGGAGAAGCCAACTCGCCAGGAATGTTGTCAAATATTACAGCCGAGCTGTTAGGTTGGGTTAGGTTAGGTTATATTACGTTATTGATGTATATAAATGTCCCACGCATACGTAGAGGCCAACTCGCCAGGTATGTTTTCAAATATTACCGCCGAGAAGTTAGGTTGGGTTAGGTTAGGTTATATTACGTTATTCATGTATATAAAGGTCCCACGGAGACGGAGAAGCCAACTCGCCAGGAATGTTGTCAAATATTACAGCCGAGATGTTAGGTTGGGTTAGGTTAGGTTACATTACGTTATTGTTTATATAAATGTCCCACGGAGACGTAGAGGCCAACTCGACAGGAATGTTGTCAAATATTGCCACCGAGATGTTAGGTTGGGTTAGGTTAGGTTATATTACGTTATTGATGTATATAAAGGTCCCACGGAGACGGAGAAGCCAACTCGCCAGGAATGTTGTCAAATATTACCGCCGAGATTTTAGATTGGGATAGGTAAGGTTATATTACGTTATTGATGTATATAAATGTCCCACGGAGACGTAGAGGCCAACAAGCCAGGAATGTGGTCAAATATTACCGCCGAGATGTTAGGTTGGGTTAGGTTAAGTTATATTACGTCATAGATCTATATGAAGGTCCCACGGAGAAGTAGATGCCAACTAGCCAGGAATGTTTTCAAATATTACCGCGGAGATGTTAGGTTGGGTTAGCTTATGTTATATTATGTTATTGATGTATATAAATATCCCACGGAGACGTAGAGGCCACCTCGCCAGGTATGTTTTCAAATATTACCGCCGAGAAGTTAGGTTGGGTTAGGTTAGGTTATATTACGTTATTCATGTATATAAAGGTCCCACGGAGACGGAGAAGCCAACTCGCCAGGAATGTTGTCAAATATTTCCGCCGAGATGTTAGGTTGGGTTAGGTTAGGTTATATTACGTTATTGATGTATATAAAGGTCCCACTGAAACGGAGAAGCCAACTCGCCAGGAATTTTGTCAAATATTACCGCCGAGATGATAGGTTGAGTTAGGTTAGGTTATATTTCGTTATTGATGTATATTAAGGTCCCACGGAGTCGTAGAGACCAACTCGCCCGGAATGATGTCAAATATTACCGCCGAGATTTTAGGTTGGGTTAGGTTAGGTTATTTTACGTTATTGATGTATATAAAGGTCCCACGGAGACGAAGAGGCCAACAAGACAGGAATGTGGTCAAATATTACCGCCGAGATGTTAGGTCGTGTTAGGTTAGGTTATATTACGTTATTGATGTATATAAAGGTCCCACGGAGACGTAGAGGCCAACAAGACAGGAATGTGGTCAAATATTACCGCCGAGATGTTAGGTTGGGTTAGGTTAGGTTATATTACGTTAGTGATGCATATAATGGTCCCACGGAGACGGAGAAGCCAACTCGCCAGGAATGTGGTCAAATATTACCGCCGAGATGTTATGTTGGGTTAGGTTAGGTTATATTACGTTATTGATGTATATAAAGGTCCTACGGAGACGTAGAGGCCAACTCGCCAGGTATGTTGTCGAATATTACAGCCTGGATATTAGGTTGTGTTAGGTTAGGTTATATTACGTTATTGATGTATATGAAGGTCAAACGGAGACCTAGAGGCCAACTCGCCAGGAATGATGTCAAATATTACCGCCGAGATTTTAGGTTGGGTTAGGTTAGGTTATATTACGTTATTGTTGTATATAAAGGTTCCACGGAGACGCAGAGGCCAACTCGACAGGAATGTTGTCAAATATTACCGCCGAGATTTTAGGTTGGGTTAGGTTAGGTTATTTTACTTTATTGATGTATATAAAGGTCCCACGGAGACGAAGAGGCCAACAAGACAGGAATGTGGTCAAATATTACCGCCGAGATGTTAGGTCGTGTTAGGTTAGGTTATATTACGTTATTGATGTATATAAAGGTCCCACGGAGACGTAGAGGCCAACAAGACAGGAATGTGGTCAAATATTACCGCCGAGATGTTAGGTTGGATTAGGTTAGGTTATATTACGTTATTGATGTATATAAAGGTCGTACGGAGACGCAGAGGCCAACTCGCCAGGAATGATGTCAAATATTACTGCCGAGATTTTAGGTTGGGTTAGGTTAGGTTATATTACGTTATTGATGTATATAAAAGTCCCACGGAGACGTAGAGGCCAACTCGCCAGGAATGATGTCAAATTTTACCGCCGAGATGTTAGGTTGGGTTAGGTTAGGCTATATTACGTTATTGATGTATATAAAGGTCCCACGTAGACGTAGAGGCCAAGAAGACAGGAATGTGGTCAAATATTACCTGCGAGATGTTATGTTGGGTTAGGTTAGGTTATATTACGTTATTGATGTATATAAAGGTCCTACGGAGACGTAGAGGCCAACTCGCCAGGTATGTCGTCGAATATTACAGCCTGGATGTTAGGTTGTGTTAGGTTAGGTTATATTACGTTATTGATGTATATGAAGGTCAAACGGAGACCTAGAGGCCAACTCGCCAGGAATGATGTCAAATATTACCGCCGAGATGTTAGGTTGTGTTAGGTTAGGTTATATTACGTTATTGATGTATATAAAGGTCCCACGGAGAAGTAGATCCCAACTAGCCAGGAATGTTTTCAAATATTACCGCCGAGATGATAGGTTGGATTAGGTTAGGTTATATTACGTTATTGATGTATATAAAGGTCGTACGGAGACGCAGAGGCCAACTCGCCAGGAATGATGTCAAATATTACTGCCGAGATTTTAGGTTGGGTTAGGTTAGGTTATATTACGTTATTGATGTATATAAAAGTCCCACGGAGACGTAGAGGCCAACTCGCCAGGAATGATGTCAAATTTTACCGCCGAGATGTTAGGTTGGGTTAGGTTAGGTTATATTTCGTTATTGATGTATATTAAGGTCCCACGGAGTCGTAGAGACCAACTCGCCCGGAATGATGTCAAATATTACCGCCGAGATTTTAGGTTGGGTTAGGTTAGGTTATTTTACGTTATTGATGTATATAAAGGTCCCACGGAGACGAAGAGGCCAACAAGACAGGAATGTGGTCAAATATTACCGCCGAGATGTTAGGTCGTGTTAGGTTAGGTTATATTACGTTATTGATGTATATAAAGGTCCCACGGAGACGTAGAGGCCAACAAGACAGGAATGTGGTCAAATATTACCGCCGAGATGTTAGGTTGGGTTAGGTTAGGTTATATTACGTTAGTGATGCATATAATGGTCCCACGGAGACGGAGAAGCCAACTCGCCAGGAATGTGGTCAAATATTACCGCCGAGATGTTATGTTGGGTTAGGTTAGGTTATATTACGTTATTGATGTATATAAAGGTCCTACGGAGACGTAGAGGCCAACTCGCCAGGTATGTTGTCGAATATTACAGCCTGGATATTAGGTTGTGTTAGGTTAGGTTATATTACGTTATTGATGTATATGAAGGTCAAACGGAGACCTAGAGGCCAACTCGCCAGGAATGATGTCAAATATTACCGCCGAGATTTTAGGTTGGGTTAGGTTAGGTTATATTACGTTATTGTTGTATATAAAGGTTCCACGGAGACGCAGAGGCCAACTCGACAGGAATGTTGTCAAATATTACCGCCGAGATTTTAGGTTGGGTTAGGTTAGGTTATTTTACTTTATTGATGTATATAAAGGTCCCACGGAGACGAAGAGGCCAACAAGACAGGAATGTGGTCAAATATTACCGCCGAGATGTTAGGTCGTGTTAGGTTAGGTTATATTACGTTATTGATGTATATAAAGGTCCCACGGAGACGTAGAGGCCAACAAGACAGGAATGTGGTCAAATATTACCGCCGAGATGTTAGGTTGGATTAGGTTAGGTTATATTACGTTATTGATGTATATAAAGGTCGTACGGAGACGCAGAGGCCAACTCGCCAGGAATGATGTCAAATATTACTGCCGAGATTTTAGGTTGGGTTAGGTTAGGTTATATTACGTTATTGATGTATATAAAAGTCCCACGGAGACGTAGAGGCCAACTCGCCAGGAATGATGTCAAATTTTACCGCCGAGATGTTAGGTTGGGTTAGGTTAGGCTATATTACGTTATTGATGTATATAAAGGTCCCACGTAGACGTAGAGGCCAAGAAGACAGGAATGTGGTCAAATATTACCTGCGAGATGTTATGTTGGGTTAGGTTAGGTTATATTACGTTATTGATGTATATAAAGGTCCTACGGAGACGTAGAGGCCAACTCGCCAGGTATGTCGTCGAATATTACAGCCTGGATGTTAGGTTGTGTTAGGTTAGGTTATATTACGTTATTGATGTATATGAAGGTCAAACGGAGACCTAGAGGCCAACTCGCCAGGAATGATGTCAAATATTACCGCCGAGATGTTAGGTTGTGTTAGGTTAGGTTATATTACGTTATTGATGTATATAAAGGTCCCACGGAGAAGTAGATCCCAACTAGCCAGGAATGTTTTCAAATATTACCGCCGAGATGATAGGTTGGGTTAGGTTACGTTATATTGCGTTATTGATGTATATCATGGTCAAACGGAGACGTAGAGGCCAACTTGCCAGGAATGATGTCAAATATTACCGCCGAAATGTTAGGTTGTGTTAGGTTAGGTTATATTACGTTATTGATGTATGTAAAGGTCCCACGGAGACGTAGAGGCCAACAAGACAGGAATGTGGTCAAATATTACCGCCGAGATGTTAGGTTGGGTTAGGTGAGGTTATATTACGTTATTGATACATATAAAGGTCCCACGGAGACGGAGAAGCCAACTCGCCAGGAATGTTGTCAAATATTACAGCCGAGCTGTTAGGTTGGGTTAGGTTAGGTTATATTACGTTATTGATGTATATAAATGTCCCACGCATACGTAGAGGCCAACTCGCCAGGTATGTTTTCAAATATTACCGCCGAGAAGTTAGGTTGGGTTAGGTTAGGTTATATTACGTTATTGATGTATATAAAGGTCCCACGGAGACGGAGAAGCCAACTCGCCAGGAATGTTGTCAAATATTACCGCCGAGATTTTAGATTGGGATAGGTTAGGTTATATTTCGTTATTGATGTATATTAAGGTCCCACGGAGTCGTAGAGGCCAACTAGCCAGGAATGTTTTCAAATATTACCGCGGAGATGTTAGGTTGGGTTAGCTTATGTTATATTATGTTATTGATGTATATAAATATCCCACGGAGACGAAGAGGCCAACAAGACAGGAATGTGGTCAAATATTACCGCCGAGATGTTAGGTCGTGTTAGGTTAGGTTATATTACGTTATTGATGTATATAAAGGTCCCACGGAGACGTAGAGGCCAACAAGACAGGAATGTGGTCAAATATTACCGCCGAGATGTTAGGTTGGGTTAGGTTAGGTTATATTACGTTAGTGATGCATATAATGGTCCCACGGAGACGGAGAAGCCAACTCGCCAGGAATGTGGTCAAATATTACCGCCGAGATGTTATGTTGGGTTAGGTTAGGTTATATTACGTTATTGATGTATATAAAGGTCCTACGGAGACGTAGAGGCCAACTCGCCAGGTATGTTGTCGAATATTACAGCCTGGATGTTAGGTTGTGTTAGGTTAGGTTATATTACGTTATTGATGTATATGAAGGTCAAACGGAGACCTAGAGGCCAACTCGCCAGGAATGATGTCAAATATTACCGCCGAGATTTTAGGTTGGGTTAGGTTAGGTTATATTACGTTATTGTTGTATATAAAGGTTCCACGGAGACGCAGAGGCCAACTCGACAGGAATGTTGTCAAATATTGCCACCGAGATGTTAGGTTGGGTTAGGTTATGTTATATTACGTTATTGATGTATATAAAGGTCCCACGGAGACGGAGAAGCCAACTCGCCAGGAATGTTGTCAAATATTACCGCCGATATTTTAGATTGGGATAGGTTAGGTTATATTACGTTATTGATGTATATAAACGTCCCACGGAGACGTAGAGGCCAACAAACCAGGAATGTGGTCAAATATTACCGCCGAGATGTTAGGTTGGGTTAGGTTAGGTTATATTACGTCATAGATCTATATGAAGGTCCCACGGAGACGTAGAGTCCAACAAGCCAGGAATGTGGTCAAATATTACCGCCGAGATGTTATATTGAGTTAGCTTATGTTATATTATGTTATTGATGTATATAAATATCCCACGGAGACGTAGAGGCCACCTCGCCAGGTATGTTTTCAAATATTACCGCCGAGAAGTTAGGTTGGGTTAGGTTAGGTTTTATTACGTTATTCATGTATATAAAGGTCCCACGGAGACGGAGAAGCCAACTCGCCAGGAATGTTGTCAAATATTACCGCCGAGATGTTAGGTTGGGTTAGGTTAGGTTATATTACGTTATTGATGTATATAAAGGTCCCACTGAAACGGAGAAGCCAACTGGCCAGGAATTTTGTCAAATATTACCGCCGAGATGATAGGTTGAGTTAGGTTAGGTTATATTTCGTTATTGTTGTATATTAAGGTCCCACGGAGACGTAGAGGCCAAATCGCCAGGAATGATGTCAAATATTACCGCCGAGATTTTAGGGTGGGTTAGGTTAGGTTATATTACGTTATTGTTGTATATAAAGGTCCCACGGAGACGTAGAGGCCAACAAGACAGGAATGCGGTCAAATATTACCGCCGAGATGTTAGGTTGGGTTAGGTTAGGTTATATTACGTTATTGATGCATATAAAGGTCCCACGGAGACGGAGAAGCCAACTCGCCAGGAATGTTGTCAAATATTACAGCCGAGATGTTAGGTTGGGTTAGGTTAGGTTATATTACGTTATTGATGTATATAAATGTCCCACGGAGACGCAGAGGCCAACTCGCCAGGAATGTTGTCAAATATTGCCACCGAGATGTTATGTTGGGTTAGGTTAGGTTATATTACGTTATTGATGTATATAAAGGTCCCACGGAGACGGAGAGGCCAACAAGACAGGAATGTGGTCAAATATTACCGCCGAGATGTTAGGTTGGGTTAGGTTAGGTTATATTACGTTATTGATGCATATAATGGTCCCACGGAGACGGAGAAGCCAACTCGCCAGGAATGTGGTCAAATATTACCGCCGAGATGTTATGTTGGGTTAGGTTAGGTTATATTACGTTATTGATGTATATAAAGGTCCTACGGAGACGTAGAGGCCAACTCGCCAGGTATGTTGTCGAATATTACAGCCTGGATGTTAGGTTGTGTTAGGTTAGGTTATATTACGTTATTGATGTATATGAAGGTCAAACGGAGACCTAGAGGCCAACTGGCCAGGAATGATGTCAAATATTACCGCCGAGATTTTAGGTTGGGTTAGGTTAGGTTATATTACGTTATTGATGCATATAAAGGTCCCACGGAGACGGAGAAGCCAACTCGCCAGGAATGTTGTCAAATATTACAGCCGAGGTGTTAGGCTGGGTTAGGTTAGGTTATATTACGTTATTGATGTATATAAAGGTCGCACGGAGACGGAGAAGCCAACTCGCCAGGAATGTTGTCAAATATTACCGCCGAGATGATAGGTTGAGTTAGGTTAGGTTATATTTCGTTATTGATGTATATTAAGGTCCCACGGAGTCGTAGAGGCCAACTCGCCCGGAATGATGTCAAATATTACCGCCGAAATTTTAGGTTGGGTTAGGTTAGGTTATTTTACTTTATTGATGTATATAAAGGTCCCACGGAGACGAAGAGGCCAACAAGACAGGAATGTGGTCAAATATTACCGCCGAGATGTTAGGTCGTGTTAGGTTAGGTTATATTACGTTATTGATGTATATAAAGGTCCCACGGAGACGTAGAGGCCAACAAGACAGGAATGTGGTCAAATATTACCGCCGAGATGTTAGGTTGGGTTAGGTTAGGTTATATTACGTTATTGATGCATATAATGGTCCCACGGAGACGGAGAAGCCAACTCGCCAGGAATGTGGTCAAATATTACCGCCGAGATGTTATGTTGGGTTAGGTTAGGTTATATTACGTTATTGATGTATATAAAGGTCCTACGGAGACGTAGAGGCCAACTCGCCAGGTATGTTGCCGAATATTACAGCCTGGATGTTAGGTTGTGTTAGGTTAGGTTATATTACGTTATTGATGTATATGAAGGTCAAACGGAGACCTAGAGGCCAACTCGCCAGGAATGATGTCAAATATTACCGCCGAGATTTTAGGTTGGGTTAGGTTACGTTATATTGCGTTCTTGATGTATATCATGGTCAAACGGAGACGTAGAGGCCAACTCGCCAGGAATGATGTCAAATATTATCGCCGAGATGTTAGGTCGTGTTGGGTTAGGTTATATTACGTTATTGATGTATATAAAGGTCCCACGGAGACGTAGAGGCCAACAAGACAGGAATGTGGTCAAATATTACCGCCGAGATGTTAGGTTGGGTTAGGTTCGGTTATATTACGTTATTGATGCATATAATGGTCCCACGGAGACGGAGAAACCAACTCGCCAGGAATGTGGTCAAATATTACCGCCGAGATGTTATGTTGGGTTAGGTTAGGTTATATTACGTTATTGATGTATATAAAGGTCCTACGGAGACGTAGAGGCCAACTCGCCAGGTATGTTGTCGAATATTACAGCCTGGATGTTAGGTTGTGTTAGGTTAGGTTATATTACGTTATTGATGTATATGAAGGTCAAACGGAGACCTAGAGGCCAACTCGCCAGGAATGACCTCAAATATTACCGCCGAGATTTTAGGTTGGGTTAGGTTAGGTTATATTACGTTATTGATGTATATAAAGGTCCCTCGGAGACGTAGAGGCCAACTCGCCAGGAATGATGTCAAATATTACCGCCGAGATTTTAGGTTGGGTTAGGTTAGGTTATATTACGTTATTGATGTATATAAAGGTCCCACGGAGACGTAGAGGCCAACAAGACAGGAATGCGGTCAAATATTACCGTCGAGATGTTAGGTTGGGTTAGGTTAGGTTATATTACGTTATTGATGCATATAAAGGTCCCACGGAGACGGAGAAGCCAACTCGCCAGGAATGTTGTCAAATATTACAGCCGAGATGTTAGGTTGGGTTAGGTTAGGTTATATTACGTTATTGATGTATATAAATGTCCCACGGAGACGCAGAGGCAAACTCGACAGGAATGTTGTCAAATATTGCCACCGAGATGTTAGGTTGGGTTAGGTTAGGTTATATTACGTTATTAATGTATGTAAAGGTCCCACGGAAACGGAGAAGCCAACTCGCCAGGAATGTTTTCAAATATTACCGCCGAGAAGTTAGGTTGGGTTAGGTTAGGTTATATTACGTTATTAATGTATATAAAGATCCCACGGAGACGGAGAAGCCAACTCGCCAGGAATGTTGTCAAATATTACCGACGAGATGTTAGGTTGGGTTAGGTTAGGTTATATTACGTTATTGATGTATATAAATGTCCCACGGAGACGCAGAGGCCAACTCGACAGGAATGTTGTCAAATATTGCCACCGAGATGTTAGGTTGGGTTAGGTTAAGTTATATTACGTTATTGATGTATATAAAGGTCCCACGAAGACGTAGAGGCCAACTCGCCAGGAATGATGTCAAATATTACCGCCGAGATGTTAGGTTGCGTTAGGTTAGGTTATATTGCGTTATTGATGTATATAAAAGTCCCACGGAGACGTAGAGGCCAACAAGCCAGGAATGTGGTCAAATATTACCGCCGAGATGTTAAATTGGGTTAGGCCAGCTTATATTATGTTACTGATGTATATAAAGGTCCCACGGAGTCGTAGAGGCCAACTCGCCAGGAATGTTGTCAAATACTACCGCCGAGATGATAGGTTGGGTTACGTTAGGTTATATTACGTTATTGATGTATATGAAGGTCAAACGGAGACCTAGAGGCCAACTCGATAGGAATGTTGTCAAATATTACCGGCGAGATCTTAGGTTGGGTTAGGTAAGGTTATATTACGTTATTGATGTATATAAAGGTCCCACGGAGACGTAGAGGACAACAAGCCAGGAATGTGGTCAAATATTACCGCCGGGATGTTAGGTTGGGTTAGGATAGGCTATATTACGTTATTGATGTATATAAAGGTCCCACGTAGACGTAGAGGCCAAGAAGACAGGAATGTGGTCAAATATTACCGCCGAGATGTTATGTTGGGTTAGGTTAGGTTATATTACGTTATTGATGTATATGAAGGTCAAACGGAGACCTAGAGTCCAACTCGCCAGGAATGATGTCAAATATTACCGCCGAGATGTTAGGTTGGGTTAGGTTAGGTTATATTACGTTATTGATGTATATAAAGGTCCCACGGAGAAGTAGATCCCAACTAGCCAGGAATGTTTTCAAATATTACCGCCGAGATGTTAGGTTGGGTTAGGTTAGGTTATATTACGTTATTGATGCATATAAAGGTCCCACGGAGACGGAGAAGCCAACTCGCCAGGAATGTTGTCAAATATTACCGCCGAGATGTTAGGTTGGGTTAGGTTAGGTTATATTACGTTATTGATGTATATAAAGGTCCCACTGAAACGGAGAAGCCAACTCGCCAGGAATTTTGTCAAATATTACCGCCGAGATGATAGGTTGAGTTAGGTTAGGTTATATTTCGTTATTGATGTATATTAAGGTCCCACGGAGTCGTAGAGGCCAACTCGCCCGGAATGATGTCAAATATTACCGCCGAGATTTTAGGTTGGGTTAGGTTAGGTTATATTACGTTATTGATGTATATAAAGGTCCCACGGAGAAGTAGATCCCAACTAGCCAGGAATGTTTTCAAATATTACCGCCGAGATGTTAGGTTGGGTTAGGTTAGGTTATATTACGTTATTGATGCATATAAAGGTCCCACGGAGACGGAGAAGCCAACTCGCCAGGAATGTTGTCAAATATTACCGCCGAGATGTTAGGTTGGGTTAGGTTAGGTTATATTACGTTATTGATGTATATAAAGGTCCCACTGAAACGGAGAAGCCAACTCGCCAGGAATGTTGTCAAATATTACCGCCGAGATGTTAGGTTGGGTTAGGTTAGGTTATATTACGTTATTGATGTATATAAAGGTCCCACTGAAACGGAGAAGCCAACTCGCCAGGAATTTTGTCAAATATTACCGCCGAGATGATAGGTTGAGTTAGGTTAGGTTATATTTCGTTATTGATGTATATTAAGGTCCCACGGAGTCGTAGAGGCCAACTCGCCCGGAATGATGTCAAATATTACCGCCGAGATTTTAGGTTGGGTTAGGTTAGGTTATTTTACGTTATTGATGTATATAAAGGTCCCACGGAGACGAAGAGGCCAACAAGACAGGAATGTGGTCAAATATAACCGCCGAGATGTTAGGTTGGGTTAGGTTAGGTTATATTACGTTATTGATGTATATAAAGGTCCCACGGAGACGAAGAGGCCAACAAGACAGGAATGTGGTCAAATATTACCGCCGAGATGTTAGGTTGGGTTAGGTTAGGTTATATTACGTTATTGATGTATATAAAGGTCCTACGGAGACGTAGAGGCCAACAAGACAGGAATGTGGTCAAATATTACCGCCGAGATGTTAGGTTGGGTTAGGTTAGGTTATATTACGTTATTGATATATATAAAGGTCCCACGGAGACGTAGAGGACAACAAGCCAGGAATGTGGTCAAATATTACCGCCGGGATGTTAGGTTGGGTTAGGTTAGGCTATATTACGTTATTGATGTATATAAAGGTCCCACGTAGACGTAGAGGCCAAGAAGACAGGAATGTGGTCAAATATTACCGCCGAGATGTTATGTTGGGTTAGGTTAGGTTATATTACGTTATTGATGTATATAAAGGTCCTACGGAGACGTAGAGGCCAACTCGCCAGGTATGTTGTCGAATATTACAGCCTGGATGTTAGGTTGTGTTAGGTTAGGTTATATTACGTTATTGATGTATATGAAGGTCAAACGGAGACCTAGAGGCCAACCCGCCAGGAATGATGTCAAATATTACCGCCGAGATTTTAGGTTGGGTTAGGTTAGGTTATATTACGTTATTGATGTATATAAAGGTCCCACGGAGACGGAGAAGCCAACTCGCCAGGAATGTTGTCAAATATTACCGCCGAGATGTTAGGTTGTGTTAGGTTAGGTTATATTACGTTATTAATGTATGTAATGGTCCCACGGAAACGGAGAAGCCAACTCGCCAGGAATGTTGTCAAATACTACCGCCGAGATGATAGGTTGGGTTACGTTAGGTTATATTACGTTATTGATGTATATGAAGGTCAAACGGAGACCTAGAGGCCAACTCGATAGGAATGTTGTCAAATATTACCGGCGAGATCTTAGGTTGGGTTAGGTAAGGTTATATTGTGGTTCTTGGACCGTCATCTCCTACGTCGAAATGGGAGGTCACTCGCCGATACCTGGATCCGAGTAGGGGACACCCGCATCCAGGTGAAGCCAGCGATAAAATATCTCGGACTTCACCTGGACGGCTCCTGGGCTTTTGGGCGCCACTTCGCGCTCCTGGCACCCAGGTTGGAAAAAGCGGCGGCCAGCTTGGGTCGCTTGCTGCCCAACCTGGGGGGCCCGGACGCGAGGGTACGCCGCCTTTATGCGGGCATCGTGCGGTCGATGGCTCTATATGGAGCCCCGATCTGGGCGGACGCCCTGATGGCCAGCCGGCGCAGCCGGGCACTGCTTCGCAGTGTTTGGCGGCGCCTTGCCGTCAGGGTGATCAGAGGATACCGCACGGTGTCTCATGAGGCGGCGGGAACTCTGGCGGGGTTACCACCCCTGGAGCTCCTGGCGGAGCGCGAAGCGGTTGTCTACGGACACCTTCGTCTCTGCCAGGATGTCTCACCCCCGTCAGAGGAGGCGGTCAGAGCGTGGGCCTGGCGGTCTGTGGTGACCAAGTGGGAGGAGCGTCTTCGCGCCACCCATGGGAGTCACCGGACCGTCGGGGCGGTATTGCCTATCCTCGATAGATGGGTGAGCCGAAGCCGAGGGCTATCCTACCGGACCACGCAGGTCCTCACCGGGCACGGATGCTTCGGTGAGTACCTGCGCCGGATAGGACGGGAAGCCACGGCGGCGTGTCACCACTGTTGTGACCAGAGGGACACGGCGCAGCACACGCTGGAGATTTGTCCAGCGTGGGAGGAGCGGCGTCGTGTCCTTCGGAGCGAGGTGGGCCAGGATCTGGCATTGCCATCCGTACTTAGACGGATGGTGGAGGATGCCAGATCCTGGCGTGCTATGGCGGCCTTCTGCGAGGCCGTCATGCGGGCGAAGGAGGCGGCGGAGAGGGACCGCGAAGTTAGCGATCCCTCCCGTCGACGGCGGCGGCGCAGGCGTCGTCGCCCTCCACCGGCGCCCGGGGATGTCCACCGTGTGGATATCGCCGGGCGCCCATAGGGAACTCAGTCCCCGGGGGGTGACAGCCCCTCGCGCGGGCCGGGGCGTAGCCGCGTACGCCAAGGCCGTCACCCGCGCGGGGGGCCGTCCGGAGGGGTGACTCGGTCGTGATGGACGGGGGCCCATCGCGACCATTGCACGCCACGCCTCCGAGACGTGCAGCGACTTCGGACGTGGCCCCGAAGTCGCTGCAAGGGTATCCTTTGGGAGGAGGAGGGGTCGCATCTTAGATGCGGCCTCTCCCTCCCGCGATGGGAGCATCCCAGACTTCTTTTGGGAGGGTCCAGACGCTGAGGGGGAGCCGGTCGCGTTCGTAAGAGATCCCGGCTCTCCCTCAGTAGCGTCGTTGGTGGCCACCGTGGGGTTTTAGCCGGTAAGAGTCCGGCATAACCTCGGAGTTCCGCCGAACTCCGAGGTATCCATGAGGATTTCCCCACGTTAAAAAAAAAAAAAAAAAAAAAAAAAAAAAAAAAAAAAAAGGTAAGGTTATATTACGTTATTGATGTATATAAAGGTCCCACGGAGACGTAGAGGCCAACAAGACAGGAATGTGGTCAAATATTACCGCCGAGATGTTAGGTTGGGTTAGGTTAGGTTATATTACGTTATTGATGTATATAAAGGTCCCACGGAGACGGAGAAGCCAACTCGCCAGGAATGTTGTCAAATATTACAGCCGAGATGTTAGGTTGGGTTAGGTTAGGTTATATTACGTTATTGATGTATATAAATGTCCCACGGAGACGCAGAGGCCAACTCGACAGGAATGTTGTCAAATATTGCCTACGAGATTTTAGGTTGGGTTAGGTTAGGTTATATTACGTTATTAATGTATGTAAAGGTCCCACGGAAACGGAGAAGCCAACTCGCCAGGAATGTTTTCAAATATTACCGCCGAGAAGTTAGGTTGGGTTAGGTTAGGTTATATTACGTTATTGATGTATATAAAGGTCCCACGGAGACGGAGAAGCCAACTCGCCAGGAATGTTGTCAAATATTACCGACGAGATGTTAGGTTGGGTTAGGTTAGGTTATATTACGTTATTGATGTATATAAAGGTCCCACTGAAACGGAGAAGCCAACTCGCCAGGAATTTTGTCAAATATTGCCGCCGAGATGATAGGTTGAGTTAGGTTAGGTTATATTTCGTTATTGATGTATATTAAGGTCCCACGGAGACGTAGAGGCCAACTCGCCAGGTATGTTGTCAAATATTACCGCCGAGATGTTAGGTTGCGTTAGGTTAGGTTATATTGCGTTATTGATGTATATAAAAGTCCCACGGAGACGTAGAGGCCAACAAGCCAGGAATGTGGTCAAATATTACCGCCGAGATGTTAGGTTGCGTTAGGTTAGGTTATATTGCGTTATTGATGTATATAAAAGTCCCACGGAGACGTAGAGGCCAACAAGCCAGGAATGTGGTCAAATATTACCGCCGAGATGTTAAATTGGGTTAGGCCAGCTTATATTATGTTACTGATGTATATAAAGGTCCCACGGAGTCGTAGAGGCCAACTCGCCAGGAATGTTGTCAAATACTACCGCCGAGATGATAGGTTGGGTTACGTTAGGTTATATTACGTTATTGATGTATATGAAGGTCAAACGGAGACCTAGAGGCCAACTCGATAGGAATGTTGTCAAATATTACCGGCGAGATCTTAGGTTGGGTTAGGTAAGGTTATATTGTGGTTCTTGGACCGTCATCTCCTACGTCGAAATGGGAGGTCACTCGCCGATACCTGGATCCGAGTAGGGGACACCCGCATCCAGGTGAAGCCAGCGATAAAATATCTCGGACTTCACCTGGACGGCTCCTGGGCTTTTGGGCGCCACTTCGCGCTCCTGGCACCCAGGTTGGAAAAAGCGGCGGCCAGCTTGGGTCGCTTGCTGCCCAACCTGGGGGGCCCGGACGCGAGGGTACGCCGCCTTTATGCGGGCATCGTGCGGTCGATGGCTCTATATGGAGCCCCGATCTGGGCGGACGCCCTGATGGCCAGCCGGCGCAGCCGGGCACTGCTTCGCAGTGTTTGGCGGCGCCTTGCCGTCAGGGTGATCAGAGGATACCGCACGGTGTCTCATGAGGCGGCGGGAACTCTGGCGGGGTTACCACCCCTGGAGCTCCTGGCGGAGCGCGAAGCGGTTGTCTACGGACACCTTCGTCTCTGCCAGGATGTCTCACCCCCGTCAGAGGAGGCGGTCAGAGCGTGGGCCTGGCGGTCTGTGGTGACCAAGTGGGAGGAGCGTCTTCGCGCCACCCATGGGAGTCACCGGACCGTCGGGGCGGTATTGCCTATCCTCGATAGATGGGTGAGCCGAAGCCGAGGGCTATCCTACCGGACCACGCAGGTCCTCACCGGGCACGGATGCTTCGGTGAGTACCTGCGCCGGATAGGAGGGGAAGCCACGGCGGCGTGTCACCACTGTTGTGACCAGAGGGACACGGCGCAGCACACGCTGGAGATTTGTCCAGCGTGGGAGGAGCGGCGTCGTGTCCTTCGGAGCGAGGTGGGCCAGGATCTGGCATTGCCATCCGTACTTAGACGGATGGTGGAGGATGCCAGATCCTGGCGTGCTATGGCGGCCTTCTGCGAGGCCGTCATGCGGGCGAAGGAGGCGGCGGAGAGGGACCGCGAAGTTAGCGATCCCTCCCGTCGACGGCGGCGGCGCAGGCGTCGTCGCCCTCCACCGGCGCCCGGGGATGTCCACCGTGTGGATATCGCCGGGCGCCCATAGGGAACTCAGTCCCCGGGGGGTGACAGCCCCTCGCGCGGGCCGGGGCGTAGCCGCGTACGCCAAGGCCGTCACCCGCGCGGGGGGCCGTCCGGAGGGGTGACTCGGTCGTGATGGACGGGGGCCCATCGCGACCATTGCACGCCACGCCTCCGAGACGTGCAGCGACTTCGGACGTGGCCCCGAAGTCGCTGCAAGGGTATCCTTTGGGAGGAGGAGGGGTCGCATCTTAGATGCGGCCTCTCCCTCCCGCGATGGGAGCATCCCAGACTTCTTTTGGGAGGGTCCAGACGCTGAGGGGGAGCCGGTCGCGTTCGTAAGAGATCCCGGCTCTCCCTCAGTAGCGTCGTTGGTGGCCACCGTGGGGTTTTAGCCGGTAAGAGTCCGGCATAACCTCGGAGTTCCGCCGAACTCCGAGGTATCCATGAGGATTTCCCCACGTTAAAAAAAAAAAAAAAAAAAAAAAAAAAAAAAAAAAAAAAAAAAGGTAAGGTTATATTACGTTATTGATGTATATAAAGGTCCCACGGAGACGTAGAGGCCAACAAGACAGGAATGTGGTCAAATATTACCGCCGAGATGTTAGGTTGGGTTAGGTTAGGTTATATTACGTTATTGATGTATATAAAGGTCCCACGGAGACGCAGAGGCCAACTCGCCAGGAATGATGTCAAATATTACTGCCGAGAATTTAGGTTGGGTTAGGTTAGGTTATATTACGTTATTGATGTATATAAGAGTCCCACGGAGACGTAGAGGTCAACTCGCCAGGAATGATGTCAAATTTTACCGCCGAGATGTTAGGTTGGGTTATGTTAGGTTATATTACGTTATTGATGTATATAAAGGTCCCACGGAGACGCAGAGGCCAACAAGACAGGAATGATGTCAAATATTACTGCCGAGATTTTAGGTTGGGTTAGGTTAGGTTATATTACGTTATTGATGTATATAAAAGTCCCACGGAGACGTAGAGGCCAACTCGCCAGGAATGATGTCAAATATTACCGCCGAGATTTTAGGTTGGGTTAGGTTAGCTTATATTACGTTATTGATGTATATAAAGATCCCACGTAGACGTAGAGGCCAACAAGCCAGGAATGTGGTCAAATATTACCGCCGAGATGTTAGGTTGGGTTAGGTTAGGTTATATTACGTTATTGATATATATAAAGGTCCCACGGAGACGTAGAGGACAACAAGCCAGGAATGTGGTCACATATTACCGCCGGGATGTTAGGTTGGGTTAGGTTAGGCTATATTACGTTATTGATGTATATAAAGGTCCCTCGGAGACGCAGAGGCCAACAAGCCAGGAATGTGGTCAAATATTACCGCCGAGATGTTATGTTGGGTTAGGTTAGGTTATATTACGTTGTTGATGTATATAAAGGTCCTACGGAGACGTAGAGGCCAACTTGCCAGGGATGTTGTCGAATATTACAGCCTGGATGTTAGGTTGTGTTAGGTTATGTTATATTACGTTATTGATGTATATGAAGGTCAAACGCAGACCTAGAGGCCAACTCGCCAGGAATGATGTCAAATATTACCGCCGAGATTTTAGGTTGGGTTAGGTTAGGTTATATTACGTTATTGATGTATATAAAGGTCCCACGGAGACGTAGAGGCCAACTCGCCAGGAATGATGTCAAATATTACCGCCGAGATTTTAGGTTGGGTTAGGTTAGGTTATATTACGTTATTGATGTATATAAAGGTCCCACGGAGACGTAGAGGCCAACAAGACAGGAATGTGGTCAAATATTACCGCCGAGATGTTAGGTTGGGTTAGGTTAGGTTATATTACGTTATTGATGCATATAAAGGTCCCACGGAGACGGAGAACCCAACTCACCAGGAATGTTGTCAAATATTACAGCCGAGATGTTAGGTTGGGTTAGGTTAGGTTATATTACGTTATTGATGTATATAAATGTCCCACGGAGATGCAGAGGCCAACTCGACAGGAATGTTGTCAAATATTGCCACCGAGATGTTAGGTTGGGTTAGGTTAGGTTATATTACGTTATTAATGTATGTAAAGGTCCCACGGAAACGGAGAAGCCAACTCGCCAGGAATTTTGTCAAATATTACCGCCGAGATGTTAGGTTGCGTTAGGTTAGGTTATATTGCGTTATTGATGTATATAAAAGTCCCACGGAGACGTAGAGGCCAACAAGCCAGGAATGTGGTCAAATACTACAGCCGAGATGATAGGTTGGGTTACGTTAGGTTATATTACGTTATTGATGTATATGAAGGTCAAACGGAGACGTAGAGGCCAACTCGATAGGAATGTTGTCAAATATTACCGGCGAGATCTTAGGTTGGGTTAGGTAAGGTTATATTACGTTATTGATGTATATAAAGGTCCCACGGACACGTAGAGGCCAACAAGACAGGAATGTGGTCAAATATTACCGCCGAGATGTTAGGTTGGGTTAGGTTAGGTTATATTACGTTATTGATGTATATAAAGGTCCCACGGAGACGCAGAGGCCAACTCGCCAGGAATGATGTCAAATATTACTGCCGGGAATTTAGGTTGGGTTAGGTTAGGTTATATTACGTTATTGATGTATATAAAAGTCCCACGGAGACGTAGAGGCCAACTCGCCAGGAATGATGTCAAATTTTACCGCCGAGATGTTAGGTTGGGTTAGGTTAGGTTATATTACGTTATTGATGTATATAAAGGTCCCACGGAGACGCAGAGGCCAACAAGACAGGAATGATGTCAACTATTACTGCCGAGATTTTAGGTTGGGTTAGGTTAGGTTATATTACGTTATTGATGTATATAAAAGTCCCACGGAGACGTAGAGGCCAACTCGCCAGGAATGATGTCAAATATTACCGCCGAGATTTTAGGTTGGGTTAGGTTAGGTTATATTACGTTATTGATGTATATAAAGGTCCCACGGAGACGGAGAAGCCAACTCGCCAGGAATGTTGTCAAATATTACCGCCGAGATGTTAGGTTGTGTTAGGTTAGGTTATATTACGTTATTGATGTATATAAAGGTCCCACGGAGACGTAGAGGCCAACAAGACAGGAATGTGGTCAAATATTACCGCCGAGATGTTAGGTTGGGTTAGGTTAGGTTATATTACGTGATTGATGCATATAAAGGTCCCACGGAGACGGAGAAGCCAACTCGCCAGGAATGTTGTCAAATATTACAGCCGAGATGTTAGGTTGGGTTAGGTTAGGTTATATTACGTTATTGATGTATATAAATGTCCCACGGAGACGTAGAGGCCAACTCGACAGGAATGTTGTCAAATATTGCCACCGAGATGTTAGGTTGGGTTAGGTTAGGTTATATTACGTTATTAATGTATGTAATGGGCCCACGGAAACGGAGAAGCCAACTCGCCAGGAATGTTGTCAAATATTACCACCGAGATGATAGGTTGGGTTAGGTTAGGTTATATTACGTTATTGATGTATATAAAGGTCCCACGGAGACGCAGAGGCCAACTCGCCAGGAATGATGTCAAATATTACTGCCGAGAATTTAGGTTGGGTTAGGTTAGGTTATATTACGTTATTGATGTATATAAAAGTCCCACGGAGACGTAGAGGCCAACTCGCCAGGAATGATGTCAAATTTTACCGCCGAGATGTTAGGTTGGGTTAGGTTAGGTTATATTACGTTATTGATGTATATAAAGGTCCCACGGAGACGCAGAGGCCAACAAGACAGGAATGATGTCAAATATTACTGCCGAGATTTTAGGTTGGGTTAGGTTAGGTTATATTACGTTATTGATGTATATAAAAGTCCCACGGAGACGTAGAGGCCAACTCGCCAGGAATGATGTCAAATATTACCGCCGAGATGATAGGTTGGGTTACGTTAGGTTATATTACGTTATTGATGTATATGAAGGTCCCACGGAGACGTAGAGGACAACAAGCCAGGAATGTGGTCAAATATTACTGCCGGGATGTTAGGTTGGGTTAGGTTAGGTTATATTACGTTATTGATGTATATAAAGATCCCACGTAGACGTAGAGGCCAACAAGCCAGGAATGTGGTCAAATATTACCGCCGAGATGTTAGGTTGGGTTAGGTTAGGTTATATTACGTTATTGATATATATAAAGGTCCCACGGAGACGTAGAGGACAACAAGCCAGGAATGTGGACAAATATTACCGCCGAGATGTTAAATTGGGTTAGGCCAGCTTATACTATGTTACTGATGTATATAAAGGTCCCACGGAGTCGTAGAGGCCAACTCGCCAGGAATGTTGTCAAATACTACCGCCGAGATGATAGGTTGGGTTACGTTAGGTTATATTACGTTATTGATGTATATGAAGGTCAAACGGAGACGTAGAGGCCAACTCGATAGGAATGTTGTCAAATATTACCGGCGAGATCTTAGGTTGGGTTAGGTAAGGTTATATTACGTTATTGATGTATATAAAGGTCCCACGGACACGTAGAGGCCAACAAGACAGGAATGTGGTCAAATATTACCGCCGAGATGTTAGGTTGGGTTAGGTTAGGTTATATTACGTTATTGATGTATATAAAGGTCCCACGGAGGCGCAGAGGCCAACTCGCCAGGAATGATGTCAAATATTACTGCCGAGAATTTAGGTTGGGTTAGGTTAGGTTATATTAAGTTATTGATGTATATAAAGGTCCCACGGAGACTTAGAGGCCAACAAGACAGGAATGTGGTCAAATATTACCGCCGAGATGTTAGGTTGGGTTAGGTTAGGTTATATTACGTTATTGATGCATATAAAGGTCCCACGGAGACGGAGAAGCCAACTCGCCAGGAATGTTGTCAAATATTACAGCCGAGATGTTAGGTTGGGTTAGGTTAGGTTATATTACGTTATTGATGTATATAAATGCCCCACGGAGACGTAGAGGCCAACTCGACAGGAATCTTGTCAAATATTGCCACCGAGATGTTAGGTTGGGTTAGGTTAGGTTATATTACGTTATTAATGTATGTAATGGTCCCACGGAGACGTAGAGGCCAACTCGCCAGGAATGATGTCAAATATTACCGCCGAGATTTTAGGTTGGGTTAGGTTAGGTTATATTACGTTATTGATGTATATAAAGGTCCCACGGAGACGTAGAGGCCAACTCGCCAGGAATGATGTCAAATTTTACCGCCGAGATGTTAGGTTGGGTTAGGTTAGGTTATATTACGTTATTAATGTATGTAAAGGTCCCACGGAAACGGAGAAGCCAACTCGCCAGGAATGTTGTCAAATATTACCGCCGAGATGATAGGTTGGGTTAGGTTAGCTTATATTACGTTATTGATATATATAAAGGTCCCACGGAGACGTAGAGGACAACAAGCCAGGAATGTGGTCAAATATTACTGCCGGGATGTTAGGTTGGGTTAGGTTAGGCTATATTACGTTATTGATGTATATAAAGGTCCCACGTAGACGTAGAGGCCAAGAAGACAGGAATGTGGTCAAATATTACCGCCGAGATGTTATGTTGGGTTAGGTTAGGTTATATTACGTTATTGATGTATATAAAGGTCCTACGGAGACGTAGAGGCCAACTCGCCAGGTATGTTGTCGAATATTACAGCCTGGATGTTAGGTTGTGTTAGGTTAGGTTATATTACGTTATTGATGTATATGAAGGTCAGACGGAGACCTAGAGGCCAACTCGCCAGGAATGATGTCAAATATTACCGCCGAGATTTTAGGTTGGGTTAGGTTAGGTTATATTACGTTATTGATGTATATAAAGGTCCCACGGAGACGTAGAGGCCAACAAGACAGGAATGTGGTCAAATATTACCGCCGAGATGTTAGGTTGGGTTAGGTTAGGTTATATTATGTTATTGATGTATATAAAGGTCCCACGGAGACGCCGAGGCCAACTCGCCAGGAATGATGTCAAATATTACTGCCGAGATTTTAGGTTGGGTTAGGTTAGGTTATATTACGTTATTGATGTATATAAAAGTCCCACGGAGACGTAGAGGCCAACTCGCCAGGAATGATGTCAAATTTTACCGCCGAGATGTTAGGTTGGGTTAGGTTAGGTTATATTACGTTATTAATGTATGTAAAGGTCCCACGGAAACGGAGAAGCCAACTCGGCAGGAATGTTGTCAAATATTACCGCCGAGATGATAGGTTGGGTTAGGTTAGCTTATATTACGTTATTGATATATATAAAGGTCCCACGGAGACGTAGAGGACAACAAGCCAGGAATGTGGTCAAATATTACTGCCGGGATGTTAGGTTGGGTTAGGTTAGGCTATATTACGTTATTGATGTATATAAAGGTCCCACGTAGACGTAGAGGCCAAGAAGACAGGAATGTGGTCAAATATTACCGCCGAGATGTTATGTTGGGTTAGGTTAGGTTATATTACGTTATTGATGTATATAAAGGTCCCACGGAGACGAAGAGGCCAACAAGACAGGAATGTGGTCAAATATTACCGCCGAGATGTTAGGTTGGGTTAGGTTAGGTTATATTACGTTATTGATGTATATAAAGGTCCCACGTAGACGTAGAGGCCAAGAAGACAGGAATGTGGTCAAATATTACCGCCGAGATGTTATGTTGGGTTAGGTTAGGTTATATTACGTTATTGATGCATATAAAGGTCCCACGGAGACGGAGAAGCCAACTCGCCAGGAATGTTGTCAAATATTACAGCCGAGATGTTAGGTTGGGTTAGGTTAGGTTATATTACGTTATTGATGTATATAAATATCCCACGGAGACGCAGAGGCCAACTCGACAGGAATGTTGTCAAATATTGCCACCGAGATGTTAGGTTGGGTTAGGTTAGGTTATATTACGTTATTAATGTATGTAAAGGTCCCACGGAAACGGAGAAGCCAACTCGCCAGGAATGTTTTCAAATATTACCGCCGAGAAGTTAGGTTGTGTTAGGTTAGGTTATATTACGTTATTGATGTATATAAAGGTCCAACGGAGACGGAGAAGCCAACTCACCAGGAATGTTGTCAAATATTACCGACGAGATGTTAGGTTGGGTTAGGTTGGGTTATATTACGTTATTGATGTATATAAAGGTCCCACTGAAACGGAGAAGCCAACTCGCCAGGAATTTTGTCAAATATTGCCGCCGAGATGATAGGTTGAGTTAGGTTAGGTTATATTTCGTTATTGATGTATATTAAGGTCCCACGGAGACGTAGAGGCCAACTCGCCAGGTATGTTGTCAAATATTACCGCCGAGATGTTAGGTTGCGTTAGGTTAGGTTATATTACGTTATTGATGTATACGAAGGTCAAACGGAGACGTAGAGGCCAACTCGATAGGAATGTTGTCAAATATTACCGGCGAGATCTTAGGTTGGGTTAGGTAAGGTTATATTACGTTATTGATGTATATAAAGGTCCCACGGACACGTAGAGGCCAACAAGACAGGAATGTGGTCAAATATTACCGCCGAGATGTTAGGTTGGGTTATGTTAGGTTATATTACGTTATTGATGTATATAAAGGTCCCACGGAGGCGCAGAGGCCAACTCGCCAGGAATGATGTCAAATATTACTGCCGAGAATTTAGGTTGGGTTAGGTTAGGTTATATTACGTTATTGATGTATATAAAGGTCCCACGGAGACTTAGAGGCCAACAAGACAGGAATGTGGTCAAATATTACCGCCGAGATGTTAGGTTGGGTTAGGTTAGGTTATATTACGTTATTGATGCATATAAAGGTCCCACGGAGACGGAGAAGCCAACTCGCCAGGAATGTTGTCAAATATTACAGCCGAGATGTTAGGTTGGGTTAGGTTAGGTTATATTACGTTATTGATGTATATAAATGCCCCACGGAGACGTAGAGGCCAACTCGACAGGAATCTTGTCAAATATTGCCACCGAGATGTTAGGTTGGGTTAGGTTAGGTTATATTACGTTACTAATGTATGTAATGGTCCCACGGAGACGTAGAGGCCAACTCGCCAGGAATGATGTCAAATATTACCGCCGAGATTTTAGGTTGGGTTAGGTTAGGTTATATTACGTTATTGATGTATATAAAGGTCCCACGGAGACGTAGAGGCCAACTCGCCAGGAATGATGTCAAATTTTACCGCCGAGATGTTAGGTTGGGTTAGGTTAGGTTATATTACGTTATTAATGTATGTAAAGGTCCCACGGAAACGGAGAAGCCAACTCGCCAGGAATGTTGTCAAATATTACCGCCGAGATGATAGGTTGGGTTAGGTTAGCTTATATTACGTTATTGATATATATAAAGGTCCCACGGAGACGTAGAGGACAACAAGCCAGGAATGTGGTCAAATATTACTGCCGGGATGTTAGGTTGGGTTAGGTTAGGCTATATTACGTTATTGATGTATATAAAGGTCCCACGTAGACGTAGAGGCCAAGAAGACAGGAATGTGGTCAAATATTACCGCCGAGATGTTATGTTGGGTTAGGTTAGGTTATATTACGTTATTGATGTATATAAAGGTCCTACGGAGACGTAGAGGCCAACTCGCCAGGTATGTTGTCGAATATTACAGCCTGGATGTTAGGTTGTGTTAGGTTAGGTTATATTACGTTATTGATGTATATGAAGGTCAGACGGAGACCTAGAGGCCAACTCGCCAGGAATGATGTCAAATATTACCGCCGAGATTTTAGGTTGGGTTAGGTTAGGTTATATTACGTTATTGATGTATATAAAGGTCCCACGGAGACGTAGAGGCCAACTCGCCAGGAATGATGTCAAATATTACCGCCGAGATTTTAGGTTGGGTTAGGTTAGGTTATATTACGTTATTGATGTATATAAAGGTCCCACGGAGACGTAGAGGCCAACAAGACAGGAATGTGGTCAAATATTACCGCCGAGATGTTAGGTTGGGTTAGGTTAGGTTATATTACGTTATTGATGCATATAAAGGTCCCACGGAGACGGAGAAGCCAACTCACCAGGAATGTTGTCATATATTACCGCCGAGATGATAGGTTGGGTTAGGTTAGGTTATATTACGTTATTGATATATATAAAGGTCCCACGGAGACGTAGAGGACAACAAGCCAGGAATGTGGTCACATATTACCGCCGGGATGTTAGGTTGGGTTAGGTTAGGCTATATTACGTTATTGATGTATATAAAGGTCCCTCGGAGACGTAGAGGCCAACAAGCCAGGAATGTGGTCAAATATTACCGCCGAGATTTTAGGTTGGGTTAGGTTAGGTTATATTACGTTATTGATGTATATAAAGGTCCTACGGAGACGTAGAGGCCAACTTGCCAGGGATGTTGTCGAGTATTACAGCCTGGATGTTAGGTTGTGTTAGGTTAGGTTATATTACGTTATTGATGTATATGAAGGTCAAACGCAGACCTAGAGGCCAACTCGCCAGAAATAATGTCAAATATTACCGCCGAGATTTTAGGTTGGGTTAGGTTAGGTTATATTACGTTATTGATGTATATAAAGGTCCCACGGAGACGTAGAGGCCAACTCGCCAGGAATGATGTCAAATATTACCGCCGAGATTTTAGGTTGGGTTAGGTTAGGTTATATTACGTTATTGATGTATATAAAGGTCCCACGGAGACGTAGAGGCCAACAAGACAGGAATGCGGTCAAATATTACCGCCGAGATGTTAGGTTGGGTTAGGTTAGGTTATATTATGTTATTGATGTATATAAAGGTCCCACGGAGACGCCGAGGCCATCTCGCCAGGAATGATGTCAAATATTACTGCCGAGATTTTAGGTTGGTTTAGGTTAGGTTATATTACGTTATTGATGTATATAAAAGTCCCACGGAGACGTAGAGGCCAACTCGCCAGGAATGATGTCAAATTTTACCGCCGAGATGTTAGGTTGGGTTAGGTTAGGTTATATTACGTTATTAATGTATGTAAAGGTCCCACGGAAACGGAGAAGCCAACTCGCCAGGAATGTTGTCAAATATTACCGCCGAGATGATAGGTTGGGTTAGGTTAGCTTATATTACGTTATTGATATATATAAAGGTCCCACGGAGACGTAGAGGACAACAAGCCAGGAATGTGGTCAAATATTACTGCCGGGATGTTAGGTTGGGTTAGGTTAGGCTATATTACGTTATTGATGTATATAAAGGTCCCACGTAGACGTAGAGGCCAAGAAGACAGGAATGTGGTCAAATATTACCGCCGAGATGTTATGTTGGGTTAGGTTAGGTTATATTACGTTATTGATGTATATAAAGGTCCTACGGAGACGTAGAGGCCAACTCGCCAGGTATGTTGTCGAATATTACAGCCTGGATGTTAGGTTGTGTTAGGTTAGGTTATATTACGTTATTGATGTATATGAAGGTCAGACGGAGACCTAGAGGCCAACTCGCCAGGAATGATGTCAAATATTACCGCCGAGATTTTAGGTTGGGTTAGGTTAGGTTATATTACGTTATTGATGTATATGAAGGTCAAACGGAGACGTAGAGGCCAACTCGATTGGAATGTTGTCAAATATTACCGGCGAGATCTTAGGTTGGGTTAGGTAAGGTTATATTACGTTATTGATGTATATAAAGGTCCCATGGAGACGTAGAGGCCAACAAGACAGGAATGTGGTCAAATATTACCGCCGAGATGTTAGGTTGGCTTAGGTTAGGTTATATTACGTTATTGATGTATATAAAGGTCCCACGGAGACGCAGAGGCCAACTCGCCAGGAATGATGTCAAATATTACCGCCGAGATTTTAGGTTGGGTTAGGTTAGGTTATATTACGTTATTGATGTATATAAAGGTCCCACGGAGACGTAGAGGCCAACTCGCCAGGAATGATGTCAAATATTACCGCCGAGATTTTAGGTTGGGTTAGGTTAGGTTATATTACGTTATTGATGTATATAAATGTCCCACGGAGACGCAGAGGCCAACTCGACAGGAATGTTGTCAAATATTGCCACCGAGATGTTAGGTTGGGTTAGGTTAGGTTATATTACGTTATTAATGTATGTAAAGGTCCCACGGAAACGGAGAAGCCAACTCGCCAGGCATGTTGTCAAATATTACCGCCGAGATGATAGGTTCGGTTAGGTTAGGTTATGTTACGTTATTGATATATATAAAGGTCCCACGGAGACGTAGAGGACAACAAGCCAGGAATGTGGTCAAATATTACCGCCGGGATGTTAGGTTGGGTTAGGTTAGGCTATATTACGTTTTTGATGTATATAAAGGTCCCTCGGAGACGTAGAGGCCAACAAGCCAGGAATGTGGTCAAATATTACCGCCGAGATGTTATGTTGGGTTAGGCTAGGTTATATTACGTTATTGATGTATATAAAGGTCCTACGGAGACGTAGAGGCCAACTCGCCAGGTATGTTGTCAAATATTACAGCCTGGATGTTAGGTTGTGTTAGGTTAGGTTATATTACGTTATTGATGTATATGAAGGTCAAACGGAGACCTAGAGGCCAACTCGCCAGGAATGATGTCAAATATTACCGCCGAGATTTTAGGTTGGGTTAGGTTAGGTTATATAACGTTATTGATGTATATAAAAGTCCCACGGAGACGTAGAGGCCAACTCGCCAGGAATGATGTCATATATTACCGCCGAGATTTTATGTTGGGTTAGGTTAGGTTATATTACGTTATTGATGTATATAAAGGTCCCACGTAGACGTAGAGGCCAACAAGCCAGGAATGTGGTCAAATATTACCGCCGAGATGTTAGGTTGTGTTAGGTTAGGTTATATTACGTTATTGATGTATATAAATGTCCCACGGAGACGCAGAGGCCAACTCGACAGGAATGTTGTCAAATATTGCCACCGAGATGTTAGGTTGGGTTAGGTTAGGTTATATTACGTTATTAATGTATGTAAAGGTCCCACGGAAACGGAGAAGCCAACTCGCCAGGCATGTTGTCAAATATTACCGCCGAGATGATAGGTTCGGTTAGGTTAGGTTATGTTACGTTATTGATATATATAAAGGTCCCACGGAGACGTAGAGGACAACAAGCCAGGAATGTGGTCAAATATTACCGCCGGGATGTTAGGTTGGGTTAGGTTAGGCTATATTACGTTTTTGATGTATATAAAGGTCCCTCGGAGACGTAGAGGCCAACAAGCCAGGAATGTGGTCAAATATTACCGCCGAGATGTTATGTTGGGTCAGGCTAGGTTATATTACGTTATTGATGTATATAAAGGTCCTACGGAGACGTAGAGGCCAACTCGCCAGGTATGTTGTCGAATATTACAGCCTGGATGTTAGGTTGTGTTAGGTTAGGTTATATTACGTTATTGATGTATATGAAGGTCAAACGGAGACCTAGAGGCCAACTCGCCAGGAATGATGTCAAATATTACCGCCGAGATTTTAGGTTGGGTTAGGTTAGGTTATATTACGTTATTGATGTATATAAAAGTCCCACGGAGACGTAGAGGCCAACTCGCCAGGAATGATGTCAAATATTACCGCCGAGATTTTAGGTTGGGTTAGGTTAGGCTATATTACGTTATTGATGTATATAAAGGTCCCACGTAGACGTAGAGGCCAACAAGCCAGGAATGTGGTCAAATATTACCGCCGAGATGTTAGGTTGGGTTAGGTTAGGTTATATTACGTTATTGATGTATATAAATGTCCCACGGAGACGCAGAGGCCAACTCGACAGGAATGTTGTCAAATATTGCCACCGAGATGTTAGGTTGGGTTAGGTTAGGTTATATTACGTTATTAATGTATGTAAAGGTCCCACGGAAACGGAGAAGCCAACTCGCCAGGAATGTTGTCAAATATTACCGCCGAGATGATAGGTTCGGTTAGGTTAGGTTATGTTACGTTATTGATATATATAAAGGTCCCACGGAGACGTAGAGGACAACAAGCCAGGAATGTGGTCAAATATTACCGCCGGGATGTTAGGTTGGGTTAGGTTAGGCTATATTACGTTTTTGATGTATATAAAGGTCCCTCGGAGACGTAGAGGCCAACAAGCCAGGAATGTGGTCAAATATTACCGCCGAGATGTTATGTTGGGTTAGGCTAGGTTATATTACGTTATTGATGTATATAAAGGTCCTACGGAGACGTAGAGGCCAACTCGCCAGGTATGTTGTCGAATATTACGGCCTGGATGTTAGGTTGTGTTAGGTTAGGTTATATTACGTTATTGATGTATATGAAGGTCAAACGGAGACCTAGAGGCCAACTCGCCAGGAATGATGTCAAATATTACCGCCGAGATTTTAGGTTGCGTTAGGTTAGGTTATATTACGTTATTGATGTATATAAAAGTCCCACGGAGACGTAGAGGCCAACTCGCCAGGAATGATGTCAAATATTACCGCCGAGATTTTAGGTTGGGTTAGGTTAGGTTATATTACGTTATTGATGTATATAAAGGTCCTACGGAGACGTAGAGGCCAACTCGCCAGGAATGTTGTCGAATATTACAGCCTGGATGTTAGGTTGTGTTAGGTTAGGTTATATTACGTTATTGATGTATATGAAGGTCAAACGGAGACCTAGAGGCCAACTCGCCAGGAATGATGTCAAATATTACCGCCGAGATTTTAGGTTGGGTTAGGTTAGGTTATATTACGTTATTGATGTATATAAAAGTCCCACGGAGACGTAGAGGCCAACTCGCCAGGAATGATGTCAAATATTACCGCCGAGATTTTAGGTTGGGTTAGGTTAGGTTATATTACGTTATTGATGTATATAAATGTCCCACGGAGACGCAGAGGCCAACTCGACAGGAATGTTGTCAAATATTGCCACCGAGATGTTAGGTTGGGTTAGGTTAGGTTATATTACGTTATTAATGTATGTAAAGGTCCCACGGAAACGGAGAAGCCAACTCGCCAGGCATGTTGTCAAATATTACCGCCGAGATGATAGGTTCGGTTAGGTTAGGTTATGTTACGTTATTGATATATATAAAGGTCCCACGGAGACGTAGAGGACAACAAGCCAGGAATGTGGACAAATATTACCGCCGGAATGTTAGGTTGGGTTAGGTTAGGCTATATTACGTTTTTGATGTATATAAAGGTCCCTCGGAGACGTAGAGGCCAACAAGCCAGGAATGATGTCAAATATTACCGCCGAGATTTTAGGTTGGGTTAGGTTAGGTTATATTACGTTATTGATGTATATAAAAGTCCCACGGAGACGTAGAGGCCAACTCGCCAGGAATGATGTCAAATATTACCGCCGCGATTTTAGGTTGGGTTAGGTTAGGTTATATTACGTTATTGATGTATATAAAGGTCCCACGTAGACGTAGAGGCCAACAAGCCAGGAATGTGGTCAAATATTACCGCCGAGATGTTAGGTTGTGTTAGGTTAGGTTATATTACGTTATTGATGTATATAAATGTCCCACGGAGACGCAGAGGCCAACTCGACAGGAATGTTGTCAAATATTGCCACCGAGATGTTAGGTTGGGTTAGGTTAGGTTATATTACGTTATTAATGTATGTAAAGGTCCCACGGAAACGGAGAAGCCAACTCGCCAGGCACGTTGTCAAATATTACCGCCGAGATGATAGGTTCGGTTAGGTTAGGTTATGTTACGTTATTGATATATATAAAGGTCCCACGGAGACGTAGAGGACAACAAGCCAGGAATGTGGTCAAATATTACCGCCGGGATGTTAGGTTGGGTTAGGTTAGGTTATGTTACGTTATTGATATATATAAAGGTCCCACGGAGACGTAGAGGACAACAAGCCAGGAATGTGGTCAAATATTACCGCCGGGATGTTAGGTTGGGTTAGGTTAGGCTATATTACGTTTTTGATGTATATAAAGGTCCCTCGGAGACGTAGAGGCCAACAAGCCAGGAATGTGGTCAAATATTACCGCCGAGATGTTATGTTGGGTTAGGCTAGGTTATATTACGTTATTGATGTATATAAAGGTCCTACGGAGACGTAGACGCCAACTCGCCAGGTATGTTGTCAAATATTACAGCCTGGATGTTAGGTTGTGTTAGGTTAGGTTATATTACGTTATTGATGTATATGAAGGTCAAACGGAGACCTAGAGGCCAACTCGCCAGGAATGATGTCAAATATTACCGCCGAGATTTTAGGTTGGGTTAGGTTAGGTTATATAACGTTATTGATGTATATAAAAGTCCCACGGAGACGTAGAGGCCAACTCGCCAGGAATGATGTCATATATTACCGCCGAGATTTTATGTTGGGTTAGGTTAGGTTATATTACGTTATTGATGTATATAAAGGTCCCACGTAGACGTAGAGGCCAACAAGCCAGGAATGTGGTCAAATATTACCGCCGAGATGTTAGGTTGTGTTAGGTTAGGTTATATTACGTTATTGATGTATATAAATGTCCCACGGAGACGCAGAGGCCAACTCGACAGGAATGTTGTCAAATATTGCCACCGAGATGTTAGGTTGGGTTAGGTTAGGTTATATTACGTTATTAATGTATGTAAAGGTCCAACGGAAACGGAGAAGCCAACTCGCCAGGCATGTTGTCAAATATTACCGCCGAGATGATAGGTTCGGTTAGGTTAGGTTATGTTACGTTATTGATATATATAAAGGTCCCACGGAGACGTAGAGGACAACAAGCCAGGAATGTGGTCAAATATTACCGCCGGGATGTTAGGTTGGGTTAGGTTAGGCTATATTACGTTTTTGATGTATATAAAGGTCCCTCGGAGACGTAGAGGCCAACAAGCCAGGAATGTGGTCAAATATTACCGCCGAGATGTTATGTTGGGTCAGGCTAGGTTATATTACGTTATTGATGTATATAAAGGTCCTACGGAGACGTAGAGGCCAACTCGCCAGGTATGTTGTCGAATATTACAGCCTGGATGTTAGGTTGTGTTAGGTTAGGTTATATTACGTTATTGATGTATATGAAGGTCAAACGGAGACCTAGAGGCCAACTCGCCAGGAATGATGTCAAATATTACCGCCGAGATTTTAGGTTGGGTTAGGTTAGGTTATATTACGTTATTGATGTATATAAAAGTCCCACGGAGACGTAGAGGCCAACTCGCCAGGAATGATGTCAAATATTACCGCCGAGATTTTAGGTTGGGTTAGGTTAGGCTATATTACGTTATTGATGTATATAAAGGTCCCACGTAGACGTAGAGGCCAACAAGCCAGGAATGTGGTCAAATATTACCGCCGAGATGTTAGGTTGGGTTAGGTTAGGTTATATTACGTTATTGATGTATATAAATGTCCCACGGAGACGCAGAGGCCAACTCGACAGGAATGTTGTCAAATATTGCCACCGAGATGTTAGGTTGGGTTAGGTTAGGTTATATTACGTTATTAATGTATGTAAAGGTCCCACGGAAACGGAGAAGCCAACTCGCCAGGAATGTTGTCAAATATTACCGCCGAGATGATAGGTTCGGTTAGGTTAGGTTATGTTACGTTATTGATATATATAAAGGTCCCACGGAGACGTAGAGGACAACAAGCCAGGAATGTGGTCAAATATTACCGCCGGGATGTTAGGTTGGGTTAGGTTAGGCTATATTACGTTATTGATGTATATAAATGTCCCACGGAGACGCAGAGGCCAACTCGACAGGAATGTTGTCAAATATTGCCACCGAGATGTTAGGTTGGGTTAGGTTAGGTTATATTACGTTATTAATGTATGTAAAGGTCCCACGGAAACGGAGAAGCCAACTCGCCAGGAATGTTGTCAAATATTACCGCCGAGATGATAGGTTCGGTTAGGTTAGGTTATGTTACGTTATTGATATATATAAAGGTCCCACGGAGACGTAGAGGACAACAAGCCAGGAATGTGGTCAAATATTACCGCCGGGATGTTAGGTTGGGTTAGGTTAGGCTATATTACGTTTTTGATGTATATAAAGGTCCCTCGGAGACGTAGAGGCCAACAAGCCAGGAATGTGGTCAAATATTACCGCCGAGATGTTATGTTGGGTTAGGCTAGGTTATATTACGTTATTGATGTATATAAAGGTCCTACGGAGACGTAGAGGCCAACTCGCCAGGTATGTTGTCGAATATTACGGCCTGGATGTTAGGTTGTGTTAGGTTAGGTTATATTACGTTATTGATGTATATGAAGGTCAAACGGAGACCTAGAGGCCAACTCGCCAGGAATGATGTCAAATATGACCGCCGAGATTTTAGGTTGCGTTAGGTTAGGTTATATTACGTTATTGATGTATATAAAAGTCCCACGGAGACGTAGAGGCCAACTCGCCAGGAATGATGTTAAATATTACCGCCGAGATTTTAGGTTGGGTTAGGTTAGGTTATATTACGTTATTGATGTATATAAAGGTCCTACGGAGACGTAGAGGCCAACTCGCCAGGAATGTTGTCGAATATTACAGCCTGGATGTTAGGTTGTGTTAGGTTAGGTTATATTACGTTATTGATGTATATGAAGGTCAAACGGAGACCTAGAGGCCAACTCGCCAGGAATGATGTCAAATATTACCGCCGAGATTTTAGGTTGGGTTAGGTTAGGTTATATTACGTTATTGATGTATATAAAAGTCCCACGGAGACGTAGAGGCCAACTCGCCAGGAATGATGTCAAATATTACCGCCGAGATTTTAGGTTGGGTTAGGTTAGGTTATATTACGTTATTGATGTATATAAATGTCCCACGGAGACGCAGAGGCCAACTCGACAGGAATGTTGTCAAATATTGCCACCGAGATGTTAGGTTGGGTTAGGTTAGGTTATATTACGTTATTAATGTATGTAAAGGTCCCACGGAAACGGAGAAGCCAACTCGCCAGGCATGTTGTCAAATATTACCGCCGAGATGATAGGTTCGGTTAGGTTAGGTTATGTTACGTTATTGATATATATAAAGGTCCCACGGAGACGTAGAGGACAACAAGCCAGGAATGTGGACAAATATTACCGCCGGAATGTTAGGTTGGGTTAGGTTAGGCTATATTACGTTTTTGATGTATATAAAGGTCCCTCGGAGACGTAGAGGCCAACAAGCCAGGAATGTGGTCAAATATTACCGCCGAGATGTTATGTTGGGTTAGGCTAGGTTATATTACGTTATTGATGTATATAAAGGTCCTACGGAGACGTAGAGGCCAACTCGCCAGGTATGTTGTCGAATATTACAGCCTGGATGTTAGGTTGTGTTAGGTTAGGTTATATTACGTTATTGATGTATATGAAGGTCAAACGGAGACCTAGAGGCCAACTCGCCAGGAATGATGTCAAATATTACCGCCGAGATTTTAGGTTGGGTTAGGTTAGGTTATATTACGTTATTGATGTATATAAAAGTCCCACGGAGACGTAGAGGCCAACTCGCCAGGAATGATGTCAAATATTACCGCCGCGATTTTAGGTTGGGTTAGGTTAGGTTATATTACGTTATTGATGTATATAAAGGTCCCACGTAGACGTAGAGGCCAACAAGCCAGGAATGTGGTCAAATATTACCGCCGAGATGTTAGGTTGTGTTAGGTTAGGTTATATTACGTTATTGATGTATATAAATGTCCCACGGAGACGCAGAGGCCAACTCGACAGGAATGTTGTCAAATATTGCCACCGAGATGTTAGGTTGGGTTAGGTTAGGTTATATTACGTTATTAATGTATGTAAAGGTCCCACGGAAACGGAGAAGCCAACTCGCCAGGCATGTTGTCAAATATTACCGCCGAGATGATAGGTTCGGTTAGGTTAGGTTATGTTACGTTATTGATATATATAAAGGTCCCACGGAGACGTAGAGGACAACAAGCCAGGAATGTGGTCAAACATTACCGCCGGGATGTTAGGTTGGGTTAGGTTAGGCTATATTACGTTTTTGATGTATATAAAGGTCCCTCGGAGACGTAGAGGCCAACAAGCCAGGAATGTGGTCAAATATTACCGCCGAGATGTTATGTTGGGTCAGGCTAGGTTATATTACGTTATTGATGTATATAAAGGTCCTACGGAGACGTAGAGGCCAACTCGCCAGGTATGTTGTCGAATATTACAGCCTGGATGTTAGGTTGTGTTAGGTTAGGTTATATTACGTTATTGATGTATATGAAGGTCAAACGGAGACCTAGAGGCCAACTCGCCAGGAATGATGTCAAATATTACCGCCGAGATTTTAGGTTGGGTTAGGTTAGGTTATATTACGTTATTGATGTATATAAAAGTCCCACGGAGACGTAGAGGCCAACTCGCCAGGAATGATGTCAAATATTACCGCCGAGATTTTAGGTTGGGTTAGGTTAGGTTATATTACGTTATTGATGTATATAAAGGTCCCACGTAGACGTAGAGGCCAACAAGCCAGGAATGTGGTCAAATATTACCGCCGAGATGTTAGGTTGGGTTAGGTTAGGTTATATTACGTTATTGATGTATATAAATGTCCCACGGAGACGCAGAGGCCAACTCGACAGGAATGTTGTCAAATATTGCCACCGAGATGTTAGGTTGGGTTAGGTTAGGTTATATTACGTTATTAATGTATGTAAAGGTCCCACGGAAACGGAGAAGCCAACTCGCCAGGCATGTTGTCAAATATTACCGCCGAGATGATAGGTTCGGTTAGGTTAGGTTATGTTACGTTATTGATATATATAAAGGTCCCACGGAGACGTAGAGGACAACAAGCCAGGAATGTGGTCAAATATTACCGCCGGGATGTTAGGTTGGGTTAGGTTAGGCTATATTACGTTTTTGATGTATATAAAGGTCCCTCGGAGACGTAGAGGCCAACAAGCCAGGAATGTGGTCAAATATTACCGCCGAGATGTTATGTTGGGTCAGGCTAGGTTATATTACGTTATTGATGTATATAAAGGTCCTACGGAGACGTAGAGGCCAACTCGCCAGGTATGTTGTCGAATATTACAGCCTGGATGTTAGGTTGTGTTAGGTTAGGTTATATTACGTTATTGATGTATATGAAGGTCAAACGGAGACCTAGAGGCCAACTCGCCAGGAATGATGTCAAATATTACCGCCGAGATTTTAGGTTGGGTTAGGTTAGGTTATATTACGTTATTGATGTATATAAAAGTCCCACGGAGACGTAGAGGCCAACTCGCCAGGAATGATGTCAAATATTACCGCCGAGATTTTAGGTTGGGTTAGGTTAGGCTATATTACGTTATTGATGTATATAAAGGTCCCACGTAGACGTAGAGGCCAACAAGCCAGGAATGTGGTCAAATATTACCGCCGAGATGTTAGGTTGGGTTAGGTTAGGTTATATTACGTTATTGATGTATATAAATGTCCCACGGAGACGCAGAGGCCAACTCGACAGGAATGTTGTCAAATATTGCCACCGAGATGTTAGGTTGGGTTAGGTTAGGTTATATTACGTTATTAATGTATGTAAAGGTCCCACGGAAACGGAGAAGCCAACTCGCCAGGAATGTTGTCAAATATTACCGCCGAGATGATAGGTTCGGTTAGGTTAGGTTATGTTACGTTATTGATATATATAAAGGTCCCACGGAGACGTAGAGGACAACAAGCCAGGAATGTGGTCAAATATTACCGCCGGGATGTTAGGTTGGGTTAGGTTAGGCTATATTACGTTTTTGATGTATATAAAGGTCCCTCGGAGACGTAGAGGCCAACAAGCCAGGAATGTGGTCAAATATTACCGCCGAGATGTTATGTTGGGTTAGGCTAGGTTATATTACGTTATTGATGTATATAAAGGTCCTACGGAGACGTAGAGGCCAACTCGCCAGGTATGTTGTCGAATATTACGGCCTGGATGTTAGGTTGTGTTAGGTTAGGTTATATTACGTTATTGATGTATATGAAGGTCAAACGGAGACCTAGAGGCCAACTCGCCAGGAATGATGTCAAATATTACCGCCGAGATTTTAGGTTGCGTTAGGTTAGGTTATATTACGTTATTGATGTATATAAAAGTCCCACGGAGACGTAGAGGCCAACTCGCCAGGAATGATGTTAAATATTACCGCCGAGATTTTAGGTTGGGTTAGGTTAGGTTATATTACGTTATTGATGTATATAAAGGTCCTACGGAGACGTAGAGGCCAACTCGCCAGGAATGTTGTCGAATATTACAGCCTGGATGTCAGGTTGTGTTAGGTTAGGTTATATTACGTTATTGATGTATATGAAGGTCAAACGGAGACCTAGAGGCCAACTCGCCAGGAATGATGTCAAATATTACCGCCGAGATTTTAGGTTGGGTTAGGTTAGGTTATATTACGTTATTGATGTATATAAAAGTCCCACGGAGACGTAGAGGCCAACTCGCCAGGAATGATGTCAAATATTACCGCCGAGATTTTAGGTTGGGTTAGGTTAGGTTATATTACGTTATTGATGTATATAAATGTCCCACGGAGACGCAGAGGCCAACTCGACAGGAATGTTGTCAAATATTGCCACCGAGATGTTAGGTTGGGTTAGGTTAGGTTATATTACGTTATTAATGTATGTAAAGGTCCCACGGAAACGGAGAAGCCAACTCGCCAGGCATGTTGTCAAATATTACCGCCGAGATGATAGGTTCGGTTAGGTTAGGTTATGTTACGTTATTGATATATATAAAGGTCCCACGGAGACGTAGAGGACAACAAGCCAGGAATGTGGACAAATATTACCGCCGGAATGTTAGGTTGGGTTAGGTTAGGCTATATTACGTTTTTGATGTATATAAAGGTCCCTCGGAGACGTAGAGGCCAACAAGCCAGGAATGTGGTCAAATATTACCGCCGAGATGTTATGTTGGGTTAGGCTAGGTTATATTACGTTATTGATGTATATAAAGGTCCTACGGAGACGTAGAGGCCAACTCGCCAGGTATGTTGTCGAATATTACAGCCTGGATGTTAGGTTGTGATAGGTTAGGTTATATTACGTTATTGATGTATATGAAGGTCAAACGGAGACCTAGAGGCCAACTCGCCAGGAATGATGTCAAATATTACCGCCGAGATTTTAGGTTGGGTTAGGTTAGGTTATATTACGTTATTGATGTATATAAAAGTCCCACGGAGACGTAGAGGCCAACTCGCCAGGAATGATGTCAAATATTACCGCCGCGATTTTAGGTTGGGTTAGGTTAGGTTATATTACGTTATTGATGTATATAAAGGTCCCACGTAGACGTAGAGGCCAACAAGCCAGGAATGTGGTCAAATATTACCGCCGAGATGTTAGGTTGTGTTAGGTTAGGTTATATTACGTTATTGATGTATATAAATGTCCCACGGAGACGCAGAGGCCAACTCGACAGGAATGTTGTCAAATATTGCCACCGAGATGTTAGGTTGGGTTAGGTTAGGTTATATTACGTTATTAATGTATGTAAAGGTCCCACGGAAACGGAGAAGCCAACTCGCCAGGCATGTTGTCAAATATTACCGCCGAGATGATAGGTTCGGTTAGGTTAGGTTATGTTACGTTATTGATATATATAAAGGTCCCACGGAGACGTAGAGGACAACAAGCCAGGAATGTGGTCAAATATTACCGCCGGGATGTTAGGTTGGGTTAGGTTAGGCTATATTACGTTTTTGATGTATATAAAGGTCCCTCGGAGACGTAGAGGCCAACAAGCCAGGAATGTGGTCAAATATTACCGCCGAGATGTTATGTTGGGTCAGGCTAGGTTATATTACGTTATTGATGTATATAAAGGTCCTACGGAGACGTAGAGGCCAACTCGCCAGGTATGTTGTCGAATATTACAGCCTGGATGTTAGGTTGTGTTAGGTTAGGTTATATTACGTTATTGATGTATATGAAGGTCAAACGGAGACCTAGAGGCCAACTCGCCAGGAATGATGTCAAATATTACCGCCGAGATTTTAGGTTGGGTTAGGTTAGGTTATATTACGTTATTGATGTATATAAAAGTCCCGCGGAGACGTAGAGGCCAACTCGCCAGGAATGATGTCAAATATTACCGCCGAGATTTTAGGTTGGGTTAGGTTAGGTTATATTACGTTATTGATGTATATAAAGGTCCCACGTAGACGTAGAGGCCAACAAGCCAGGAATGTGGTCAAATATTACCGCCGAGATGTTAGGTTGGGTTAGGTTAGGTTATATTACGTTATTGATGTATATAAATGTCCCACGGAGACGCAGAGGCCAACTCGACAGGAATGTTGTCAAATATTGCCACCGAGATGTTAGGTTGGGTTAGGTTAGGTTATATTACGTTATTAATGTATGTAAAGGTCCCACGGAAACGGAGAAGCCAACTCGCCAGGAATGTTGTCAAATATTACCGCCGAGATGATAGGTTCGGTTAGGTTAGGTTATGTTACGTTATTGATATATATAAAGGTCCCACGGAGACGTAGAGGACAACAAGCCAGGAATGTGGTCAAATATTACCGCCGGGATGTTAGGTTGGGTTAGGTTAGGCTATATTACGTTTTTGATGTATATAAAGGTCCCTCGGAGACGTAGAGGCCAACAAGCCAGGAATGTGGTCAAATATTACCGCCGAGATGTTATGTTGGGTTAGGCTAGGTTATATTACGTTATTGATGTATATAAGGGTCCTACGGAGACGTAGAGGCCAACTCGCCAGGTATGTTGTCGAATATTACAGCCTGGATGTTAGGTTGTGTTAGGTTAGGTTATATTACGTTATTGATGTATATGAAGGTCAAACGGAGACCTAGAGGCCAACTCGCCAGGAATGATGTCAAATATTACCGCCGAGATTTTAGGTTGGGTTAGGTTAGGTTATATTACGTTATTGATGTATATAAAAGTCCCACGGAGACGTAGAGGCCAACTCGCCAGGAATGATGTCAAATATTACCGCCGAGATTTTAGGTTGGGTTAGGTTAGGTTATATTACGTTATTGATGTATATAAAGGTCCTACGGAGACGTAGAGGCCAACTCGCCAGGAATGTTGTCGAATATTACAGCCTGGATGTTAGGTTGTGTTAGGTTAGGTTATATTACGTTATTGATGTATATGAAGGTCAAACGGAGACCTAGAGGCCAACTCGCCAGGAATGATGTCAAATATTACCGCCGAGATTTTAGGTTGGGTTAGGTTAGGTTATATTACGTTATTGATGTATATAAAAGTCCCACGGAGACGTAGAGGCCAACTCGCCAGGAATGATGTCAAATATTACCGCCGCGATTTTAGGTTGGGTTAGGTTAGGTTATATTACGTTATTGATGTATATAAAGGTCCCACGTAGACGTAGAGGCCAACAAGCCAGGAATGTGGTCAAATATTACCGCCGAGATGTTAGGTTGTGTTAGGTTAGGTTATATTACGTTATTGATGTATATAAATGTCCCACGGAGACGCAGAGGCCAACTCGACAGGAATGTTGTCAAATATTGCCACCGAGATGTTAGGTTGGGTTAGGTTAGGTTATATTACGTTATTAATGTATGTAAAGGTCCCACGGAAACGGAGAAGCCAACTCGCCAGGCATGTTGTCAAATATTACCGCCGAGATGATAGGTTCGGTTAGGTTAGGTTATGTTACGTTATTGATATATATAAAGGTCCCACGGAGACGTAGAGGACAACAAGCCAGGAATGTGGTCAAATATTACCGCCGGGATGTTAGGTTGGGTTAGGTTAGGCTATATTACGTTTTTGATGTATATAAAGGTCCCTCGGAGACGTAGAGGCCAACAAGCCAGGAATGTGGTCAAATATTACCGCCGAGATGTTATGTTGGGTTAGGCTAGGTTATATTACGTTATTGATGTATATAAAGGTCCTACGGAGACGTAGAGGCCAACTCGCCAGGTATGTTGTCGAATATTACAGCCTGGATGTTAGGTTGTGTTAGGTTAGGTTATATTACGTTATTGATGTATATGAAGGTCAAACGGAGACCTAGAGGCCAACTCGCCAGGAATGATGTCAAATATTACCGCCGAGATTTTAGGTTGGGTTAGGTTAGGTTATATTACGTTATTGATGTATATAAAAGTCCCACGGAGACGTAGAGGCCAACTCGCCAGGAATGATGTCAAATATTACCGCCGAGATTTTAGGTTGGGTTAGGTTAGGTTATATTACGTTATTGATGTATATAAAAGTCCCACGGAGACGTAGAGGCCAACTCGCCAGGAATGATGTCAAATATTACCGCCGAGATTTTAGGTTGGGTTAGGTTAGGTTATATTACGTTATTGATGTATATAAAGGTCCCACGTAGACGTAGAGGCCAACAAGCCAGGAATGTGGTCAAATATTACCGCCGAGATGTTAGGTTGGGTTAGGTTAGGTTATATTACGTTATTGATGTATATAAAGGTCCCACGGAGACGGAGAAGCCAACTCGCCAGGAATGTTGTCAAATATTACCGCCGAGATGTTAGGTTGTGTTAGGTTAGGTTATATTACGTTATTGATGTATATAAAGGTCCCACGGAGACGTAGAGGCCAACAAGACAGGAATGTGGTCAAATATTACCGCCGAGATGTTAGGTTGGGTTAGGTTAGGTTATATTACGTTATTGATGCATATAAAGGTCCCACGGAGACGGAGAAGCCAACTCGCCAGGAATGTTGTCAAATATTACCGCCGAGATGATAGGTTCGGTTAGGTTAGGTTATGTTACGTTATTGATATATATAAAGGTCCCACGGAGACGTAGAGGACAACAAGCCAGGAATGTGGTCAAATATTACCGCCGGGATGTTAGGTTGGGTTAGGTTAGGCTATAATACGTTTTTGATGTATATAAAGGTCCCTCGGAGACGTAGAGGCCAACAAGCCAGGAATGTGGTCAAATATTACCGCCGAGATGTTATGTTGGGTTAGGCTAGGTTATATTACGTTACTGATGTATATAATGGTCCTACGGAGACGTAGAGGCCAACTCGCCAGGTATGTTGTCGAATATTACAGCCTGGATGTTAGGTTGTGTTAGGTTAGGTTATATTACGTTATTGATGTATATGAAGGTCAAACGGAGACCTAGAGGCCAACTCGCCAGGAATGATGTCAAATATTACCGCCGAGATTTTAGGTTGGGTTAGGTTAGGTTATATTACGTTATTGATGTATATAAAAGTCCCACGGAGACGTAGAGGCCAACTCGCCAGGAATGATGTCAAATATTACCGCCGAGATTTTAGGTTGGGTTAGGTTAGGTTATATTACGTTATTGATGTATATAAAGGTCCCACGTAGACGTAGAGGCCAACAAGCCAGGAATGTGGTCAAATATTACCGCCGAGATGTTAGGTTGGGTTAGGTTAGGTTATATTACGTTATTGATGTATATAAAGGTCCCACGGAGACAGAGAAGCCAACTCGCCAGGAATGTTGTCAAATATTACCGCCGAGATGTTAGGTTGGGTTAGGTTAGGTCATATTACGTTATTGATGTATATAAAGGTCCCACGGAGACAGAGAAGCCAACTCGCCAGGAATGTTGTCAAATATTACCGCCGAGATGTTAGGTTGTGTTAGGTTAGGTTATATTACGTTATTGATGTATATAAAGGTCCCACGTAGACGTAGAGGCCAACAAGCCAGGAATGTGGTCAAATACTACCGCCGAGATGATAGGTTGGGTTACGTTAGGTTATATTACGTTATTGATGTATATGAAGGTCAAACGGAAACGTAGAGGCCAACTCGATAGGAATGTTGTCAAATATTACCGGCGAGATCTTAGGTTGGGTTAGGTAAGGTTATATTACGTTATTCATGTATATAAAGGTCCCACGGACACGTAGAGGCCAACAAGACAGGAATGTGGTCAAATATTACCGCCGAGATGTTAGGTTGGGTTAGGTTAGGTTATATTACGTTATTGATGTATATAAAGGTCCCACGGAGACGCAGAGGCCAACTCGCCAGGAATGATGTCAAATTTTACCGCCGAGATGTTAGGTTGGGTTAGGTTAGGTTATATTACGTTATTGATGTATATAAAGGTCCCACGGAGACGCAGAGGCCAACAAGACAGGAATGATGTCAAATATTACTGCCGAGATTTTAGGTTGGGTTAGGTTAGGTTATATTACGTTATTGATGTATATAAAAGTCCCACGGAGACGTAGAGGCCAACTCGCCAGGAATGATGTCAAATATTACCGCCGAGATTTTAGGTTGGGTTAGGTTAGGTTATATTACGTTATTGATGTATATAAAGGTCCCACGTAGACGTAGAGGCCAACAAGCCAGGAATGTGGTCAAATATTACCGCCGAGATGTTAGGTTGGGTTAGGTTAGGTTATATTACGTTATTGATGTATATAAAGGTCCCACGGAGACGGAGAAGCCAACTCGCCAGGAATGTTGTCAAATATTACCGCCGAGATGTTAGGTTGTGTTAGGTTAGGTTATATTACGTTATTGATGTATATAAAGGTCCCACGGAGACGTAGAGGCCAACAAGACAGGAATGTGGTCAAATATTACCGCCGAGATGTTAGGTTGGGTTAGGTTAGGTTATATTACGTTATTGATGCATATAAAGGTCCCACGGAGACGGAGAAGCCAACTCGCCAGGAATGTTGTCAAATATTACAGCCGAGATGTTAGGTTCGGTTAGGTTAGGTTATGTTACGTTATTGATATATATAAAGGTCCCACGGAGACGTAGAGGACAACAAGCCAGGAATGTGGTCAAATATTACCGCCGGGATGTTAGGTTGGGTTAGGTTAGGCTATAATACGTTTTTGATGTATATAAAGGTCCCTCGGAGACGTAGAGGCCAACAAGCCAGGAATGTGGTCAAATATTACCGCCGAGATGTTATGTTGGGTTAGGCTAGGTTATATTACGTTACTGATGTATATAATGGTCCTACGGAGACGTAGAGGCCAACTCGCCAGGTATGTTGTCGAATATTACAGCCTGGATGTTAGGTTGTGTTAGGTTAGGTTATATTACGTTATTGATGTATATGAAGGTCAAACGGAGACCTAGAGGCCAACTCGCCAGGAATGATGTCAAATATTACCGCCGAGATTTTAGGTTGGGTTAGGTTAGGTTATATTACGTTATTGATGTATATAAAAGTCCCACGGAGACGTAGAGGCCAACTCGCCAGGAATGATGTCAAATATTACCGCCGAGATTTTAGGTTGGGTTAGGTTAGGTTATATTACGTTATTGATGTATATAAAGGTCCCACGTAGACGTAGAGGCCAACAAGCCAGGAATGTGGTCAAATATTACCGCCGAGATGTTAGGTTGGGTTAGGTTAGGTTATATTACGTTATTGATGTATATAAAGGTCCCACGGAGACAGAGAAGCCAACTCGCCAGGAATGTTGTCAAATATTACCGCCGAGATGTTAGGTTGTGTTAGGTTAGGTTATATTACGTTATTGATGTATATAAAGGTCCCACGGAGACGTAGAGGCCAACAAGGCAGGAATGTGGTCAAATATTACCGCCGAGATGTTAGGTTGGGTTAGGTTAGGTTATATTACGTTATTGATGTATATAAAGGTCCCACGTAGACGTAGAGGCCAACAAGCCAGGAATGATGTCAAATATTAGCGCCGAGATTTTAGGTTGGGTTAGGTTAGGTTATATTACGTTATTGATGTATATAAAGGTCCCACGTAGACGTAGATGCCAACAAGACAGGAATGTGGTCAAATATTACCGCCGAGATGTTAGGTTGGGTTAGGTTAGGTTATATTACGTTATTGATGTATATAAAGGTCCCACGGAGACGGAGAAGCCAACTCGCCAGGAATGTTGTCAAATATTACCGCCGAGATGTTAGGTTGTGTTAGGTTAGGTTATATTACGTTATTGATGTATATAAAGGTCCCACGGAGACGTAGAGGCCAACAAGACAGGAATGTGGTCAAATATTACCGCCGAGATGTTAGGTTGGGTTAGGTTAGGTTATATTACGTTATTGATGCATATAAAGGTCCCACGGAGACGTAGAGGCCAACAAGCCAGGAATGTGGTCAAATACTACCGCCGAGATGATAGGTTGGGTTACGTTAGGTTATATTACGTTATTGATGTATATGAAGGTCAAACGGAGACGTAGAGGCCAACTCGATAGGAATGTTGTCAAATATTACCGGCGAGATCTTAGGTTGGGTTAGGTAAAGTTATATTACGTTATTGATGTATATAAAGGTCCCACGGACACGTAGAGGCCAACAAGACAGGAATGTGGTCAAATATTACCGCCGAGATGTTAGGTTGGGTTAGGTTAGGTTATATTACGTTATTGATGTATATAAAGGTCCCACGGAGACGCAGAGGCCAACTCGCCAGGAATGATGTCAAATTTTACCGCCGAGATGTTAGGTTGGGTTAGGTTAGGTTATATTACGTTATTGATGTATATAAAGGTCCCACGGAGACGCAGAGGCCAACAAGACAGGAATGATGTCAAATATTACTGCCGAGATTTTAGGTTGGGTTAGGTTAGGTTATATTACGTTATTGATGTATATAAAAGTCCCACGGAGACGTAGAGGCCAACTCGCCAGGATGATGTCAAATATTACCGCCGAGATTTTAGGTTGGGTTAGGTTAGGTTATATTACGTTATTGATGTATATAAAGGTCCCACGTAGACGTAGAGGCCAACAAGCCAGGAATGTGGTCAAATATTACCGCCGAGATGTTAGGTTGGGTTAGGTTAGGTTATATTACGTTATTGATGTATATAAAGGTCCCACGGAGACGGAGAAGCCAACTCGCCAGGAATGTTGTCAAATATTACCGCCGAGATGTTAGGTTGTGTTAGGTTAGGTTATATTACGTTATTGATGTATATAAAGGTCCCACGGAGACGTAGAGGCCAACAAGACAGGAATGTGGTCAAATATTACCGCCGAGATGTTAGGTTGGGTTAGGTTAGGTTATATTACGTTATTGATGCATATAAAGGTCCCACGGAGACGGAGAAGCCAACTCGCCAGGAATGTTGTCAAATATTACAGCCGAGATGTTAGGTTCGGTTAGGTTAGGTTATGTTACGTTATTGATATATATAAAGGTCCCACGGAGACGTAGAGGACAACAAGCCAGGAATGTGGTCAAATATTACCGCCGGGATGTTAGGTTGGGTTAGGTTAGGCTATAATACGTTTTTGATGTATATAAAGGTCCCTCGGAGACGTAGAGGCCAACAAGCCAGTAATGTGGTCAAATATTACCGCCGAGATGTTATGTTGGGTTAGGCTAGGTTATATTACGTTACTGATGTATATAATGGTCCTACGGAGACGTAGAGGCCACTCGCCATGTATGTTGTCGAATATTACAGCCTGGATGTTAGGTTGTGTTAGGTTAGGTTATATTACGTTATTGATGTATATGAAGGTCAAACGGAGACCTAGAGGCCAACTCGCCAGGAATGATGTCAAATATTACCGCCGAGATTTTAGGTTGGGTTAGGTTAGGTTATATTACGTTATTGATGTATATAAAAGTCCCACGGAGACGTAGAGGCCAACTCGCCAGGATGATGTCAAATATTACCGCCGAGATTTTAGGTTGGGTTAGGTTAGGTTATATTACGTTATTGATGTATATAAAGGTCCCACGTAGACGTAGAGGCCAACAAGCCAGGAATGTGGTCAAATATTACCGCCGAGATGTTAGGTTGGGTTAGGTTAGGTTATATTACGTTATTGATGTATATAAAGGTCCCACGGAGACGGAGAAGCCAACTCGCCAGGAATGTTGTCAAATATTACCGCCGAGATGTTAGGTTGTGTTAGGTTATGTTATATTACGTTATTGATGTATATAAAGGTCCCACGGAGACGTAGAGGCCAACAAGACAGGAATGTGGTCAAATATTACCGCCGAGATGTTAGGTTGGGTTAGGTTAGGTTATATTACGTTATTGATGCATATAAAGGTCCCACGGAGACGGAGAAGCCAACTCGCCAGGAATGTTGTCAAATATTACAGCCGAGATGTTAGGTTCGGTTAGGTTAGGTTATGTTACGTTATTGATATATATAAAGGTCCCACGGAGACGTAGAGGACAACAAGCCAGGAATGTGGTCAAATATTACCGCCGGGATGTTAGGTTGGGTTAGGTTAGGCTATAATACGTTTTTGATGTATATAAAGGTCCCTCGGAGACGTAGAGGCCAACAAGCCAGGAATGTGGTCAAATATTACCGCCGAGATGTTATGTTGGGTTAGGCTAGGTTATATTACGTTACTGATGTATATAATGGTCCTACGGAGACGTAGAGGCCACTCGCCATGTATGTTGTCGAATATTACAGCCTGGATGTTAGGTTGTGTTAGGTTAGGTTATATTACGTTATTGATGTATATGAAGGTCAAACGGAGACCTAGAGGCCAACTCGCCAGGAATGATGTCAAATATTACCGCCGAGATTTTAGGTTGGGTTAGGTTAGGTTATATTACGTTATTGATGTATATAAAAGTCCCACGGAGACGTAGAGGCCAACTCGCCAGGAATGATGTCAAATATTACCGCCGAGATTTTAGGTTGGGTTAGGTTAGGTTATATTACGTTATTGATGTATATAAAGGTCCCACGTAGACGTAGAGGCCAACAAGCCAGGAATGTGGTCAAATATTACCGCCGAGATGTTAGGTTGTGTTAGGTTAGGTTATATTACGTTATTGATGTATATAAAGGTCCCACGGAGACGTAGAGGCCAACAAGACAGGAATGTGGTCAAATATTACCGCCGAGATGTTAGGTTGGGTTAGGTTAGGTTATATTACGTTATTGATGTATATAAAGGTCCCACGTAGACGTAGAGGCCAACAAGCCAGGAATGATGTCAAATATTACCGCCGAGATTTTAGGTTGGGTTAGGTAAGGTTATATTACGTTATTGATGTATATAAAGGTCCCACGGACACGTAGAGGCCAACAAGACAGGAATGTGGTCAAATATTACCGCCGAGATGTTAGGTTGGGTTAGGTTAGGTTATATTACGTTATTGATGTATATAAAGGTCCCACGGAGACGCAGAGGCCAACTCGCCAGGAATGATGTCAAATTTTACCGCCGAGATGTTAGGTTGGGTTAGGTTAGGTTATATTACGTTATTGATGTATATAAAGGTCCCACGGAGACGCAGAGGCCAACAAGACAGGAATGATGTCAAATATTACTGCCGAGATTTTAGGTTGGGTTAGGTTAGGTTATATTACGTTATTTATGTATATAAAAGTCCCACGGAGACGTAGAGGCCAACTCGCCAGGAATGATGTCAAATATTACCGCCGAGATTTTAGGTTGGGTTAGGTTAGGTTATATTACGTTATTGATGTATATAAAGGTCCCACGTAGACGTAGAGGCCAACAAGCCAGGAATGTGGTCAAATATTACCGCCGAGATGTTAAATTGGGTTAGGCCAGCTTATACTATGTTACTGATGTATATAAAGGTCCCACGGAGTCGTAGAGGCCAACTCGCCAGGAATGTTGTCAAATACTACCGCCGAGATGATAGGTTGGGTTACGTTAGGTTATATTACGTTATTGATGTATATGAAGGTCAAACGGAGACGTAGAGGCCAACTCGATAGGAATGTTGTCAAATATTACCGTCGAGATCTTAGGTTGGGTTAGGTAAGGTTATATTACGTTATTGATGTATATAAAGGTCCCACGGACACGTAGAGGCCAACAAGACAGGAATGTGGTCAAATATTACCGCCGAGATGTTAGGTTGGGTTAGGTTAGGTTATATTACGTTATTGATGTATATAAAGGTCCCACGGAGACGCAGAGGCCAACTCGCCAGGAATGATGTCAAATATTACTGCCGAGAATTTAGGTTGGGTTAGGTTAGGTTATATTACGTTATTGATGTATATAAAGGTCCCACGGAGACTTAGAGGCCAACAAGACAGGAATGTGGTCAAATATTATCGCCGAGATGATAGGTTGGGTTAGGTTAGGTTATATTACGTTATTGATATATATAAAGGTCCCACGGAAACGTAGAGGACAACAAGCCTGGAATGTGGTCACATATTACCGCCGGGATGTTAGGTTGGGTTAGGTTAGGCTATATTACGTTATTGATGTATATAAAGGTCCCTCGGAGACGTAGAGGCCAACAAGCCAGGAATGTGGTCAAATATTACCGCCGAGATGTTATGTTGGGTTAGGTTAGGTTATATTACGTTATTGATGTATATAAAGGTCCTACGGAGACGTAGAGGCCAACTTGCCAGGGATGTTGTCGAATATTACAGTCTGGATGTTAGGTTGTGTTAGGTTAGGTTATATTACGTTATTGATGTATATGAAGGTCAAACGCAGACCTTGAGGCCAACTCGCCAGGAATAATGTCAAATATTACCGCCGAGATTTTAGGTTGGGTTAGGTTAGGTTATATTACGTTATTGATGTATATAAAGGTCCCACGGAGACGTAGAGGCCAACTCGCCAGGAATGATGTCAAATATTACCGCCGAGATTTTAGGTTGGGTTAGGTTAGGTTATATTACGTTATTGATGTATATAAAGGTCCCACGGAGACGTAGAGGCCAACAAGACAGGAATGTGGTCAAATATTACCGCCGAGATGTTATGTTGGGTTAGGTTAGGTTATATTACGTTATTGACGTATATAAAGGTCCTACGGAAACGTAGAGGCCAACAAGCCAGGAATGTGGTCAAATATTACCGCCGAGATGTTAGGTTGGGTTAGGTTAGGTTATATTACGTTATTGATGTATATAAATGTCCCACGGAGACGCAGAGGCCAACTCGACAGGAATGTTGTCAAATATTGCCACCGAGATGTTAGGTTGGGTTAGGTTAGGTTATATTACGTTATTAATGTATGTAAAGGTCCCACGGAAACGGAGAAGCCAACTCGCCAGGAATGTTGTCAAATATTACCGCCGAGATGATAGGTTCGGTTAGGTTAGGTTATGTTACGTTATTGATATATATAAAGGTCCCACGGAGACGTAGAGGACAACAAGCCAGGAATGTGGTCAAATATTACCGCCGGGATGTTAGGTTGGGTTAGGTTAGGCTATATTACGTTTTTGATGTATATAAAGGTCCCTCGGAGACGTAGAGGCCAACAAGCCAGGAATGTGGTCAAATATTACCGCCGAGATGTTATGTTGGGTTAGGCTAGGTTATATTACGTTATTGATGTATATAAGGGTCCTACGGAGACGTAGAGGCCAACTCGCCAGGTATGTTGTCGAATATTACAGCCTGGATGTTAGGTTGTGTTAGGTTAGGTTATATTACGTTATTGATGTATATGAAGGTCAAACGGAGACCTAGAGGCCAACTCGCCAGGAATGATGTCAAATATTACCGCCGAGATTTTAGGTTGGGTTAGGTTAGGTTATATTACGTTATTGATGTATATAAAAGTCCCACGGAGACGTAGAGGCCAACTCGCCAGGAATGATGTCAAATATTACCGCCGAGATTTTAGGTTGGGTTAGGTTAGGTTATATTACGTTATTGATGTATATAAAGGTCCTACGGAGACGTAGAGGCCAACTCGCCAGGAATGTTGTCGAATATTACAGCCTGGATGTTAGGTTGTGTTAGGTTAGGTTATATTACGTTATTGATGTATATGAAGGTCAAACGGAGACCTAGAGGCCAACTCGCCAGGAATGATGTCAAATATTACCGCCGAGATTTTAGGTTGGGTTAGGTTAGGTTATATTACGTTATTGATGTATATAAAAGTCCCACGGAGACGTAGAGGCCAACTCGCCAGGAATGATGTCAAATATTACCGCCGCGATTTTAGGTTGGGTTAGGTTAGGTTATATTACGTTATTGATGTATATAAAGGTCCCACGTAGACGTAGAGGCCAACAAGCCAGGAATGTGGTCAAATATTACCGCCGAGATGTTAGGTTGTGTTAGGTTAGGTTATATTACGTTATTGATGTATATAAATGTCCCACGGAGACGCAGAGGCCAACTCGACAGGAATGTTGTCAAATATTGCCACCGAGATGTTAGGTTGGGTTAGGTTAGGTTATATTACGTTATTAATGTATGTAAAGGTCCCACGGAAACGGAGAAGCCAACTCGCCAGGCATGTTGTCAAATATTACCGCCGAGATGATAGGTTCGGTTAGGTTAGGTTATGTTACGTTATTGATATATATAAAGGTCCCACGGAGACGTAGAGGACAACAAGCCAGGAATGTGGTCAAATATTACCGCCGGGATGTTAGGTTGGGTTAGGTTAGGCTATATTACGTTTTTGATGTATATAAAGGTCCCTCGGAGACGTAGAGGCCAACAAGCCAGGAATGTGGTCAAATATTACCGCCGAGATGTTATGTTGGGTTAGGCTAGGTTATATTACGTTATTGATGTATATAAAGGTCCTACGGAGACGTAGAGGCCAACTCGCCAGGTATGTTGTCGAATATTACAGCCTGGATGTTAGGTTGTGTTAGGTTAGGTTATATTACGTTATTGATGTATATGAAGGTCAAACGGAGACCTAGAGGCCAACTCGCCAGGAATGATGTCAAATATTACCGCCGAGATTTTAGGTTGGGTTAGGTTAGGTTATATTACGTTATTGATGTATATAAAAGTCCCACGGAGACGTAGAGGCCAACTCGCCAGGAATGATGTCAAATATTACCGCCGAGATTTTAGGTTGGGTTAGGTTAGGTTATATTACGTTATTGATGTATATAAAAGTCCCACGGAGACGTAGAGGCCAACTCGCCAGGAATGATGTCAAATATTACCGCCGAGATTTTAGGTTGGGTTAGGTTAGGTTATATTACGTTATTGATGTATATAAAGGTCCCACGTAGACGTAGAGGCCAACAAGCCAGGAATGTGGTCAAATATTACCGCCGAGATGTTAGGTTGGGTTAGGTTAGGTTATATTACGTTATTGATGTATATAAAGGTCCCACGGAGACGGAGAAGCCAACTCGCCAGGAATGTTGTCAAATATTACCGCCGAGATGTTAGGTTGTGTTAGGTTAGGTTATATTACGTTATTGATGTATATAAAGGTCCCACGGAGACGTAGAGGCCAACAAGACAGGAATGTGGTCAAATATTACCGCCGAGATGTTAGGTTGGGTTAGGTTAGGTTATATTACGTTATTGATGCATATAAAGGTCCCACGGAGACGGAGAAGCCAACTCGCCAGGAATGTTGTCAAATATTACCGCCGAGATGATAGGTTCGGTTAGGTTAGGTTATGTTACGTTATTGATATATATAAAGGTCCCACGGAGACGTAGAGGACAACAAGCCAGGAATGTGGTCAAATATTACCGCCGGGATGTTAGGTTGGGTTAGGTTAGGCTATAATACGTTTTTGATGTATATAAAGGTCCCTCGGAGACGTAGAGGCCAACAAGCCAGGAATGTGGTCAAATATTACCGCCGAGATGTTATGTTGGGTTAGGCTAGGTTATATTACGTTACTGATGTATATAATGGTCCTACGGAGACGTAGAGGCCAACTCGCCAGGTATGTTGTCGAATATTACAGCCTGGATGTTAGGTTGTGTTAGGTTAGGTTATATTACGTTATTGATGTATATGAAGGTCAAACGGAGACCTAGAGGCCAACTCGCCAGGAATGATGTCAAATATTACCGCCGAGATTTTAGGTTGGGTTAGGTTAGGTTATATTACGTTATTGATGTATATAAAAGTCCCACGGAGACGTAGAGGCCAACTCGCCAGGAATGATGTCAAATATTACCGCCGAGATTTTAGGTTGGGTTAGGTTAGGTTATATTACGTTATTGATGTATATAAAGGTCCCACGTAGACGTAGAGGCCAACAAGCCAGGAATGTGGTCAAATATTACCGCCGAGATGTTAGGTTGGGTTAGGTTAGGTTATATTACGTTATTGATGTATATAAAGGTCCCACGGAGACAGAGAAGCCAACTCGCCAGGAATGTTGTCAAATATTACCGCCGAGATGTTAGGTTGGGTTAGGTTAGGTCATATTACGTTATTGATGTATATAAAGGTCCCACGGAGACAGAGAAGCCAACTCGCCAGGAATGTTGTCAAATATTACCGCCGAGATGTTAGGTTGTGTTAGGTTAGGTTATATTACGTTATTGATGTATATAAAGGTCCCACGTAGACGTAGAGGCCAACAAGCCAGGAATGTGGTCAAATACTACCGCCGAGATGATAGGTTGGGTTACGTTAGGTTATATTACGTTATTGATGTATATGAAGGTCAAACGGAAACGTAGAGGCCAACTCGATAGGAATGTTGTCAAATATTACCGGCGAGATCTTAGGTTGGGTTAGGTAAGGTTATATTACGTTATTCATGTATATAAAGGTCCCACGGACACGTAGAGGCCAACAAGACAGGAATGTGGTCAAATATTACCGCCGAGATGTTAGGTTGGGTTAGGTTAGGTTATATTACGTTATTGATGTATATAAAGGTCCCACGGAGACGCAGAGGCCAACTCGCCAGGAATGATGTCAAATTTTACCGCCGAGATGTTAGGTTGGGTTAGGTTAGGTTATATTACGTTATTGATGTATATAAAGGTCCCACGGAGACGCAGAGGCCAACAAGACAGGAATGATGTCAAATATTACTGCCGAGATTTTAGGTTGGGTTAGGTTAGGTTATATTACGTTATTGATGTATATAAAAGTCCCACGGAGACGTAGAGGCCAACTCGCCAGGAATGATGTCAAATATTACCGCCGAGATTTTAGGTTGGGTTAGGTTAGGTTATATTACGTTATTGATGTATATAAAGGTCCCACGTAGACGTAGAGGCCAACAAGCCAGGAATGTGGTCAAATATTACCGCCGAGATGTTAGGTTGGGTTAGGTTAGGTTATATTACGTTATTGATGTATATAAAGGTCCCACGGAGACGGAGAAGCCAACTCGCCAGGAATGTTGTCAAATATTACCGCCGAGATGTTAGGTTGTGTTAGGTTAGGTTATATTACGTTATTGATGTATATAAAGGTCCCACGGAGACGTAGAGGCCAACAAGACAGGAATGTGGTCAAATATTACCGCCGAGATGTTAGGTTGGGTTAGGTTAGGTTATATTACGTTATTGATGCATATAAAGGTCCCACGGAGACGGAGAAGCCAACTCGCCAGGAATGTTGTCAAATATTACAGCCGAGATGTTAGGTTCGGTTAGGTTAGGTTATGTTACGTTATTGATATATATAAAGGTCCCACGGAGACGTAGAGGACAACAAGCCAGGAATGTGGTCAAATATTACCGCCGGGATGTTAGGTTGGGTTAGGTTAGGCTATAATACGTTTTTGATGTATATAAAGGTCCCTCGGAGACGTAGAGGCCAACAAGCCAGGAATGTGGTCAAATATTACCGCCGAGATGTTATGTTGGGTTAGGCTAGGTTATATTACGTTACTGATGTATATAATGGTCCTACGGAGACGTAGAGGCCAACTCGCCAGGTATGTTGTCGAATATTACAGCCTGGATGTTAGGTTGTGTTAGGTTAGGTTATATTACGTTATTGATGTATATGAAGGTCAAACGGAGACCTAGAGGCCAACTCGCCAGGAATGATGTCAAATATTACCGCCGAGATTTTAGGTTGGGTTAGGTTAGGTTATATTACGTTATTGATGTATATAAAAGTCCCACGGAGACGTAGAGGCCAACTCGCCAGGAATGATGTCAAATATTACCGCCGAGATTTTAGGTTGGGTTAGGTTAGGTTATATTACGTTATTGATGTATATAAAGGTCCCACGTAGACGTAGAGGCCAACAAGCCAGGAATGTGGTCAAATATTACCGCCGAGATGTTAGGTTGGGTTAGGTTAGGTTATATTACGTTATTGATGTATATAAAGGTCCCACGGAGACAGAGAAGCCAACTCGCCAGGAATGTTGTCAAATATTACCGCCCAGATGTTAGGTTGTGTTAGGTTAGGTTATATTACGTTATTGATGTATATAAAGGTCCCACGGAGACGTAGAGGCCAACAAGGCAGGAATGTGGTCAAATATTACCGCCGAGATGTTAGGTTGGGTTAGGTTAGGTTATATTACGTTATTGATGTATATAAAGGTCCCACGTAGACGTAGAGGCCAACAAGCCAGGAATGATGTCAAATATTAGCGCCGAGATTTTAGGTTGGGTTAGGTTAGGTTATATTACGTTATTGATGTATATAAAGGTCCCACGTAGACGTAGATGCCAACAAGACAGGAATGTGGTCAAATATTACCGCCGAGATGTTAGGTTGGGTTAGGTTAGGTTATATTACGTTATTGATGTATATAAAGGTCCCACGGAGACGGAGAAGCCAACTCGCCAGGAATGTTGTCAAATATTACCGCCGAGATGTTAGGTTGTGTTAGGTTAGGTTATATTACGTTATTGATGTATATAAAGGTCCCACGGAGACGTAGAGGCCAACAAGACAGGAATGTGGTCAAATATTACCGCCGAGATGTTAGGTTGGGTTAGGTTAGGTTATATTACGTTATTGATGCATATAAAGGTCCCACGGAGACGTAGAGGCCAACAAGCCAGGAATGTGGTCAAATACTACCGCCGAGATGATAGGTTGGGTTACGTTAGGTTATATTACGTTATTGATGTATATGAAGGTCAAACGGAGACGTAGAGGCCAACTCGATAGGAATGTTGTCAAATATTACCGGCGAGATCTTAGGTTGGGTTAGGTAAAGTTATATTACGTTATTGATGTATATAAAGGTCCCACGGACACGTAGAGGCCAACAAGACAGGAATGTGGTCAAATATTACCGCCGAGATGTTAGGTTGGGTTAGGTTAGGTTATATTACGTTATTGATGTATATAAAGGTCCCACGGAGACGCAGAGGCCAACTCGCCAGGAATGATGTCAAATTTTACCGCCGAGATGTTAGGTTGGGTTAGGTTAGGTTATATTACGTTATTGATGTATATAAAGGTCCCACGGAGACGCAGAGGCCAACAAGACAGGAATGATGTCAAATATTACTGCCGAGATTTTAGGTTGGGTTAGGTTAGGTTATATTACGTTATTGATGTATATAAAAGTCCCACGGAGACGTAGAGGCCAACTCGCCAGGATGATGTCAAATATTACCGCCGAGATTTTAGGTTGGGTTAGGTTAGGTTATATTACGTTATTGATGTATATAAAGGTCCCACGTAGACGTAGAGGCCAACAAGCCAGGAATGTGGTCAAATATTACCGCCGAGATGTTAGGTTGGGTTAGGTTAGGTTATATTACGTTATTGATGTATATAAAGGTCCCACGGAGACGGAGAAGCCAACTCGCCAGGAATGTTGTCAAATATTACCGCCGAGATGTTAGGTTGTGTTAGGTTAGGTTATATTACGTTATTGATGTATATAAAGGTCCCACGGAGACGTAGAGGCCAACAAGACAGGAATGTGGTCAAATATTACCGCCGAGATGTTAGGTTGGGTTAGGTTAGGTTATATTACGTTATTGATGCATATAAAGGTCCCACGGAGACGGAGAAGCCAACTCGCCAGGAATGTTGTCAAATATTACAGCCGAGATGTTAGGTTCGGTTAGGTTAGGTTATGTTACGTTATTGATATATATAAAGGTCCCACGGAGACGTAGAGGACAACAAGCCAGGAATGTGGTCAAATATTACCGCCGGGATGTTAGGTTGGGTTAGGTTAGGCTATAATACGTTTTTGATGTATATAAAGGTCCCTCGGAGACGTAGAGGCCAACAAGCCAGTAATGTGGTCAAATATTACCGCCGAGATGTTATGTTGGGTTAGGCTAGGTTATATTACGTTACTGATGTATATAATGGTCCTACGGAGACGTAGAGGCCACTCGCCATGTATGTTGTCGAATATTACAGCCTGGATGTTAGGTTGTGTTAGGTTAGGTTATATTACGTTATTGATGTATATGAAGGTCAAACGGAGACCTAGAGGCCAACTCGCCAGGAATGATGTCAAATATTACCGCCGAGATTTTAGGTTGGGTTAGGTTAGGTTATATTACGTTATTGATGTATATAAAAGTCCCACGGAGACGTAGAGGCCAACTCGCCAGGATGATGTCAAATATTACCGCCGAGATTTTAGGTTGGGTTAGGTTAGGTTATATTACGTTATTGATGTATATAAAGGTCCCACGTAGACGTAGAGGCCAACAAGCCAGGAATGTGGTCAAATATTACCGCCGAGATGTTAGGTTGGGTTAGGTTAGGTTATATTACGTTATTGATGTATATAAAGGTCCCACGGAGACGGAGAAGCCAACTCGCCAGGAATGTTGTCAAATATTACCGCCGAGATGTTAGGTTGTGTTAGGTTATGTTATATTACGTTATTGATGTATATAAAGGTCCCACGGAGACGTAGAGGCCAACAAGACAGGAATGTGGTCAAATATTACCGCCGAGATGTTAGGTTGGGTTAGGTTAGGTTATATTACGTTATTGATGCATATAAAGGTCCCACGGAGACGGAGAAGCCAACTCGCCAGGAATGTTGTCAAATATTACAGCCGAGATGTTAGGTTCGGTTAGGTTAGGTTATGTTACGTTATTGATATATATAAAGGTCCCACGGAGACGTAGAGGACAACAAGCCAGGAATGTGGTCAAATATTACCGCCGGGATGTTAGGTTGGGTTAGGTTAGGCTATAATACGTTTTTGATGTATATAAAGGTCCCTCGGAGACGTAGAGGCCAACAAGCCAGGAATGTGGTCAAATATTACCGCCGAGATGTTATGTTGGGTTAGGCTAGGTTATATTACGTTACTGATGTATATAATGGTCCTACGGAGACGTAGAGGCCACTCGCCATGTATGTTGTCGAATATTACAGCCTGGATGTTAGGTTGTGTTAGGTTAGGTTATATTACGTTATTGATGTATATGAAGGTCAAACGGAGACCTAGAGGCCAACTCGCCAGGAATGATGTCAAATATTACCGCCGAGATTTTAGGTTGGGTTAGGTTAGGTTATATTACGTTATTGATGTATATAAAAGTCCCACGGAGACGTAGAGGCCAACTCGCCAGGAATGATGTCAAATATTACCGCCGAGATTTTAGGTTGGGTTAGGTTAGGTTATATTACGTTATTGATGTATATAAAGGTCCCACGTAGACGTAGAGGCCAACAAGCCAGGAATGTGGTCAAATATTACCGCCGAGATGTTAGGTTGTGTTAGGTTAGGTTATATTACGTTATTGATGTATATAAAGGTCCCACGGAGACGTAGAGGCCAACAAGACAGGAATGTGGTCAAATATTACCGCCGAGATGTTAGGTTGGGTTAGGTTAGGTTATATTACGTTATTGATGTATATAAAGGTCCCACGTAGACGTAGAGGCCAACAAGCCAGGAATGATGTCAAATATTACCGCCGAGATTTTAGGTTGGGTTAGGTAAGGTTATATTACGTTATTGATGTATATAAAGGTCCCACGGACACGTAGAGGCCAACAAGACAGGAATGTGGTCAAATATTACCGCCGAGATGTTAGGTTGGGTTAGGTTAGGTTATATTACGTTATTGATGTATATAAAGGTCCCACGGAGACGCAGAGGCCAACTCGCCAGGAATGATGTCAAATTTTACCGCCGAGATGTTAGGTTGGGTTAGGTTAGGTTATATTACGTTATTGATGTATATAAAGGTCCCACGGAGACGCAGAGGCCAACAAGACAGGAATGATGTCAAATATTACTGCCGAGATTTTAGGTTGGGTTAGGTTAGGTTATATTACGTTATTTATGTATATAAAAGTCCCACGGAGACGTAGAGGCCAACTCGCCAGGAATGATGTCAAATATTACCGCCGAGATTTTAGGTTGGGTTAGGTTAGGTTATATTACGTTATTGATGTATATAAAGGTCCCACGTAGACGTAGAGGCCAACAAGCCAGGAATGTGGTCAAATATTACCGCCGAGATGTTAAATTGGGTTAGGCCAGCTTATACTATGTTACTGATGTATATAAAGGTCCCACGGAGTCGTAGAGGCCAACTCGCCAGGAATGTTGTCAAATACTACCGCCGAGATGATAGGTTGGGTTACGTTAGGTTATATTACGTTATTGATGTATATGAAGGTCAAACGGAGACGTAGAGGCCAACTCGATAGGAATGTTGTCAAATATTACCGTCGAGATCTTAGGTTGGGTTAGGTAAGGTTATATTACGTTATTGATGTATATAAAGGTCCCACGGACACGTAGAGGCCAACAAGACAGGAATGTGGTCAAATATTACCGCCGAGATGTTAGGTTGGGTTAGGTTAGGTTATATTACGTTATTGATGTATATAAAGGTCCCACGGAGACGCAGAGGCCAACTCGCCAGGAATGATGTCAAATATTACTGCCGAGAATTTAGGTTGGGTTAGGTTAGGTTATATTACGTTATTGATGTATATAAAGGTCCCACGGAGACTTAGAGGCCAACAAGACAGGAATGTGGTCAAATATTATCGCCGAGATGATAGGTTGGGTTAGGTTAGGTTATATTACGTTATTGATATATATAAAGGTCCCACGGAAACGTAGAGGACAACAAGCCTGGAATGTGGTCACATATTACCGCCGGGATGTTAGGTTGGGTTAGGTTAGGCTATATTACGTTATTGATGTATATAAAGGTCCCTCGGAGACGTAGAGGCCAACAAGCCAGGAATGTGGTCAAATATTACCGCCGAGATGTTATGTTGGGTTAGGTTAGGTTATATTACGTTATTGATGTATATAAAGGTCCTACGGAGACGTAGAGGCCAACTTGCCAGGGATGTTGTCGAATATTACAGTCTGGATGTTAGGTTGTGTTAGGTTAGGTTATATTACGTTATTGATGTATATGAAGGTCAAACGCAGACCTTGAGGCCAACTCGCCAGGAATAATGTCAAATATTACCGCCGAGATTTTAGGTTGGGTTAGGTTAGGTTATATTACGTTATTGATGTATATAAAGGTCCCACGGAGACGTAGAGGCCAACTCGCCAGGAATGATGTCAAATATTACCGCCGAGATTTTAGGTTGGGTTAGGTTAGGTTATATTACGTTATTGATGTATATAAAGGTCCCACGGAGACGTAGAGGCCAACAAGACAGGAATGTGGTCAAATATTACCGCCGAGATGTTATGTTGGGTTAGGTTAGGTTATATTACGTTATTGACGTATATAAAGGTCCTACGGAAACGTAGAGGCCAACAAGCCAGGAATGTGGTCAAATATTACCGCCGAGATGTTAAATTGGCTGAGGCCAGCTTATATTACGTTACTGATGTATATAAAGGTCCCACGGAGTCGTAGAGGCCAACTCGCCAGGAATGTTGTCAAATACTACCGCCGAGATGATAGGTTGGGTTACGTTAGGTTATATTACGTTATTGATGTATATGAAGGTCAAACGGAGACGTAGAGGCCAACTCGATAGGAATGTTGTCAAATATTACCGGCGAGATCTTAGGTTGGGTTAGGTAAGGTTATATTACGTTATTGATGTATATAAAGGTCCCATGGAGACGTAGAGGCCAACAAGACAGGAATGTGGTCAAATATTACCGCCGAGATGTTAGGTTGGGTTAGGTTAGGTTATATTACGTTATTGATGTATATAAAGGTCCCACGGAGACAGAGAAGCCAACTCGCCAGCAATGTTGTCAAATATTACCGCCGAGATGTTAGGTTGTGTTAGGTTAGGTTATATTACGTTATTGATGTATATAAAGGTCCCACGGAGACGTAGAGGCCAACAAGACAGGAATGTGGTCAAATATTACCGCCGAGATGTTAGGTTGGGTTAGGTTAGGTTATATTACGTTATTAATGTATGTAATGGTCCCACGGAAACGGAGAAGCCAACTCGCCAGGAATGTTGTCAAATATTACCGCCGAGATGATAGGTTGGGTTAGGTTAGGTTATATTACGTTATTGATATATATAAAGGTCCCACGGAGACGTAGAGGACAACAAGCCAGGAATGTGGTCACATATTACCGCCGGGATGTTAGGTTGGGTTAGGTTAGGCTATATTACGTTATTGATGTATATAAAGGTCCCTCGGAGACGTAGAGGCCAACAAGCCAGGAATGTGGTCAAATATTACCGCCGAGATGTTAGGTTGTGTTAGGTTAGGTTATATTACGTTATTGATGTATATAAAGGTCCCACGGAGACAGAGAAGCCAACTCGCCAGGAATGTTGTCAAATATTACCGCCGAGATGTTAGGTTGTGTTAGGTTAGGTTATATTACGTTATTGATGTATATGAAGGTCAAACGCAAACCTAGAGGCCAACTCGCCAGGAATGATGTCAAATATTACCGCCGAGATTTTAGGTTGGGTTAGGTTAGGTTATATTACGTTATTGATGTATATAAAGGTCCCACGGAGACGTAGAGGCCAACTCGCCAGGAATGATGTCAAATATTACCGCCGAGATTTTAGGTTGGGTTAGGTTAGGTTATATTACGTTATTGATGTATATAAAGGTCCCACGGAGACGCCGAGGCCAACTCGCCAGGAATGAAGTCAAATATTACTGCCGAGATTTTAGGTTGGGTTAGGTTAGGTTATATTACGTTATTGATGTATATAAAAGTCCCACGGAGACGTAGAGGCCAACTCGCCAGGAATGATGTCAAATTTTACCGCCGAGATGTTAGGTTGGGTTAGGTTAGGTTATATTACGTTATTAATGTATGTAAAGGTCCCACGGAAACGGAGAAGCCAACTCGCCAGGAATGTTGTCAAATATTAACGCCGAGATGATAGGTTGGGTTAGGTTAGCTTATATTACGTTATTGATATATATAAAGGTCCCACGGAGACGTAGAGGACAACAAGCCAGGAATGTGGTCAAATATTACTGCCGGGATGTTAGGTTGGGTTAGGTTAGGCTATATTACGTTATTGATGTATATAAAGGTCCCACGTAGACGTAGAGGCCAAGAAGACAGGAATGTGGTCAAATATTACCGCCGAGATGTTATGTTGGGTTAGGTTAGGTTATATTACGTTATTGACGTATATAAAGGTCCTACGGAAACGTAGAGGCCAACAAGCCAGGAATGTGGTCAAATATTACCGCCGAGATGTTAAATTGGCTGAGGCCAGCATATATTACGTTACTGATGTATATAAAGGTCCCACGGAGTCGTAGAGGCCAACTCGCCAGGAATGTTGTCAAATACTACCGCCGAGATGATAGGTTGGGTTACGTTAGGTTATATTACGTTATTGATGTATATGAAGGTCAAACGGGGACGTAGAGGCCAACTCGATAGGAATGTTGTCAAATATTACCGGCGAGATCTTAGGTTGGGTTAGGTAAGGTTATATTACGTTATTGATGTATATAAAGGTCCCATGGAGACGTAGAGGCCAACAAGACAGGAATGTGGTCAAATATTACCGCCGAGATTTTAGGTTGGGTTAGGTTAGGTTATATTACGTTATTGATGTATATAAGGGTCCCACGTAGACGTAGAGGCCAACAAGCCAGGAATGTGGTCAAATATTACCGCCGAGATGTTAGGTTGGGTTAGGTTAGGTTATATTACGTTATTGATGTATATAAAGGTCCCACGGAGACAGAGAAGCCAACTCGCCAGGAATGTTGTCAAATATTACCGCCGAGATGTTAGGTTGTGTTAGGTTAGGTTATATTACGTTATTGATGTATATAAAGGTCCCACGGAGACGTAGAGGCCAACAAGACAGGAATGTGGTCAAATATTACCGCCGAGATGTTAGGTTGGGTTAGGTTAGGTTATATTACGTTATTGATGTATATAAAGGTCCCACGGGGACGTAGAGGCCAACAATACAGGAATGTGGTCAAATATTACCGCCGAGATGTTAGGTTGGGTTAGGTTAGGTTATATTACGTTATTGATGCATATAAAGGTCCCACGGAAACGGAGAAGCCAACTCGCCAGGAATGTTGTCAAATATTACAGCCGAGATGTTAGGTTGGGTTAGGTTAGTTTATATTACGTTATTGATGTATATAAATGTCCCACGGAGACGCAGAGGCCAACTCGACAGGAATGTTGTCAAATATTGCCACCGAGATGTTAGGTTGGGTTAGGTTAGGTTATATTACGTTATTAATGTATGTAAAGGTCCCACGGAAACGGAGAAGCCAACTCGCCAGGAATGTTGTCAAATATTACCGCCGAGATGATAGGTTCGGTTAGGTTAGGTTATGTTACGTTATTGATATATATAAAGGTCCCACGGAGACGTAGAGGACAACAAGCCAGGAATGTGGTCAAATATTACGGCCGGGATGTTAGGTTGGGTTAGGTTAGGCTATATTACGTTTTTGATGTATATAAAGGTCCCTCGGAGACGTAGAGGCCAACAAGCCAGGAATGTGGTCAAATATTACCGCCGAGATGTTATGTTGGGTTAGGCTAGGTTATATTACGTTATAGATGTATATAAATGTCCTACGGAGACGTAGAGGCCAACTCGCCAGGTATGTTGTCGAATATTACAGCCTGGATGTTAGGTTGTGCTAGGTTAGGTTATATTACGTTATTGATGTATATGAAGGTCAAACGGAGACCTAGAGGCCAACTCGCCAGGAATGATGTCAAATATTACCGCCGAGATTTTCGGTTGGGTTAGGTTAGGTTATATTACGTTATTGATGTATATAAAAGTCCCACGGAGACGTAGAGGCCAACTCGCCAGTAATGATGTCAAATATTACCGCCGAGATTTTAGGTTGGGTTAGGTTAGGTTATATTACGTTATTGATGTATATAAAGGTCCCACGTAGACGTAGAGGCCAACAAGCCAGGAATGTGGTCAAATATTACCGCCGAGATGTTAGGTTGGGTTAGGTTAGGTTATATTACGTTATTGATGTATATAAAGGTCCCACGGAGACAGAGAAGCCAACTCGCCAGGAATGTTGTCAAATATTACCGCCGAGATGATAGGTTCGGTTAGGTTAGGTTATGTTACGTTATTGATATATATAAAGGTCCCACGGAGACGTAGAGGACAACAAGCCAGGAAGGCGGTCAAATATTACCGCCGGGATGTTAGGTTGGATTAGGTTAGGCTATAATACGTTTTTGATGTATATAAAGGTCCCTCGGAGACGTAGAGGCCAACAAGCCAGGAATGTGGTCAAATATTACCGCCGAGATGTTATGTTGGGTTAGGCTAGGTTATATTACGTTATTGATGTATATAAAGGTCCTACGGAGACGTAGAGGCCAACTCGCCAGGTATGTTGTCGAATATTACAGCCTGGATGTTAGGTTGTGTTAGGTTAGGTTATATTACGTTATTGATGTATATGAAGGTCAAACGGAGACCTAGAGGCCAACTCGCCAGGAATGATGTCAAATATTACCGCCGAGATTTTAGGTTGGGTTAGGTTAGGTTATATTACGTTATTGATGTATATAAAGGTCCCACGGAGACGTAGAGGCCAACTCGCCAGGAATGATGTCAAATATTACCGCCGAGATTTTAGGTTGGGTTAGGTTAGGTTATATTACGTTATTGATGTATATAAAGGTCCCACGGAGACGTAGAGGCCAACAAGACAGGAATGTGGTCAAATATTACCGCCGAGATGTTATGTTGGGTTAGGTTAGGTTATATTACGTTATTGACGTATATAAAGGTCCTACGGAAACGTAGAGGCCAACAAGCCAGGAATGTGGTCAAATATTACCGCCGAGATGTTAAATTGGCTGAGGCCAGCTTATATTACGTTACTGATGTATATAAAGGTCCCACGGAGTCGTAGAGGCCAACTCGCCAGGAATGTTGTCAAATACTACCGCCGAGATGATAGGTTGGGTTACGTTAGGTTATATTACGTTATTGATGTATATGAAGGTCAAACGGAGACGTAGAGGCCAACTCGATAGGAATGTTGTCAAATATTACCGGCGAGATCTTAGGTTGGGTTAGGTAAGGTTATATTACGTTATTGATGTATATAAAGGTCCCATGGAGACGTAGAGGCCAACAAGACAGGAATGTGGTCAAATATTACCGCCGAGATGTTAGGTTGGGTTAGGTTAGGTTATATTACGTTATTGATGTATATAAAGGTCCCACGGAGACAGAGAAGCCAACTCGCCAGCAATGTTGTCAAATATTACCGCCGAGATGTTAGGTTGTGTTAGGTTAGGTTATATTACGTTATTGATGTATATAAAGGTCCCACGGAGACGTAGAGGCCAACAAGACAGGAATGTGGTCAAATATTACCGCCGAGATGTTAGGTTGGGTTAGGTTAGGTTATATTACGTTATTAATGTATGTAATGGTCCCACGGAAACGGAGAAGCCAACTCGCCAGGAATGTTGTCAAATATTACCGCCGAGATGATAGGTTGGGTTAGGTTAGGTTATATTACGTTATTGATATATATAAAGGTCCCACGGAGACGTAGAGGACAACAAGCCAGGAATGTGGTCACATATTACCGCCGGGATGTTAGGTTGGGTTAGGTTAGGCTATATTACGTTATTGATGTATATAAAGGTCCCTCGGAGACGTAGAGGCCAACAAGCCAGGAATGTGGTCAAATATTACCGCCGAGATGTTAGGTTGTGTTAGGTTAGGTTATATTACGTTATTGATGTATATAAAGGTCCCACGGAGACAGAGAAGCCAACTCGCCAGGAATGTTGTCAAATATTACCGCCGAGATGTTAGGTTGTGTTAGGTTAGGTTATATTACGTTATTGATGTATATGAAGGTCAAACGCAAACCTAGAGGCCAACTCGCCAGGAATGATGTCAAATATTACCGCCGAGATTTTAGGTTGGGTTAGGTTAGGTTATATTACGTTATTGATGTATATAAAGGTCCCACGGAGACGTAGAGGCCAACTCGCCAGGAATGATGTCAAATATTACCGCCGAGATTTTAGGTTGGGTTAGGTTAGGTTATATTACGTTATTGATGTATATAAAGGTCCCACGGAGACGCCGAGGCCAACTCGCCAGGAATGAAGTCAAATATTACTGCCGAGATTTTAGGTTGGGTTAGGTTAGGTTATATTACGTTATTGATGTATATAAAAGTCCCACGGAGACGTAGAGGCCAACTCGCCAGGAATGATGTCAAATTTTACCGCCGAGATGTTAGGTTGGGTTAGGTTAGGTTATATTACGTTATTAATGTATGTAAAGGTCCCACGGAAACGGAGAAGCCAACTCGCCAGGAATGTTGTCAAATATTAACGCCGAGATGATAGGTTGGGTTAGGTTAGCTTATATTACGTTATTGATATATATAAAGGTCCCACGGAGACGTAGAGGACAACAAGCCAGGAATGTGGTCAAATATTACTGCCGGGATGTTAGGTTGGGTTAGGTTAGGCTATATTACGTTATTGATGTATATAAAGGTCCCACGTAGACGTAGAGGCCAAGAAGACAGGAATGTGGTCAAATATTACCGCCGAGATGTTATGTTGGGTTAGGTTAGGTTATATTACGTTATTGACGTATATAAAGGTCCTACGGAAACGTAGAGGCCAACAAGCCAGGAATGTGGTCAAATATTACCGCCGAGATGTTAAATTGGCTGAGGCCAGCATATATTACGTTACTGATGTATATAAAGGTCCCACGGAGTCGTAGAGGCCAACTCGCCAGGAATGTTGTCAAATACTACCGCCGAGATGATAGGTTGGGTTACGTTAGGTTATATTACGTTATTGATGTATATGAAGGTCAAACGGGGACGTAGAGGCCAACTCGATAGGAATGTTGTCAAATATTACCGGCGAGATCTTAGGTTGGGTTAGGTAAGGTTATATTACGTTATTGATGTATATAAAGGTCCCATGGAGACGTAGAGGCCAACAAGACAGGAATGTGGTCAAATATTACCGCCGAGATTTTAGGTTGGGTTAGGTTAGGTTATATTACGTTATTGATGTATATAAGGGTCCCACGTAGACGTAGAGGCCAACAAGCCAGGAATGTGGTCAAATATTACCGCCGAGATGTTAGGTTGGGTTAGGTTAGGTTATATTACGTTATTGATGTATATAAAGGTCCCACGGAGACAGAGAAGCCAACTCGCCAGGAATGTTGTCAAATATTACCGCCGAGATGTTAGGTTGTGTTAGGTTAGGTTATATTACGTTATTGATGTATATAAAGGTCCCACGGAGACGTAGAGGCCAACAAGACAGGAATGTGGTCAAATATTACCGCCGAGATGTTAGGTTGGGTTAGGTTAGGTTATATTACGTTATTGATGTATATAAAGGTCCCACGGGGACGTAGAGGCCAACAATACAGGAATGTGGTCAAATATTACCGCCGAGATGTTAGGTTGGGTTAGGTTAGGTTATATTACGTTATTGATGCATATAAAGGTCCCACGGAAACGGAGAAGCCAACTCGCCAGGAATGTTGTCAAATATTACAGCCGAGATGTTAGGTTGGGTTAGGTTAGTTTATATTACGTTATTGATGTATATAAATGTCCCACGGAGACGCAGAGGCCAACTCGACAGGAATGTTGTCAAATATTGCCACCGAGATGTTAGGTTGGGTTAGGTTAGGTTATATTACGTTATTAATGTATGTAAAGGTCCCACGGAAACGGAGAAGCCAACTCGCCAGGAATGTTGTCAAATATTACCGCCGAGATGATAGGTTCGGTTAGGTTAGGTTATGTTACGTTATTGATATATATAAAGGTCCCACGGAGACGTAGAGGACAACAAGCCAGGAATGTGGTCAAATATTACGGCCGGGATGTTAGGTTGGGTTAGGTTAGGCTATATTACGTTTTTGATGTATATAAAGGTCCCTCGGAGACGTAGAGGCCAACAAGCCAGGAATGTGGTCAAATATTACCGCCGAGATGTTATGTTGGGTTAGGCTAGGTTATATTACGTTATAGATGTATATAAATGTCCTACGGAGACGTAGAGGCCAACTCGCCAGGTATGTTGTCGAATATTACAGCCTGGATGTTAGGTTGTGCTAGGTTAGGTTATATTACGTTATTGATGTATATGAAGGTCAAACGGAGACCTAGAGGCCAACTCGCCAGGAATGATGTCAAATATTACCGCCGAGATTTTCGGTTGGGTTAGGTTAGGTTATATTACGTTATTGATGTATATAAAAGTCCCACGGAGACGTAGAGGCCAACTCGCCAGTAATGATGTCAAATATTACCGCCGAGATTTTAGGTTGGGTTAGGTTAGGTTATATTACGTTATTGATGTATATAAAGGTCCCACGTAGACGTAGAGGCCAACAAGCCAGGAATGTGGTCAAATATTACCGCCGAGATGTTAGGTTGGGTTAGGTTAGGTTATATTACGTTATTGATGTATATAAAGGTCCCACGGAGACAGAGAAGCCAACTCGCCAGGAATGTTGTCAAATATTACCGCCGAGATGATAGGTTCGGTTAGGTTAGGTTATGTTACGTTATTGATATATATAAAGGTCCCACGGAGACGTAGAGGACAACAAGCCAGGAAGGCGGTCAAATATTACCGCCGGGATGTTAGGTTGGATTAGGTTAGGCTATAATACGTTTTTGATGTATATAAAGGTCCCTCGGAGACGTAGAGGCCAACAAGCCAGGAATGTGGTCAAATATTACCGCCGAGATGTTATGTTGGGTTAGGCTAGGTTATATTACGTTATTGATGTATATAAAGGTCCTACGGAGACGTAGAGGCCAACTCGCCAGGTATGTTGTCGAATATTACAGCCTGGATGTTAGGTTGTGTTAGGTTAGGTTATATTACGTTATTGATGTATATGAAGGTCAAACGGAGACCTAGAGGCCAACTCGCCAGGAATGATGTCAAATATTACCGCCGAGATTTTAGGTTGGGTTAGGTTAGGTTATATTACGTTATTGATGTATATAAAAGTCCCACGGAGACGTAGAGGCCAACTCGCCAGGAATGATGTCAAATATTACCGCCGAGATTTTAGGTTGGGTTAGGTTAGGTTATATTACGTTATTGATGTATATAAAGGTCCCACGGAGACGTAGAGGCCAACAAGACAGGAATGTGGTCAAATATTACCGCCGAGATGTTAGGTTGGGTTAGGTTAGGTTATATTACGTTATTAATGTATGTAAAGGTCCCACGGAAACGGAGAAGCCAACTCGCCAGGAATGTTGTCAAATATTACCGCCGAGATGATAGGTTCGGTTAGGTTAGGTTATGTTACGTTATTGATATATATAAAGGTCCCACGGAGACGTAGAGGACAACAAGCCAGGAATGTGGTCAAATATTACCGCCGGGATGTTAGGTTGGGTTAGGTTAGGCTATAATACGTTTTTGATGTATATAAATGTCCCACGTAGACGTAGAGGCCAACAAGCCAGGAATGTGGTCAAATATTACCGCCGAGATGTTATGTTGGGTTAGGCTAGGTTATATTTCGTTATTGATGTATATTAAGGTCCCACGGAGACGTAGAGGCCAACTCGCCAGGTATGTTGTCAAATATTACAGCCGAGATGTTAGGTTCGGTTAGGTTAGGTTATGTTACGTTATTGATATATATAAAGGTCCCACGGAGACGTAGAGGACAACAAGCCAGGAATGTGGTCAAATATTACCGCCGGGATGTTAGGTTGGGTTAGGTTAGGCTATAATACGTTTTTGATGTATATAAAGGTCCCTCGGAGACGTAGAGGCCAACAAGCCAGTAATGTGGTCAAATATTACCGCCGAGATGTTATGTTGGGTTAGGCTAGGTTATATTACGTTACTGATGTATATAATGGTCCTACGGAGACGTAGAGGCCACTCGCCATGTATGTTGTCGAATATTACAGCCTGGATGTTAGGTTGTGTTAGGTTAGGTTATATTACGTTATTGATGTATATGAAGGTCAAACGGAGACCTAGAGGCCAACTCGCCAGGAATGATGTCAAATATTACCGCCGAGATTTTAGGTTGGGTTAGGTTAGGTTATATTACGTTATTGATGTATATAAAAGTCCCACGGAGACGTAGAGGCCAACTCGCCAGGATGATGTCAAATATTACCGCCGAGATTTTAGGTTGGGTTAGGTTAGGTTATATTACGTTATTGATGTATATAAAGGTCCCACGTAGACGTAGAGGCCAACAAGCCAGGAATGTGGTCAAATATTACCGCCGAGATGTTAGGTTGGGTTAGGTTAGGTTATATTACGTTATTGATGTATATAAAGGTCCCACGGAGACGGAGAAGCCAACTCGCCAGGAATGTTGTCAAATATTACCGCCGAGATGTTAGGTTGTGTTAGGTTATGTTATATTACGTTATTGATGTATATAAAGGTCCCACGGAGACGTAGAGGCCAACAAGACAGGAATGTGGTCAAATATTACCGCCGAGATGTTAGGTTGGGTTAGGTTAGGTTATATTACGTTATTGATGCATATAAAGGTCCCACGGAGACGGAGAAGCCAACTCGCCAGGAATGTTGTCAAATATTACAGCCGAGATGTTAGGTTCGGTTAGGTTAGGTTATGTTACGTTATTGATATATATAAAGGTCCCACGGAGACGTAGAGGACAACAAGCCAGGAATGTGGTCAAATATTACCGCCGGGATGTTAGGTTGGGTTAGGTTAGGCTATAATACGTTTTTGATGTATATAAAGGTCCCTCGGAGACGTAGAGGCCAACAAGCCAGGAATGTGGTCAAATATTACCGCCGAGATGTTATGTTGGGTTAGGCTAGGTTATATTACGTTACTGATGTATATAATGGTCCTACGGAGACGTAGAGGCCACTCGCCATGTATGTTGTCGAATATTACAGCCTGGATGTTAGGTTGTGTTAGGTTAGGTTATATTACGTTATTGATGTATATGAAGGTCAAACGGAGACCTAGAGGCCAACTCGCCAGGAATGATGTCAAATATTACCGCCGAGATTTTAGGTTGGGTTAGGTTAGGTTATATTACGTTATTGATGTATATAAAAGTCCCACGGAGACGTAGAGGCCAACTCGCCAGGAATGATGTCAAATATTACCGCCGAGATTTTAGGTTGGGTTAGGTTAGGTTATATTACGTTATTGATGTATATAAAGGTCCCACGTAGACGTAGAGGCCAACAAGCCAGGAATGTGGTCAAATATTACCGCCGAGATGTTAGGTTGTGTTAGGTTAGGTTATATTACGTTATTGATGTATATAAAGGTCCCACGGAGACGTAGAGGCCAACAAGACAGGAATGTGGTCAAATATTACCGCCGAGATGTTAGGTTGGGTTAGGTTAGGTTATATTACGTTATTGATGTATATAAAGGTCCCACGTAGACGTAGAGGCCAACAAGCCAGGAATGATGTCAAATATTACCGCCGAGATTTTAGGTTGGGTTAGGTAAGGTTATATTACGTTATTGATGTATATAAAGGTCCCACGGACACGTAGAGGCCAACAAGACAGGAATGTGGTCAAATATTACCGCCGAGATGTTAGGTTGGGTTAGGTTAGGTTATATTACGTTATTGATGTATATAAAGGTCCCACGGAGACGCAGAGGCCAACTCGCCAGGAATGATGTCAAATTTTACCGCCGAGATGTTAGGTTGGGTTAGGTTAGGTTATATTACGTTATTGATGTATATAAAGGTCCCACGGAGACGCAGAGGCCAACAAGACAGGAATGATGTCAAATATTACTGCCGAGATTTTAGGTTGGGTTAGGTTAGGTTATATTACGTTATTTATGTATATAAAAGTCCCACGGAGACGTAGAGGCCAACTCGCCAGGAATGATGTCAAATATTACCGCCGAGATTTTAGGTTGGGTTAGGTTAGGTTATATTACGTTATTGATGTATATAAAGGTCCCACGTAGACGTAGAGGCCAACAAGCCAGGAATGTGGTCAAATATTACCGCCGAGATGTTAAATTGGGTTAGGCCAGCTTATACTATGTTACTGATGTATATAAAGGTCCCACGGAGTCGTAGAGGCCAACTCGCCAGGAATGTTGTCAAATACTACCGCCGAGATGATAGGTTGGGTTACGTTAGGTTATATTACGTTATTGATGTATATGAAGGTCAAACGGAGACGTAGAGGCCAACTCGATAGGAATGTTGTCAAATATTACCGTCGAGATCTTAGGTTGGGTTAGGTAAGGTTATATTACGTTATTGATGTATATAAAGGTCCCACGGACACGTAGAGGCCAACAAGACAGGAATGTGGTCAAATATTACCGCCGAGATGTTAGGTTGGGTTAGGTTAGGTTATATTACGTTATTGATGTATATAAAGGTCCCACGGAGACGCAGAGGCCAACTCGCCAGGAATGATGTCAAATATTACTGCCGAGAATTTAGGTTGGGTTAGGTTAGGTTATATTACGTTATTGATGTATATAAAGGTCCCACGGAGACTTAGAGGCCAACAAGACAGGAATGTGGTCAAATATTATCGCCGAGATGATAGGTTGGGTTAGGTTAGGTTATATTACGTTATTGATATATATAAAGGTCCCACGGAAACGTAGAGGACAACAAGCCTGGAATGTGGTCACATATTACCGCCGGGATGTTAGGTTGGGTTAGGTTAGGCTATATTACGTTATTGATGTATATAAAGGTCCCTCGGAGACGTAGAGGCCAACAAGCCAGGAATGTGGTCAAATATTACCGCCGAGATGTTATGTTGGGTTAGGTTAGGTTATATTACGTTATTGATGTATATAAAGGTCCTACGGAGACGTAGAGGCCAACTTGCCAGGGATGTTGTCGAATATTACAGTCTGGATGTTAGGTTGTGTTAGGTTAGGTTATATTACGTTATTGATGTATATGAAGGTCAAACGCAGACCTTGAGGCCAACTCGCCAGGAATAATGTCAAATATTACCGCCGAGATTTTAGGTTGGGTTAGGTTAGGTTATATTACGTTATTGATGTATATAAAGGTCCCACGGAGACGTAGAGGCCAACTCGCCAGGAATGATGTCAAATATTACCGCCGAGATTTTAGGTTGGGTTAGGTTAGGTTATATTACGTTATTGATGTATATAAAGGTCCCACGGAGACGTAGAGGCCAACAAGACAGGAATGTGGTCAAATATTACCGCCGAGATGTTATGTTGGGTTAGGTTAGGTTATATTACGTTATTGACGTATATAAAGGTCCTACGGAAACGTAGAGGCCAACAAGCCAGGAATGTGGTCAAATATTACCGCCGAGATGTTAAATTGGCTGAGGCCAGCTTATATTACGTTACTGATGTATATAAAGGTCCCACGGAGTCGTAGAGGCCAACTCGCCAGGAATGTTGTCAAATACTACCGCCGAGATGATAGGTTGGGTTACGTTAGGTTATATTACGTTATTGATGTATATGAAGGTCAAACGGAGACGTAGAGGCCAACTCGATAGGAATGTTGTCAAATATTACCGGCGAGATCTTAGGTTGGGTTAGGTAAGGTTATATTACGTTATTGATGTATATAAAGGTCCCATGGAGACGTAGAGGCCAACAAGACAGGAATGTGGTCAAATATTACCGCCGAGATGTTAGGTTGGGTTAGGTTAGGTTATATTACGTTATTGATGTATATAAAGGTCCCACGGAGACAGAGAAGCCAACTCGCCAGCAATGTTGTCAAATATTACCGCCGAGATGTTAGGTTGTGTTAGGTTAGGTTATATTACGTTATTGATGTATATAAAGGTCCCACGGAGACGTAGAGGCCAACAAGACAGGAATGTGGTCAAATATTACCGCCGAGATGTTAGGTTGGGTTAGGTTAGGTTATATTACGTTATTAATGTATGTAATGGTCCCACGGAAACGGAGAAGCCAACTCGCCAGGAATGTTGTCAAATATTACCGCCGAGATGATAGGTTGGGTTAGGTTAGGTTATATTACGTTATTGATATATATAAAGGTCCCACGGAGACGTAGAGGACAACAAGCCAGGAATGTGGTCACATATTACCGCCGGGATGTTAGGTTGGGTTAGGTTAGGCTATATTACGTTATTGATGTATATAAAGGTCCCTCGGAGACGTAGAGGCCAACAAGCCAGGAATGTGGTCAAATATTACCGCCGAGATGTTAGGTTGTGTTAGGTTAGGTTATATTACGTTATTGATGTATATAAAGGTCCCACGGAGACAGAGAAGCCAACTCGCCAGGAATGTTGTCAAATATTACCGCCGAGATGTTAGGTTGTGTTAGGTTAGGTTATATTACGTTATTGATGTATATGAAGGTCAAACGCAAACCTAGAGGCCAACTCGCCAGGAATGATGTCAAATATTACCGCCGAGATTTTAGGTTGGGTTAGGTTAGGTTATATTACGTTATTGATGTATATAAAGGTCCCACGGAGACGTAGAGGCCAACTCGCCAGGAATGATGTCAAATATTACCGCCGAGATTTTAGGTTGGGTTAGGTTAGGTTATATTACGTTATTGATGTATATAAAGGTCCCACGGAGACGCCGAGGCCAACTCGCCAGGAATGAAGTCAAATATTACTGCCGAGATTTTAGGTTGGGTTAGGTTAGGTTATATTACGTTATTGATGTATATAAAAGTCCCACGGAGACGTAGAGGCCAACTCGCCAGGAATGATGTCAAATTTTACCGCCGAGATGTTAGGTTGGGTTAGGTTAGGTTATATTACGTTATTAATGTATGTAAAGGTCCCACGGAAACGGAGAAGCCAACTCGCCAGGAATGTTGTCAAATATTAACGCCGAGATGATAGGTTGGGTTAGGTTAGCTTATATTACGTTATTGATATATATAAAGGTCCCACGGAGACGTAGAGGACAACAAGCCAGGAATGTGGTCAAATATTACTGCCGGGATGTTAGGTTGGGTTAGGTTAGGCTATATTACGTTATTGATGTATATAAAGGTCCCACGTAGACGTAGAGGCCAAGAAGACAGGAATGTGGTCAAATATTACCGCCGAGATGTTATGTTGGGTTAGGTTAGGTTATATTACGTTATTGACGTATATAAAGGTCCTACGGAAACGTAGAGGCCAACAAGCCAGGAATGTGGTCAAATATTACCGCCGAGATGTTAAATTGGCTGAGGCCAGCATATATTACGTTACTGATGTATATAAAGGTCCCACGGAGTCGTAGAGGCCAACTCGCCAGGAATGTTGTCAAATACTACCGCCGAGATGATAGGTTGGGTTACGTTAGGTTATATTACGTTATTGATGTATATGAAGGTCAAACGGGGACGTAGAGGCCAACTCGATAGGAATGTTGTCAAATATTACCGGCGAGATCTTAGGTTGGGTTAGGTAAGGTTATATTACGTTATTGATGTATATAAAGGTCCCATGGAGACGTAGAGGCCAACAAGACAGGAATGTGGTCAAATATTACCGCCGAGATTTTAGGTTGGGTTAGGTTAGGTTATATTACGTTATTGATGTATATAAGGGTCCCACGTAGACGTAGAGGCCAACAAGCCAGGAATGTGGTCAAATATTACCGCCGAGATGTTAGGTTGGGTTAGGTTAGGTTATATTACGTTATTGATGTATATAAAGGTCCCACGGAGACAGAGAAGCCAACTCGCCAGGAATGTTGTCAAATATTACCGCCGAGATGTTAGGTTGTGTTAGGTTAGGTTATATTACGTTATTGATGTATATAAAGGTCCCACGGAGACGTAGAGGCCAACAAGACAGGAATGTGGTCAAATATTACCGCCGAGATGTTAGGTTGGGTTAGGTTAGGTTATATTACGTTATTGATGTATATAAAGGTCCCACGGGGACGTAGAGGCCAACAATACAGGAATGTGGTCAAATATTACCGCCGAGATGTTAGGTTGGGTTAGGTTAGGTTATATTACGTTATTGATGCATATAAAGGTCCCACGGAAACGGAGAAGCCAACTCGCCAGGAATGTTGTCAAATATTACAGCCGAGATGTTAGGTTGGGTTAGGTTAGTTTATATTACGTTATTGATGTATATAAATGTCCCACGGAGACGCAGAGGCCAACTCGACAGGAATGTTGTCAAATATTGCCACCGAGATGTTAGGTTGGGTTAGGTTAGGTTATATTACGTTATTAATGTATGTAAAGGTCCCACGGAAACGGAGAAGCCAACTCGCCAGGAATGTTGTCAAATATTACCGCCGAGATGATAGGTTCGGTTAGGTTAGGTTATGTTACGTTATTGATATATATAAAGGTCCCACGGAGACGTAGAGGACAACAAGCCAGGAATGTGGTCAAATATTACGGCCGGGATGTTAGGTTGGGTTAGGTTAGGCTATATTACGTTTTTGATGTATATAAAGGTCCCTCGGAGACGTAGAGGCCAACAAGCCAGGAATGTGGTCAAATATTACCGCCGAGATGTTATGTTGGGTTAGGCTAGGTTATATTACGTTATAGATGTATATAAATGTCCTACGGAGACGTAGAGGCCAACTCGCCAGGTATGTTGTCGAATATTACAGCCTGGATGTTAGGTTGTGCTAGGTTAGGTTATATTACGTTATTGATGTATATGAAGGTCAAACGGAGACCTAGAGGCCAACTCGCCAGGAATGATGTCAAATATTACCGCCGAGATTTTCGGTTGGGTTAGGTTAGGTTATATTACGTTATTGATGTATATAAAAGTCCCACGGAGACGTAGAGGCCAACTCGCCAGTAATGATGTCAAATATTACCGCCGAGATTTTAGGTTGGGTTAGGTTAGGTTATATTACGTTATTGATGTATATAAAGGTCCCACGTAGACGTAGAGGCCAACAAGCCAGGAATGTGGTCAAATATTACCGCCGAGATGTTAGGTTGGGTTAGGTTAGGTTATATTACGTTATTGATGTATATAAAGGTCCCACGGAGACAGAGAAGCCAACTCGCCAGGAATGTTGTCAAATATTACCGCCGAGATGATAGGTTCGGTTAGGTTAGGTTATGTTACGTTATTGATATATATAAAGGTCCCACGGAGACGTAGAGGACAACAAGCCAGGAAGGCGGTCAAATATTACCGCCGGGATGTTAGGTTGGATTAGGTTAGGCTATAATACGTTTTTGATGTATATAAAGGTCCCTCGGAGACGTAGAGGCCAACAAGCCAGGAATGTGGTCAAATATTACCGCCGAGATGTTATGTTGGGTTAGGCTAGGTTATATTACGTTATTGATGTATATAAAGGTCCTACGGAGACGTAGAGGCCAACTCGCCAGGTATGTTGTCGAATATTACAGCCTGGATGTTAGGTTGTGTTAGGTTAGGTTATATTACGTTATTGATGTATATGAAGGTCAAACGGAGACCTAGAGGCCAACTCGCCAGGAATGATGTCAAATATTACCGCCGAGATTTTAGGTTGGGTTAGGTTAGGTTATATTACGTTATTGATGTATATAAAAGTCCCACGGAGACGTAGAGGCCAACTCGCCAGGAATGATGTCAAATATTACCGCCGAGATTTTAGGTTGGGTTAGGTTAGGTTATATTACGTTATTGATGTATATAAAGGTCCCACGGAGACGTAGAGGCCAACAAGACAGGAATGTGGTCAAATATTACCGCCGAGATGTTAGGTTGGGTTAGGTTAGGTTATATTACGTTATTAATGTATGTAAAGGTCCCACGGAAACGGAGAAGCCAACTCGCCAGGAATGTTGTCAAATATTACCGCCGAGATGATAGGTTCGGTTAGGTTAGGTTATGTTACGTTATTGATATATATAAAGGTCCCACGGAGACGTAGAGGACAACAAGCCAGGAATGTGGTCAAATATTACCGCCGGGATGTTAGGTTGGGTTAGGTTAGGCTATAATACGTTTTTGATGTATATAAATGTCCCACGTAGACGTAGAGGCCAACAAGCCAGGAATGTGGTCAAATATTACCGCCGAGATGTTATGTTGGGTTAGGCTAGGTTATATTTCGTTATTGATGTATATTAAGGTCCCACGGAGACGTAGAGGCCAACTCGCCAGGTATGTTGTCAAATATTACCGCGGAGATGTTAGGTTGGGTTAGGTTAAGTTATATTACGTTATCGATGTATATAAAGGTCCCACGAGGACGTAGAGGCCAACTCGCCAGGAATGTTGTCAAATATTACCGCCGGGATGCTAGGTTGGGTTAAGTTACGTTATATTACGTTATTGATGTATACGAGGGTTACACGGAGACGTAGAGGCCAACTCGCCAGGAATGATGTCAAATATTACCGCCGAGATGTTAGGTTGCGTTAGGTTAGGTTATATTGCGTTATTGATGTATATAAAAGTCCCACGGAAACGTAGAGGCCAACAAGCCAGGAATGTGGTCAAATATTACCGCCGAGATGTTAAATTGGCTTAGGCCAGCTTATATTATGTTACTGATGTATATAAAGGTCCCACGGAGTCGTAGAGGCCAACTCGCCAGGAATGTTGTCAAATACTACCGCCGAGATGATAGGTTGGGTTACGTTAGGTTATATTACGTTATTGATGTATATGAAGGTCAAACGGAGACGTAGAGGCCAACTCGATAGGAATGTTGTCAAATATTACCGGCGAGATCTTAGGTTGGGTTAGGTAAGGTTATATTACGTTATTGATGTATATAAAGGTCCCATGGAGACGTAGAGGCCAACAAGACAGGAATGTGGTCAAATATTACCGCCGAGATGTTAGGTTGGCTTAGGTTAGGTTATATTACGTTATTGATGTATATAAAGGTCCCACGGAGACGCAGAGGCCAACTCGCCAGGAATGATGTCAAATTTTACCGCCGAGATTTTAGGTTGGGTTAGGTTAGGTTATATTACGTTATTGATGTATATAAAGGTCCCACGGAGACGTAGAGGCCAACTCGCCAGGAATGATGTCAAATATTACCGCCGAGATTTTAGGTTGGGTTAGGTTAGGTTATATTACGTTATTGATGTATATAAATGTCCCACGGAGACGCAGAGGCCAACTCGACAGGAATGTTGTCAAATATTGCCACCGAGATGTTAGGTTGGGTTAGGTTAGGTTATATTACGTTATTAATGTATGTAAAGGTCCCACGGAAACGGAGAAGCCAACTCGCCAGGCATGTTGTCAAATATTACCGCCGAGATGATAGGTTCGGTTAGGTTAGGTTATGTTACGTTATTGATATATATAAAGGTCCCACGGAGACGTAGAGGACAACAAGCCAGGAATGTGGTCAAATATTACCGCCGGGATGTGAGGTTGGGTTAGGTTAGGCTATATTACGTTTTTGATGTATATAAAGGTCCCTCGGAGACGTAGAGGCCAACAAGCCAGGAATGTGGTCAAATATTACCGCCGAGATGTTATGTTGGGTTAGGCTAGGTTATATTACGTTATTGATGTATATAAAGGTCCTACGGAGACGTAGAGGCCAACTCGCCAGGTATGTTGTCGAATATTACAGCCTGGATGTTAGGTTGCGTTAGGTTAGGTTATATTACGTTATTGATGTATATGAAGGTCAAACGGAGACCTAGAGGCCAACTCGCCAGGAATGATGTCAAATATTACCGCCGAGATTTTAGGTTGGGTTAGGTTAGGTTATATTACGTTATTGATGTATATAAAAGTCCCACGGAGACGGAGAAGCCAACTCGCCAGGAATGTTGTCAAATATTACCGCCGAGATGATAGGTTCGGTTAGGTTAGGTTATGTTACGTTATTGATATATATAAAGGTCCCACGGAGACGTAGAGGACAACAAGCCAGGAATGTGGTCAAATATTACCGCCGGGATGTTAGGTTGGGTTAGGTTAGGTTATATTACGTTATTGATGTATATAAATGTCCCACGGAGACGCAGAGGCCAACTCGACAGGAATGTTGTCAAATATTGCCACCGAGATGTTAGGTTGGGTTAGGTTAGGTTATATTACGTTATTAATGTATGTAAAGGTCCCACGGAAACGGAGAAGCCAACTCGCCAGGAATGTTGTCAAATATTACCGCCGAGATGATAGGTTCGGTTAGGTTAGGTTATGTTACGTTATTGATATATATAAAGGTCCCACGGAGACGTAGAGGACAACAAGCCAGGAATGTGGTCAAATATTACCGCCGGGATGTTAGGTTGGGTTAGGTTAGGCTATATTACGTTTTTGATGTATATAAAGGTCCCTCGGAGACGTAGAGGCCAACAAGCCAGGAATGTGGTCAAATATTACCGCCGAGATGTTATGTTGGGTTAGGCTAGGTTATATTACGTTATTGATGTATATAAAGGTCCTACGGAGACGTAGAGGCCAACTCGCCAGGTATGTTGTCGAATATTACAGCCTGGATGTTAGGTTGTGTTAGGTTAGGTTATATTACGTTATTGATGTATATGAAGGTCAAACGGAGACCTAGAGGCCAACTCGCCAGGAATGATGTCAAATATTACCGCCGGGATGTTAGGTTGGGTTAGGTTAGGCTATAATACGTTTTTGATGTATATAAAGGTCCCTCGGAGACGTAGAGGCCAACAAGCCAGGAATGTGGTCAAATATTACCGCCGAGATGTTATGTTGGGTTAGGCTAGGTTATATTACGTTACTGATGTATATAATGGTCCTACGGAGACGTAGAGGCCAACTCGCCAGGTATGTTGTCGAATATTACAGCCTGGATGTTAGGTTGTGTTAGGTTAGGTTACATTACGTTATTGATGTGTATGAAGGTCAAACGGAGACCTAGAGGCCAATTCGCCAGGAATGATGTCAAATATTACCGCCGAGATTTTAGGTTGGGTTAGGTTAGGTTATATTACGTTATTGATGTATATAAAAGTCCCACGGAGACGTAGAGGCCAACTCGCCAGGAATGATGTCAAATATTACCGCCGAGATTTTAGGTTGGGTTAGGTTAGGTTATATTACGTTATTGATGTATATAAAGGTCCGACGTAGACGTAGAGGCCAACAAGCCAGGAATGTGGTCAAATATTACCGCCGAGATGTTAGGTTGGGTTAGGTTAGGTTATATTACGTTATTGATGTATATAAAGGTCCCACGGAGACAGAGAAGCCAACTCGCCAGGAATGTTGTCAAATATTACCGCCGAGATGTTAGGTTGTGTTAGGTTAGGTTATATTACGTTATTGATGTATATAAAGGTCCCACGGAGACGTAGAGGCCAACAAGACAGGAATGTGGTCAAATATTACCGCCGAGATGTTAGGTTGGGTTAGGTTAGGTTATATTACGTTATTGATGTATATAAAGGTCCCACGGAGACGGAGAAGCCAACTCGCCAGGAATGTTGTCCAATATTACCGCCGAGATGTTAGGTTGTGTTAGGTTAGGTTATATTACGTTATTGATGTATATAAAGGTCCCACGTAGACGTAGAGGCCAAGAAGACAGGAATGTGGTCAAATATTACCGCCGAGATGTTATGTTGGGTTAGGTTAGGTTATATTACGTTATTGACGTATATAAAGGTCCTACGGAAACGTAGAGGCCAACAAGCCAGGAATGTGGTCAAATATTACCGCCGAGATGTTAAATTGGCTGAGGCCAGCTTATATTACGTTACTGATGTATATAAAGGTCCCACGGAGTCGTAGAGGCCAACTCGCCAGGAATGTTGTCAAATACTACCGCCGAGATGATAGGTTGGGTTACGTTAGGTTATATTACGTTATTGATGTATATGAAGGTCAAACGGAGACGTAGAGGCCAACTCGATACGAATGTTGTCAAATATTACCGGCGAGATCTTAGGTTGGGTTAGGTAAGTTTATATTACGTTATTGATGTATATAAAGGTCCCATGGAGACGTAGAGGCCAACAAGACAGGAATGTGGTCAAATATTACCGCCGAGATTTTAGGTTGGGTTAGGTTAGGTTATATTACGTTATTGATGTATATAAAGGTCCCACGTAGACGTAGAGGCCAACAAGCCAGGAATGTGGTCAAATATTACCGCCGAGATGTTAGGTTGGGTTAGGTTAGGTTATATTACGTTATTGATGTATATAAAGGTCCCACGGAGACAGAGAAGCCAACTCGCCAGGAATGTTGTCAAATATTACCGCCGAGATGTTAGGTTGTGTTAGGTTAGGTTATATTACGTTATTGATGTATATAAAGGTCCCACGGAGACGTATAGGCCAACAAGACAGGAATGTGGTCAAATATTACCGCCGAGATGTTAGGTTGGGTTAGGTTAGGTTATATTACGTTATTGATGTATATAAAGGTCCCACGGAGACGTAGAGGCCAACAATACAGGAATGTGGTCAAATATTACCGCCGAGATGTTAGGTTGGGTTAGGTTAGGTTATATTACGTTATTGATGCATATAAAGGTCCCACGGAAACGGAGAAGCCAACCCGCCAGGAATGTTGTCAAATATTACAGCCGAGATGTTAGGTTGGGTTAGGTTAGGTTATATTACGTTATTGATGTATATAAATGTCCCACGGAGACGCAGAGGCCAACTCGACAGGAATGTTGTCAAATATTGCCACCGAGATGTTAGGTTGGGTTAGGTTAGGTTATATTACGTTATTAATGTATGTAAAGGTCCCACGGAAACGGAGAAGCCAACTCGCCAGGAATGTTGTCAAATATTACCGCCGAGATGATAGGTTCGGTTAGGTTAGGTTATGTTACGTTATTGATATATATAAAGGTCCCACGGAGACGTAGAGGACAACAAGCCAGGAATGTGGTCAAATATTACCGCCGGGATGTTAGGTTGGGTTAGGTTAGGCTATATTACGTTTTTGATGTATATAAAGGTCCCTCGGAGACGTAGAGGCCAACAAGCCAGGAATGTGGTCAAATATTACCGCCGAGATGTTATGTTGGGTTAGGCTAGGTTATATTACGTTATAGATGTATATAAATGTCCTACGGAGACGTAGAGGCCAACTCGCCAGGTATGTTGTCGAATATTACAGCCTGGATGTTAGGTTGTGTTAGGTTAGGTTATATTACGTTATTGATGTATATGAAGGTCAAACGGAGACCTAGAGGCCAACTCGCCAGGAATGATGTCAAATATTACCGCCGAGATTTTAGGTTGGGTTAGGTTAGGTTATATTACGTTATTGATGTATATAAAAGTCCCACGGAGACGTAGAGGCCAACTCGCCAGGAATGATGTCAAATATTACCGCCGAGATTTTAGGTTGGGTTAGGTTAGGTTATATTACGTTATTGATGTATATAAAGGTCCCACGGAGACGTAGAGGCCAACAAGACAGGAATGTGGTCAAATATTACCGCCGAGATGTTAGGTTGGGTTAGGTTAGGTTATATTACGTTATTAATGTATGTAAAGGTCCCACGGAAACGGAGAAGCCAACTCGCCAGGAATGTTGTCAAATATTACCGCCGAGATGATAGGTTCGGTTAGGTTAGGTTATGTTACGTTATTGATATATATAAAGGTCCCACGGAGACGTAGAGGACAACAAGCCAGGAATGTGGTCAAATATTACCGCCGGGATGTTAGGTTGGGTTAGGTTAGGCTATAATACGTTTTTGATGTATATAAAGGTCCCACGTAGACGTAGAGGCCAACAAGCCAGGAATGTGGTCAAATATTACCGCCGAGATGTTATGTTGGGTTAGGCTAGGTTATATTTCGTTATTGATGTATATTAAGGTCCCACGGAGACGTAGAGGCCAACTCGCCAGGTATGTTGTCAAATATTACCGCGGAGATTATAGGTTGGGTTAGGTTAGATTATAATACGTTATTGATGTATATGAAGGTCTCACGGAGAGGTAGAGGCCAACAAGCCAGGAACGTGGTCAAATATTACCGCCGAGATGTTAAATTGGCTTAGGCCAGCTTATATTATGTTACTGATGTATATAAAGGTCCCACGGAGTCGTAGAGGCCAACTCGCCAGGAATGTTGTCAAATACTACCGCCGACATGATAGGTTGGGTTACGTTAGGTTATATTACGTTATTGATGTATATGAAGGTCAAACGGAGACGTAGAGGCCAACTCGATAGGAATGTTGTCAAATATTACCGGCGAGATCTTAGGTTGGGTTAGGTAAGGTTATATTACGTTATTGATGTATATAAAGGTCCCATGGAGACGTAGAGGCCAACAAGACAGGAATGTGGTCAAATATTACCGCCGAGATGTTAGGTTGGGTTAGGTTAGGTTATATTACGTTATTAATGTATGTAAAGGTCCCACGGAAACGGAGAAGCCAACTCGCCAGGAATGTTGTCAAATATTACCGCCGAGATGATAGGTTCGGTTAGGTTAGGTTATGTTACGTTATTGATATATATAAAGGTCCCACGGAGACGTAGAGGACAACAAGCCAGGAATGATGTCAAATATTACCGCCGAGATTTTAGGTTGGGTTAGGTTAGGTTATATTACGTTATTGATGTATATAAATGTCCCACGGAGACGCAGAGGCCAACTCGACAGGAATGTTGTCAAATATTGCCACCGAGATGTTAGGTTGGGTTAGGTTAGGTTATATTACGTTATTAATGTATGTAAAGGTCCCACGGAAACGGAGAAGCCAACTCGCCAGGCATGTTGTCAAATATTACCGCCGAGATGATAGGTTCGGTTAGGTTAGGTTATGTTACGTTATTGATATATATAAAGGTCCCACGGAGACGTAGAGGACAACAAGCCAGGAATGTGGTCAAATATTACCGCCGAGATGATAGGTTCGGTTAGGTTAGGTTATGTTACGTTATTGATATATATAAAGGTCCCACGGAGACGTAGAGGACAACAAGCCAGGAATGTGGTCAAATATTACCGCCGAGATGTTATGTTGGGTTAGGCTAGGTTATATTACGTTTTTGATGTATATAAAGGTCCCTCGGAGACGTAGAGGCCAACAAGCCAGGAATGTGGTCAAATATTACCGCCGAGATGTTACGTTGGGTTAGGCTAGGTTATATTACGTTATTGATGTATATAAAGGTCCTACGGAGACGTAGAGGCCAACTCGCCAGGAATGTTGTCAAATACTACCGCCGAGATGATAGGTTGGGTTACGTTAGGTTATATTACGTTATTGATGTATATGAAGGTCAAACGGAGACGTAGAGGCCAACTCGATAGGAATGTTGTCAAATATTACCGGCGAGATCTTAGGTTGGGTTAGGTAAGGTTATATTACGTTATTGATGTATATAAAGGTCCCATGGAGACGTAGAGGCCAACAAGACAGGAATGTGGTCAAATATTACCGCCGAGATGTTAGGTTGGGTTAGGTTAGGTTATATTACGTTATTAATGTATGTAAAGGTCCCACGGAAACGGAGAAGCCAACTCGCCAGGAATGTTGTCAAATATTACCGCCGAGATGATAGGTTCGGTTAGGTTAGGTTATGTTACGTTATTGATATATATAAAGGTCCCACGGAGACGTAGAGGACAACAAGCCAGGAATGATGTCAAATTTTACCGCCGAGATTTTAGGTTGGGTTAGGTTAGGTTATATTACGTTATTGATGTATATAAATGTCCCACGGAGACGCAGAGGCCAACTCGACAGGAATGTTGTCAAATATTGCCACCGAGATGTTAGGTTGGGTTAGGTTAGGTTATATTACGTTATTAATGTATGTAAAGGTCCCACGGAAACGGAGAAGCCAACTCGCCAGGCATGTTGTCAAATATTACCGCCGAGATGATAGGTTCGGTTAGGTTAGGTTATGTTACGTTATTGATATATATAAAGGTCCCACGGAGACGTAGAGGACAACAAGCCAGGAATGTGGTCAAATATTACCGCCGGGATGTGAGGTTGGGTTAGGTTAGGCTATATTACGTTTTTGATGTATATAAAGGTCCCTCGGAGACGTAGAGGCCAACAAGCCAGGAATGTGGTCAAATATTACCGCCGAGATGTTATGTTGGGTTAGGCTAGGTTATATTACGTTATTGATGTATATAAAGGTCCTACGGAGACGTAGAGGCCAACTCGCCAGGTATGTTGTCGAATATTACAGCCTGGATGTTAGGTTGTGTTAGGTTAGGTTATATTACGTTATTGATGTATATGAAGGTCAAACGGAGACCTAGAGGCCAACTCGCCAGGAATGATGTCAAATATTACCGCCGGGATGTTAGGTTGGGTTAGGTTAGGCTATAATACGTTTTTGATGTATATAAAGGTCCCTCGGAGACGTAGAGGCCAACAAGCCAGGAATGTGGTCAAATATTACCGCCGAGATGTTATGTTGGGTTAGGCTAGGTTATATTACGTTACTGATGTATATAATGGTCCTACGGAGACGTAGAGGCCAACTCGCCAGGTATGTTGTCGAATATTACAGCCTGGATGTTAGGTTGTGTTAGGTTAGGTTACATTACGTTATTGATGTATATGAAGGTCAAACGGAGACCTAGAGGCCAATTCGCCAGGAATGATGTCAAATATTACCGCCGAGATTTTAGGTTGGGTTAGGTTAGGTTATATTACGTTATTGATGTATATAAAAGTCCCACGGAGACGTAGAGGCCAACTCGCCAGGAATGATGTCAAATATTACCGCCGAGATTTTAGGTTGGGTTAGGTTAGGTTATATTACGTTATTGATGTATATAAAGGTCCCACGTAGACGTAGAGGCCAACAAGCCAGGAATGTGGTCAAATATTACCGCCGAGATGTTAGGTTGGGTTAGGTTAGGTTATATTACGTTATTGATGTATATAAAGGTCCCACGGAGACAGAGAAGCCAACTCGCCAGGAATGTTGTCAAATATTACCGCCGAGATGTTAGGTTGTGTTAGGTTAGGTTATATTACGTTATTAATGTATGTAAAGGTCCCACGGAAACGGAGAAGCCAACTCGCCAGGAATGTTGTCAAATATTACCGCCGAGATTATAGGTTGGGTTAGGTTAGATTATAATACGTTATTGATGTATATGAAGGTCTCACGGAGAGGTAGAGGCCAACAAGCCAGGAACGTGGTCAAATATTACCGCCGAGATGTTAAATTGGCTTAGGCCAGCTTATATTATGTTACTGATGTATATAAAGGTCCCACGGAGTCGTAGAGGCCAACTCGCCAGGAATGTTGTCAAATACTACCGCCGACATGATAGGTTGGGTTACGTTAGGTTATATTACGTTATTGATGTATATGAAGGTCAAACGGAGACGTAGAGGCCAACTCGATAGGAATGTTGTCAAATATTACCGGCGAGATCTTAGGTTGGGTTAGGTAAGGTTATATTACGTTATTGATGTATATAAAGGTCCCATGGAGACGTAGAGGCCAACAAGACAGGAATGTGGTCAAATATTACCGCCGAGATGTTAGGTTGGGTTAGGTTAGGTTATATTACGTTATTAATGTATGTAAAGGTCCCACGGAAACGGAGAAGCCAACTCGCCAGGAATGTTGTCAAATATTACCGCCGAGATGATAGGTTCGGTTAGGTTAGGTTATGTTACGTTATTGATATATATAAAGGTCCCACGGAGACGTAGAGGACAACAAGCCAGGAATGATGTCAAATATTACCGCCGAGATTTTAGGTTGGGTTAGGTTAGGTTATATTACGTTATTGATGTATATAAATGTCCCACGGAGACGCAGAGGCCAACTCGACAGGAATGTTGTCAAATATTGCCACCGAGATGTTAGGTTGGGTTAGGTTAGGTTATATTACGTTATTAATGTATGTAAAGGTCCCACGGAAACGGAGAAGCCAACTCGCCAGGCATGTTGTCAAATATTACCGCCGAGATGATAGGTTCGGTTAGGTTAGGTTATGTTACGTTATTGATATATATAAAGGTCCCACGGAGACGTAGAGGACAACAAGCCAGGAATGTGGTCAAATATTACCGCCGAGATGATAGGTTCGGTTAGGTTAGGTTATGTTACGTTATTGATATATATAAAGGTCCCACGGAGACGTAGAGGACAACAAGCCAGGAATGTGGTCAAATATTACCGCCGAGATGTTATGTTGGGTTAGGCTAGGTTATATTACGTTTTTGATGTATATAAAGGTCCCTCGGAGACGTAGAGGCCAACAAGCCAGGAATGTGGTCAAATATTACCGCCGAGATGTTACGTTGGGTTAGGCTAGGTTATATTACGTTATTGATGTATATAAAGGTCCTACGGAGACGTAGAGGCCAACTCGCCAGGAATGTTGTCAAATACTACCGCCGAGATGATAGGTTGGGTTACGTTAGGTTATATTACGTTATTGATGTATATGAAGGTCAAACGGAGACGTAGAGGCCAACTCGATAGGAATGTTGTCAAATATTACCGGCGAGATCTTAGGTTGGGTTAGGTAAGGTTATATTACGTTATTGATGTATATAAAGGTCCCATGGAGACGTAGAGGCCAACAAGACAGGAATGTGGTCAAATATTACCGCCGAGATGTTAGGTTGGGTTAGGTTAGGTTATATTACGTTATTAATGTATGTAAAGGTCCCACGGAAACGGAGAAGCCAACTCGCCAGGAATGTTGTCAAATATTACCGCCGAGATGATAGGTTCGGTTAGGTTAGGTTATGTTACGTTATTGATATATATAAAGGTCCCACGGAGACGTAGAGGACAACAAGCCAGGAATGATGTCAAATATTACCGCCGAGATTTTAGGTTGGGTTAGGTTAGGTTATATTACGTTATTGATGTATATAAATGTCCCACGGAGACGCAGAGGCCAACTCGACAGGAATGTTGTCAAATATTGCCACCGAGATGTTAGGTTGGGTTAGGTTAGGTTATATTACGTTATTAATGTATGTAAAGGTCCCACGGAAACGGAGAAGCCAACTCGCCAGGCATGTTGTCAAATATTACCGCCGAGATGATAGGTTCGGTTAGGTTAGGTTATGTTACGTTATTGATATATATAAAGGTCCCACGGAGACGTAGAGGACAACAAGCCTGGAATGTGGTCACATATTACCGCCGGGATGTTAGGTTGGGTTAGGTTAGGCTATATTACGTTATTGATGTATATAAAGGTCCCTCGGAGACGTAGAGGCCAACAAGCCAGGAATGTGGTCAAATATTACCGCCGAGATGTTATGTTGGGTTAGGTTAGGTTATATTACGTTATTGATGTATATAAAGGTCCTACGGAGACGTAGAGGCCAACTTGCCAGGGATGTTGTCGAATATTACAGTCTGGATGTTAGGTTGTGTTAGGTTAGGTTATATTACGTTATTGATGTATATGAAGGTCAAACGCAGACCTTGAGGCCAACTCGCCAGGAATAATGTCAAATATTACCGCCGAGATTTTAGGTTGGGTTAGGTTAGGTTATATTACGTTATTGATGTATATAAAGGTCCCACGGAGACGTAGAGGCCAACTCGCCAGGAATGATGTCAAATATTACCGCCGAGATTTTAGGTTGGGTTAGGTTAGGTTATATTACGTTATTGATGTATATAAAGGTCCCACGGAGACGTAGAGGCCAACAAGACAGGAATGTGGTCAAATATTACCGCCGAGATGTTATGTTGGGTTAGGTTAGGTTATATTACGTTATTGACGTATATAAAGGTCCTACGGAAACGTAGAGGCCAACAAGCCAGGAATGTGGTCAAATATTACCGCCGAGATGTTAAATTGGCTGAGGCCAGCTTATATTACGTTACTGATGTATATAAAGGTCCCACGGAGTCGTAGAGGCCAACTCGCCAGGAATGTTGTCAAATACTACCGCCGAGATGATAGGTTGGGTTACGTTAGGTTATATTACGTTATTGATGTATATGAAGGTCAAACGGAGACGTAGAGGCCAACTCGATAGGAATGTTGTCAAATATTACCGGCGAGATCTTAGGTTGGGTTAGGTAAGGTTATATTACGTTATTGATGTATATAAAGGTCCCATGGAGACGTAGAGGCCAACAAGACAGGAATGTGGTCAAATATTACCGCCGAGATGTTAGGTTGGGTTAGGTTAGGTTATATTACGTTATTGATGTATATAAAGGTCCCACGGAGACAGAGAAGCCAACTCGCCAGCAATGTTGTCAAATATTACCGCCGAGATGTTAGGTTGTGTTAGGTTAGGTTATATTACGTTATTGATGTATATAAAGGTCCCACGGAGACGTAGAGGCCAACAAGACAGGAATGTGGTCAAATATTACCGCCGAGATGTTAGGTTGGGTTAGGTTAGGTTATATTACGTTATTAATGTATGTAATGGTCCCACGGAAACGGAGAAGCCAACTCGCCAGGAATGTTGTCAAATATTACCGCCGAGATGATAGGTTGGGTTAGGTTAGGTTATATTACGTTATTGATATATATAAAGGTCCCACGGAGACGTAGAGGACAACAAGCCAGGAATGTGGTCACATATTACCGCCGGGATGTTAGGTTGGGTTAGGTTAGGCTATATTACGTTATTGATGTATATAAAGGTCCCTCGGAGACGTAGAGGCCAACAAGCCAGGAATGTGGTCAAATATTACCGCCGAGATGTTAGGTTGTGTTAGGTTAGGTTATATTACGTTATTGATGTATATAAAGGTCCCACGGAGACAGAGAAGCCAACTCGCCAGGAATGTTGTCAAATATTACCGCCGAGATGTTAGGTTGTGTTAGGTTAGGTTATATTACGTTATTGATGTATATGAAGGTCAAACGCAAACCTAGAGGCCAACTCGCCAGGAATGATGTCAAATATTACCGCCGAGATTTTAGGTTGGGTTAGGTTAGGTTATATTACGTTATTGATGTATATAAAGGTCCCACGGAGACGTAGAGGCCAACTCGCCAGGAATGATGTCAAATATTACCGCCGAGATTTTAGGTTGGGTTAGGTTAGGTTATATTACGTTATTGATGTATATAAAGGTCCCACGGAGACGCCGAGGCCAACTCGCCAGGAATGAAGTCAAATATTACTGCCGAGATTTTAGGTTGGGTTAGGTTAGGTTATATTACGTTATTGATGTATATAAAAGTCCCACGGAGACGTAGAGGCCAACTCGCCAGGAATGATGTCAAATTTTACCGCCGAGATGTTAGGTTGGGTTAGGTTAGGTTATATTACGTTATTAATGTATGTAAAGGTCCCACGGAAACGGAGAAGCCAACTCGCCAGGAATGTTGTCAAATATTAACGCCGAGATGATAGGTTGGGTTAGGTTAGCTTATATTACGTTATTGATATATATAAAGGTCCCACGGAGACGTAGAAGACAACAAGCCAGGAATGTGGTCAAATATTACTGCCGGGATGTTAGGTTGGGTTAGGTTAGGCTATATTACGTTATTGATGTATATAAAGGTCCCACGTAGACGTAGAGGCCAAGAAGACAGGAATGTGGTCAAATATTACCGCCGAGATGTTATGTTGGGTTAGGTTAGGTTATATTACGTTATTGACGTATATAAAGGTCCTACGGAAACGTAGAGGCCAACAAGCCAGGAATGTGGTCAAATATTACCGCCGAGATGTTAAATTGGCTGAGGCCAGCATATATTACGTTACTGATGTATATAAAGGTCCCACGGAGTCGTAGAGGCCAACTCGCCAGGAATGTTGTCAAATACTACCGCCGAGATGATAGGTTGGGTTACGTTAGGTTATATTACGTTATTGATGTATATGAAGGTCAAACGGGGACGTAGAGGCCAACTCGATAGGAATGTTGTCAAATATTACCGGCGAGATCTTAGGTTGGGTTAGGTAAGGTTATATTACGTTATTGATGTATATAAAGGTCCCATGGAGACGTAGAGGCCAACAAGACAGGAATGTGGTCAAATATTACCGCCGAGATTTTAGGTTGGGTTAGGTTAGGTTATATTACGTTATTGATGTATATAAGGGTCCCACGTAGACGTAGAGGCCAACAAGCCAGGAATGTGGTCAAATATTACCGCCGAGATGTTAGGTTGGGTTAGGTTAGGTTATATTACGTTATTGATGTATATAAAGGTCCCACGGAGACAGAGAAGCCAACTCGCCAGGAATGTTGTCAAATATTACCGCCGAGATGTTAGGTTGTGTTAGGTTAGGTTATATTACGTTATTGATGTATATAAAGGTCCCACGGAGACGTAGAGGCCAACAAGACAGGAATGTGGTCAAATATTACCGCCGAGATGTTAGGTTGGGTTAGGTTAGGTTATATTACGTTATTGATGTATATAAAGGTCCCACGGGGACGTAGAGGCCAACAATACAGGAATGTGGTCAAATATTACCGCCGAGATGTTAGGTTGGGTTAGGTTAGGTTATATTACGTTATTGATGCATATAAAGGTCCCACGGAAACGGAGAAGCCAACTCGCCAGGAATGTTGTCAAATATTACAGCCGAGATGTTAGGTTGGGTTAGGTTAGTTTATATTACGTTATTGATGTATATAAATGTCCCACGGAGACGCAGAGGCCAACTCGACAGGAATGTTGTCAAATATTGCCACCGAGATGTTAGGTTGGGTTAGGTTAGGTTATATTACGTTATTAATGTATGTAAAGGTCCCACGGAAACGGAGAAGCCAACTCGCCAGGAATGTTGTCAAATATTACCGCCGAGATGATAGGTTCGGTTAGGTTAGGTTATGTTACGTTATTGATATATATAAAGGTCCCACGGAGACGTAGAGGACAACAAGCCAGGAATGTGGTCAAATATTACGGCCGGGATGTTAGGTTGGGTTAGGTTAGGCTATATTACGTTTTTGATGTATATAAAGGTCCCTCGGAGACGTAGAGGCCAACAAGCCAGGAATGTGGTCAAATATTACCGCCGAGATGTTATGTTGGGTTAGGCTAGGTTATATTACGTTATAGATGTATATAAATGTCCTACGGAGACGTAGAGGCCAACTCGCCAGGTATGTTGTCGAATATTACAGCCTGGATGTTAGGTTGTGCTAGGTTAGGTTATATTACGTTATTGATGTATATGAAGGTCAAACGGAGACCTAGAGGCCAACTCGCCAGGAATGATGTCAAATATTACCGCCGAGATTTTCGGTTGGGTTAGGTTAGGTTATATTACGTTATTGATGTATATAAAAGTCCCACGGAGACGTAGAGGCCAACTCGCCAGTAATGATGTCAAATATTACCGCCGAGATTTTAGGTTGGGTTAGGTTAGGTTATATTACGTTATTGATGTATATAAAGGTCCCACGTAGACGTAGAGGCCAACAAGCCAGGAATGTGGTCAAATATTACCGCCGAGATGTTAGGTTGGGTTAGGTTAGGTTATATTACGTTATTGATGTATATAAAGGTCCCACGGAGACAGAGAAGCCAACTCGCCAGGAATGTTGTCAAATATTACCGCCGAGATGATAGGTTCGGTTAGGTTAGGTTATGTTACGTTATTGATATATATAAAGGTCCCACGGAGACGTAGAGGACAACAAGCCAGGAAGGCGGTCAAATATTACCGCCGGGATGTTAGGTTGGATTAGGTTAGGCTATAATACGTTTTTGATGTATATAAAGGTCCCTCGGAGACGTAGAGGCCAACAAGCCAGGAATGTGGTCAAATATTACCGCCGAGATGTTATGTTGGGTTAGGCTAGGTTATATTACGTTATTGATGTATATAAAGGTCCTACGGAGACGTAGAGGCCAACTCGCCAGGTATGTTGTCGAATATTACAGCCTGGATGTTAGGTTGTGTTAGGTTAGGTTATATTACGTTATTGATGTATATGAAGGTCAAACGGAGACCTAGAGGCCAACTCGCCAGGAATGATGTCAAATATTACCGCCGAGATTTTAGGTTGGGTTAGGTTAGGTTATATTACGTTATTGATGTATATAAAAGTCCCACGGAGACGTAGAGGCCAACTCGCCAGGAATGATGTCAAATATTACCGCCGAGATTTTAGGTTGGGTTAGGTTAGGTTATATTACGTTATTGATGTATATAAAGGTCCCACGGAGACGTAGAGGCCAACAAGACAGGAATGTGGTCAAATATTACCGCCGAGATGTTAGGTTGGGTTAGGTTAGGTTATATTACGTTATTAATGTATGTAAAGGTCCCACGGAAACGGAGAAGCCAACTCGCCAGGAATGTTGTCAAATATTACCGCCGAGATGATAGGTTCGGTTAGGTTAGGTTATGTTACGTTATTGATATATATAAAGGTCCCACGGAGACGTAGAGGACAACAAGCCAGGAATGTGGTCAAATATTACCGCCGGGATGTTAGGTTGGGTTAGGTTAGGCTATAATACGTTTTTGATGTATATAAATGTCCCACGTAGACGTAGAGGCCAACAAGCCAGGAATGTGGTCAAATATTACCGCCGAGATGTTATGTTGGGTTAGGCTAGGTTATATTTCGTTATTGATGTATATTAAGGTCCCACGGAGACGTAGAGGCCAACTCGCCAGGTATGTTGTCAAATATTACCGCGGAGATGTTAGGTTGGGTTAGGTTAAGTTATATTACGTTATCGATGTATATAAAGGTCCCACGAGGACGTAGAGGCCAACTCGCCAGGAATGTTGTCAAATATTACCGCCGGGATGCTAGGTTGGGTTAAGTTACGTTATATTACGTTATTGATGTATACGAGGGTTACACGGAGACGTAGAGGCCAACTCGCCAGGAATGATGTCAAATATTACCGCCGAGATGTTAGGTTGCGTTAGGTTAGGTTATATTGCGTTATTGATGTATATAAAAGTCCCACGGAAACGTAGAGGCCAACAAGCCAGGAATGTGGTCAAATATTACCGCCGAGATGTTAAATTGGCTTAGGCCAGCTTATATTATGTTACTGATGTATATAAAGGTCCCACGGAGTCGTAGAGGCCAACTCGCCAGGAATGTTGTCAAATACTACCGCCGAGATGATAGGTTGGGTTACGTTAGGTTATATTACGTTATTGATGTATATGAAGGTCAAACGGAGACGTAGAGGCCAACTCGATAGGAATGTTGTCAAATATTACCGGCGAGATCTTAGGTTGGGTTAGGTAAGGTTATATTACGTTATTGATGTATATAAAGGTCCCATGGAGACGTAGAGGCCAACAAGACAGGAATGTGGTCAAATATTACCGCCGAGATGTTAGGTTGGCTTAGGTTAGGTTATATTACGTTATTGATGTATATAAAGGTCCCACGGAGACGCAGAGGCCAACTCGCCAGGAATGATGTCAAATATTACCGCCGAGATTTTAGGTTGGGTTAGGTTAGGTTATATTACGTTATTGATGTATATAAAGGTCCCACGGAGACGTAGAGGCCAACTCGCCAGGAATGATGTCAAATATTACCGCCGAGATTTTAGGTTGGGTTAGGTTAGGTTATATTACGTTATTGATGTATATAAATGTCCCACGGAGACGCAGAGGCCAACTCGACAGGAATGTTGTCAAATATTGCCACCGAGATGTTAGGTTGGGTTAGGTTAGGTTATATTACGTTATTAATGTATGTAAAGGTCCCACGGAAACGGAGAAGCCAACTCGCCAGGCATGTTGTCAAATATTACCGCCGAGATGATAGGTTCGGTTAGGTTAGGTTATGTTACGTTATTGATATATATAAAGGTCCCACGGAGACGTAGAGGACAACAAGCCAGGAATGTGGTCAAATATTACCGCCGGGATGTGAGGTTGGGTTAGGTTAGGCTATATTACGTTTTTGATGTATATAAAGGTCCCTCGGAGACGTAGAGGCCAACAAGCCAGGAATGTGGTCAAATATTACCGCCGAGATGTTATGTTGGGTTAGGCTAGGTTATATTACGTTATTGATGTATATAAAGGTCCTACGGAGACGTAGAGGCCAACTCGCCAGGTATGTTGTCGAATATTACAGCCTGGATGTTAGGTTGCGTTAGGTTAGGTTATATTACGTTATTGATGTATATGAAGGTCAAACGGAGACCTAGAGGCCAACTCGCCAGGAATGATGTCAAATATTACCGCCGAGATTTTAGGTTGGGTTAGGTTAGGTTATATTACGTTATTGATGTATATAAAAGTCCCACGGAGACGGAGAAGCCAACTCGCCAGGAATGTTGTCAAATATTACCGCCGAGATGATAGGTTCGGTTAGGTTAGGTTATGTTACGTTATTGATATATATAAAGGTCCCACGGAGACGTAGAGGACAACAAGCCAGGAATGTGGTCAAATATTACCGCCGGGATGTTAGGTTGGGTTAGGTTAGGTTATATTACGTTATTGATGTATATAAATGTCCCACGGAGACGCAGAGGCCAACTCGACAGGAATGTTGTCAAATATTGCCACCGAGATGTTAGGTTGGGTTAGGTTAGGTTATATTACGTTATTAATGTATGTAAAGGTCCCACGGAAACGGAGAAGCCAACTCGCCAGGAATGTTGTCAAATATTACCGCCGAGATGATAGGTTCGGTTAGGTTAGGTTATGTTACGTTATTGATATATATAAAGGTCCCACGGAGACGTAGAGGACAACAAGCCAGGAATGTGGTCAAATATTACCGCCGGGATGTTAGGTTGGGTTAGGTTAGGCTATATTACGTTTTTGATGTATATAAAGGTCCCTCGGAGACGTAGAGGCCAACAAGCCAGGAATGTGGTCAAATATTACCGCCGAGATGTTATGTTGGGTTAGGCTAGGTTATATTACGTTATTGATGTATATAAAGGTCCTACGGAGACGTAGAGGCCAACTCGCCAGGTATGTTGTCGAATATTACAGCCTGGATGTTAGGTTGTGTTAGGTTAGGTTATATTACGTTATTGATGTATATGAAGGTCAAACGGAGACCTAGAGGCCAACTCGCCAGGAATGATGTCAAATATTACCGCCGGGATGTTAGGTTGGGTTAGGTTAGGCTATAATACGTTTTTGATGTATATAAAGGTCCCTCGGAGACGTAGAGGCCAACAAGCCAGGAATGTGGTCAAATATTACCGCCGAGATGTTATGTTGGGTTAGGCTAGGTTATATTACGTTACTGATGTATATAATGGTCCTACGGAGACGTAGAGGCCAACTCGCCAGGTATGTTGTCGAATATTACAGCCTGGATGTTAGGTTGTGTTAGGTTAGGTTACATTACGTTATTGATGTGTATGAAGGTCAAACGGAGACCTAGAGGCCAATTCGCCAGGAATGATGTCAAATATTACCGCCGAGATTTTAGGTTGGGTTAGGTTAGGTTATATTACGTTATTGATGTATATAAAAGTCCCACGGAGACGTAGAGGCCAACTCGCCAGGAATGATGTCAAATATTACCGCCGAGATTTTAGGTTGGGTTAGGTTAGGTTATATTACGTTATTGATGTATATAAAGGTCCCACGTAGACGTAGAGGCCAACAAGCCAGGAATGTGGTCAAATATTACCGCCGAGATGTTAGGTTGGGTTAGGTTAGGTTATATTACGTTATTGATGTATATAAAGGTCCCACGGAGACAGAGAAGCCAACTCGCCAGGAATGTTGTCAAATATTACCGCCGAGATGTTAGGTTGTGTTAGGTTAGGTTATATTACGTTATTGATGTATATAAAGGTCCCACGGAGACGTAGAGGCCAACAAGACAGGAATGTGGTCAAATATTACCGCCGAGATGTTAGGTTGGGTTAGGTTAGGTTATATTACGTTATTGATGTATATAAAGGTCCCACGGAGACGGAGAAGCCAACTCGCCAGGAATGTTGTCCAATATTACCGCCGAGATGTTAGGTTGTGTTAGGTTAGGTTATATTACGTTATTGATGTATATAAAGGTCCCACGTAGACGTAGAGGCCAAGAAGACAGGAATGTGGTCAAATATTACCGCCGAGATGTTATGTTGGGTTAGGTTAGGTTATATTACGTTATTGACGTATATAAAGGTCCTACGGAAACGTAGAGGCCAACAAGCCAGGAATGTGGTCAAATATTACCGCCGAGATGTTAAATTGGCTGAGGCCAGCTTATATTACGTTACTGATGTATATAAAGGTCCCACGGAGTCGTAGAGGCCAACTCGCCAGGAATGTTGTCAAATACTACCGCCGAGATGATAGGTTGGGTTACGTTAGGTTATATTACGTTATTGATGTATATGAAGGTCAAACGGAGACGTAGAGGCCAACTCGATACGAATGTTGTCAAATATTACCGGCGAGATCTTAGGTTGGGTTAGGTAAGGTTATATTACGTTATTGATGTATATAAAGGTCCCATGGAGACGTAGAGGCCAACAAGACAGGAATGTGGTCAAATATTACCGCCGAGATTTTAGGTTGGGTTAGGTTAGGTTATATTACGTTATTGATGTATATAAAGGTCCCACGTAGACGTATAGGCCAACAAGCCAGGAATGTGGTCAAATATTACCGCCGAGATGTTAGGTTGGGTTAGGTTAGGTTATATTACGTTATTGATGTATATAAAGGTCCCACGGAGACAGAGAAGCCAACTCGCCAGGAATGTTGTCAAATATTACCGCCGAGATGTTAGGTTGTGTTAGGTTAGGTTATATTACGTTATTGATGTATATAAAGGTCCCACGGAGACGTATAGGCCAACAAGACAGGAATGTGGTCAAATATTACCGCCGAGATGTTAGGTTGGGTTAGGTTAGGTTATATTACGTTATTGATGTATATAAAGGTCCCACGGAGACGTAGAGGCCAACAATACAGGAATGTGGTCAAATATTACCGCCGAGATGTTAGGTTGGGTTAGGTTAGGTTATATTACGTTATTGATGCATATAAAGGTCCCACGGAAACGGAGAAGCCAACCCGCCAGGAATGTTGTCAAATATTACAGCCGAGATGTTAGGTTGGGTTAGGTTAGGTTATATTACGTTATTGATGTATATAAATGTCCCACGGAGACGCAGAGGCCAACTCGACAGGAATGTTGTCAAATATTGCCACCGAGATGTTAGGTTGGGTTAGGTTAGGTTATATTACGTTATTAATGTATGTAAAGGTCCCACGGAAACGGAGAAGCCAACTCGCCAGGAATGTTGTCAAATATTACCGCCGAGATGATAGGTTCGGTTAGGTTAGGTTATGTTACGTTATTGATATATATAAAGGTCCCACGGAGACGTAGAGGACAACAAGCCAGGAATGTGGTCAAATATTACCGCCGGGATGTTAGGTTGGGTTAGGTTAGGCTATATTACGTTTTTGATGTATATAAAGGTCCCTCGGAGACGTAGAGGCCAACAAGCCAGGAATGTGGTCAAATATTACCGCCGAGATGTTATGTTGGGTTAGGCTAGGTTATATTACGTTATAGATGTATATAAATGTCCTACGGAGACGTAGAGGCCAACTCGCCAGGTATGTTGTCGAATATTACAGCCTGGATGTTAGGTTGTGTTAGGTTAGGTTATATTACGTTATTGATGTATATGAAGGTCAAACGGAGACCTAGAGGCCAACTCGCCAGGAATGATGTCAAATATTACCGCCGAGATTTTAGGTTGGGTTAGGTTAGGTTATATTACGTTATTGATGTATATAAAAGTCCCACGGAGACGTAGAGGCCAACTCGCCAGGAATGATGTCAAATATTACCGCCGAGATTTTAGGTTGGGTTAGGTTAGGTTATATTACGTTATTGATGTATATAAAGGTCCCACGGAGACGTAGAGGCCAACAAGACAGGAATGTGGTCAAATATTACCGCCGAGATGTTAGGTTGGGTTAGGTTAGGTTATATTACGTTATTAATGTATGTAAAGGTCCCACGGAAACGGAGAAGCCAACTCGCCAGGAATGTTGTCAAATATTACCGCCGAGATGATAGGTTCGGTTAGGTTAGGTTATGTTACGTTATTGATATATATAAAGGTCCCACGGAGACGTAGAGGACAACAAGCCAGGAATGTGGTCAAATATTACCGCCGGGATGTTAGGTTGGGTTAGGTTAGGCTATAATACGTTTTTGATGTATATAAAGGTCCCACGTAGACGTAGAGGCCAACAAGCCAGGAATGTGGTCAAATATTACCGCCGAGATGTTATGTTGGGTTAGGCTAGGTTATATTTCGTTATTGATGTATATTAAGGTCCCACGGAGACGTAGAGGCCAACTCGCCAGGTATGTTGTCAAATATTACCGCGGAGATTATAGGTTGGGTTAGGTTAGATTATAATACGTTATTGATGTATATGAAGGTCTCACGGAGAGGTAGAGGCCAACAAGCCAGGAACGTGGTCAAATATTACCGCCGAGATGTTAAATTGGCTTAGGCCAGCTTATATTATGTTACTGATGTATATAAAGGTCCCACGGAGTCGTAGAGGCCAACTCGCCAGGAATGTTGTCAAATACTACCGCCGACATGATAGGTTGGGTTACGTTAGGTTATATTACGTTATTGATGTATATGAAGGTCAAACGGAGACGTAGAGGCCAACTCGATAGGAATGTTGTCAAATATTACCGGCGAGATCTTAGGTTGGGTTAGGTAAGGTTATATTACGTTATTGATGTATATAAAGGTCCCATGGAGACGTAGAGGCCAACAAGACAGGAATGTGGTCAAATATTACCGCCGAGATGTTAGGTTGGGTTAGGTTAGGTTATATTACGTTATTAATGTATGTAAAGGTCCCACGGAAACGGAGAAGCCAACTCGCCAGGAATGTTGTCAAATATTACCGCCGAGATGATAGGTTCGGTTAGGTTAGGTTATGTTACGTTATTGATATATATAAAGGTCCCACGGAGACGTAGAGGACAACAAGCCAGGAATGATGTCAAATATTACCGCCGAGATTTTAGGTTGGGTTAGGTTAGGTTATATTACGTTATTGATGTATATAAATGTCCCACGGAGACGCAGAGGCCAACTCGACAGGAATGTTGTCAAATATTGCCACCGAGATGTTAGGTTGGGTTAGGTTAGGTTATATTACGTTATTAATGTATGTAAAGGTCCCACGGAAACGGAGAAGCCAACTCGCCAGGCATGTTGTCAAATATTACCGCCGAGATGATAGGTTCGGTTAGGTTAGGTTATGTTACGTTATTGATATATATAAAGGTCCCACGGAGACGTAGAGGACAACAAGCCAGGAATGTGGTCAAATATTACCGCCGAGATGATAGGTTCGGTTAGGTTAGGTTATGTTACGTTATTGATATATATAAAGGTCCCACGGAGACGTAGAGGACAACAAGCCAGGAATGTGGTCAAATATTACCGCCGAGATGTTATGTTGGGTTAGGCTAGGTTATATTACGTTTTTGATGTATATAAAGGTCCCTCGGAGACGTAGAGGCCAACAAGCCAGGAATGTGGTCAAATATTACCGCCGAGATGTTACGTTGGGTTAGGCTAGGTTATATTACGTTATTGATGTATATAAAGGTCCTACGGAGACGTAGAGGCCAACTCGCCAGGAATGTTGTCAAATACTACCGCCGAGATGATAGGTTGGGTTACGTTAGGTTATATTACGTTATTGATGTATATGAAGGTCAAACGGAGACGTAGAGGCCAACTCGATAGGAATGTTGTCAAATATTACCGGCGAGATCTTAGGTTGGGTTAGGTAAGGTTATATTACGTTATTGATGTATATAAAGGTCCCATGGAGACGTAGAGGCCAACAAGACAGGAATGTGGTCAAATATTACCGCCGAGATGTTAGGTTGGGTTAGGTTAGGTTATATTACGTTATTAATGTATGTAAAGGTCCCACGGAAACGGAGAAGCCAACTCGCCAGGAATGTTGTCAAATATTACCGCCGAGATGATAGGTTCGGTTAGGTTAGGTTATGTTACGTTATTGATATATATAAAGGTCCCACGGAGACGTAGAGGACAACAAGCCAGGAATGATGTCAAATATTACCGCCGAGATTTTAGGTTGGGTTAGGTTAGGTTATATTACGTTATTGATGTATATAAATGTCCCACGGAGACGCAGAGGCCAACTCGACAGGAATGTTGTCAAATATTGCCACCGAGATGTTAGGTTGGGTTAGGTTAGGTTATATTACGTTATTAATGTATGTAAAGGTCCCACGGAAACGGAGAAGCCAACTCGCCAGGCATGTTGTCAAATATTACCGCCGAGATGATAGGTTCGGTTAGGTTAGGTTATGTTACGTTATTGATATATATAAAGGTCCCACGGAGACGTAGAGGACAACAAGCCAGGAATGTGGTCAAATATTACCGCCGGGATGTGAGGTTGGGTTAGGTTAGGCTATATTACGTTTTTGATGTATATAAAGGTCCCTCGGAGACGTAGAGGCCAACAAGCCAGGAATGTGGTCAAATATTACCGCCGAGATGTTATGTTGGGTTAGGCTAGGTTATATTACGTTATTGATGTATATAAAGGTCCTACGGAGACGTAGAGGCCAACTCGCCAGGTATGTTGTCGAATATTACAGCCTGGATGTTAGGTTGTGTTAGGTTAGGTTATATTACGTTATTGATGTATATGAAGGTCAAACGGAGACCTAGAGGCCAACTCGCCAGGAATGATGTCAAATATTACCGCCGGGATGTTAGGTTGGGTTAGGTTAGGCTATAATACGTTTTTGATGTATATAAAGGTCCCTCGGAGACGTAGAGGCCAACAAGCCAGGAATGTGGTCAAATATTACCGCCGAGATGTTATGTTGGGTTAGGCTAGGTTATATTACGTTACTGATGTATATAATGGTCCTACGGAGACGTAGAGGCCAACTCGCCAGGTATGTTGTCGAATATTACAGCCTGGATGTTAGGTTGTGTTAGGTTAGGTTACATTACGTTATTGATGTATATGAAGGTCAAACGGAGACCTAGAGGCCAATTCGCCAGGAATGATGTCAAATATTACCGCCGAGATTTTAGGTTGGGTTAGGTTAGGTTATATTACGTTATTGATGTATATAAAAGTCCCACGGAGACGTAGAGGCCAACTCGCCAGGAATGATGTCAAATATTACCGCCGAGATTTTAGGTTGGGTTAGGTTAGGTTATATTACGTTATTGATGTATATAAAGGTCCCACGTAGACGTAGAGGCCAACAAGCCAGGAATGTGGTCAAATATTACCGCCGAGATGTTAGGTTGGGTTAGGTTAGGTTATATTACGTTATTGATGTATATAAAGGTCCCACGGAGACAGAGAAGCCAACTCGCCAGGAATGTTGTCAAATATTACCGCCGAGATGTTAGGTTGTGTTAGGTTAGGTTATATTACGTTATTAATGTATGTAAAGGTCCCACGGAAACGGAGAAGCCAACTCGCCAGGAATGTTGTCAAATATTACCGCCGAGATGATAGGTTCGGTTAGGTTAGGTTATGTTACGTTATTGATATATATAAAGGTCCCACGGAGACGTAGAGGACAACAAGCCAGGAATGTGGTCAAATATTACCGCCGGGATGTTAGGTTGGGTTAGGTTAGGCTATAATACGTTTTTGATGTATATAAAGGTCCCACGTAGACGTAGAGGCCAACAAGCCAGGAATGTGGTCAAATATTACCGCCGAGATGTTATGTTGGGTTAGGCTAGGTTATATTTCGTTATTGATGTATATTAAGGTCCCACGGAGACGTAGAGGCCAACTCGCCAGGTATGTTGTCAAATATTACCGCGGAGATTATAGGTTGGGTTAGGTTAGATTATAATACGTTATTGATGTATATGAAGGTCTCACGGAGAGGTAGAGGCCAACAAGCCAGGAACGTGGTCAAATATTACCGCCGAGATGTTAAATTGGCTTAGGCCAGCTTATATTATGTTACTGATGTATATAAAGGTCCCACGGAGTCGTAGAGGCCAACTCGCCAGGAATGTTGTCAAATACTACCGCCGACATGATAGGTTGGGTTACGTTAGGTTATATTACGTTATTGATGTATATGAAGGTCAAACGGAGACGTAGAGGCCAACTCGATAGGAATGTTGTCAAATATTACCGGCGAGATCTTAGGTTGGGTTAGGTAAGGTTATATTACGTTATTGATGTATATAAAGGTCCCATGGAGACGTAGAGGCCAACAAGACAGGAATGTGGTCAAATATTACCGCCGAGATGTTAGGTTGGGTTAGGTTAGGTTATATTACGTTATTAATGTATGTAAAGGTCCCACGGAAACGGAGAAGCCAACTCGCCAGGAATGTTGTCAAATATTACCGCCGAGATGATAGGTTCGGTTAGGTTAGGTTATGTTACGTTATTGATATATATAAAGGTCCCACGGAGACGTAGAGGACAACAAGCCAGGAATGATGTCAAATATTACCGCCGAGATTTTAGGTTGGGTTAGGTTAGGTTATATTACGTTATTGATGTATATAAATGTCCCACGGAGACGCAGAGGCCAACTCGACAGGAATGTTGTCAAATATTGCCACCGAGATGTTAGGTTGGGTTAGGTTAGGTTATATTACGTTATTAATGTATGTAAAGGTCCCACGGAAACGGAGAAGCCAACTCGCCAGGCATGTTGTCAAATATTACCGCCGAGATGATAGGTTCGGTTAGGTTAGGTTATGTTACGTTATTGATATATATAAAGGTCCCACGGAGACGTAGAGGACAACAAGCCAGGAATGTGGTCAAATATTACCGCCGAGATGATAGGTTCGGTTAGGTTAGGTTATGTTACGTTATTGATATATATAAAGGTCCCACGGAGACGTAGAGGACAACAAGCCAGGAATGTGGTCAAATATTACCGCCGAGATGTTATGTTGGGTTAGGCTAGGTTATATTACGTTTTTGATGTATATAAAGGTCCCTCGGAGACGTAGAGGCCAACAAGCCAGGAATGTGGTCAAATATTACCGCCGAGATGTTACGTTGGGTTAGGCTAGGTTATATTACGTTATTGATGTATATAAAGGTCCTACGGAGACGTAGAGGCCAACTCGCCAGGAATGTTGTCAAATACTACCGCCGAGATGATAGGTTGGGTTACGTTAGGTTATATTACGTTATTGATGTATATGAAGGTCAAACGGAGACGTAGAGGCCAACTCGATAGGAATGTTGTCAAATATTACCGGCGAGATCTTAGGTTGGGTTAGGTAAGGTTATATTACGTTATTGATGTATATAAAGGTCCCATGGAGACGTAGAGGCCAACAAGACAGGAATGTGGTCAAATATTACCGCCGAGATGTTAGGTTGGGTTAGGTTAGGTTATATTACGTTATTAATGTATGTAAAGGTCCCACGGAAACGGAGAAGCCAACTCGCCAGGAATGTTGTCAAATATTACCGCCGAGATGATAGGTTCGGTTAGGTTAGGTTATGTTACGTTATTGATATATATAAAGGTCCCACGGAGACGTAGAGGACAACAAGCCAGGAATGTGGTCAAATATTACCGCCGGGATGTGAGGTTGGGTTAGGTTAGGCTATATTACGTTTTTGATGTATATAAAGGTCCCTCGGAGACGTAGAGGCCAACAAGCCAGGAATGTGGTCAAATATTACCGCCGAGATGTTATGTTGGGTTAGGCTAGGTTATATTACGTTATTGATGTATATAAAGGTCCTACGGAGACGTAGAGGCCAACTCGCCAGGTATGTTGTCGAATATTACAGCCTGGATGTTAGGTTGTGTTAGGTTAGGTTATATTACGTTATTGATGTATATGAAGGTCAAACGGAGACCTAGAGGCCAACTCGCCAGGAATGATGTCAAATATTACCGCCGGGATGTTAGGTTGGGTTAGGTTAGGCTATAATACGTTTTTGATGTATATAAAGGTCCCTCGGAGACGTAGAGGCCAACAAGCCAGGAATGTGGTCAAATATTACCGCCGAGATGTTATGTTGGGTTAGGCTAGGTTATATTACGTTACTGATGTATATAATGGTCCTACGGAGACGTAGAGGCCAACTCGCCAGGTATGTTGTCGAATATTACAGCCTGGATGTTAGGTTGTGTTAGGTTAGGTTACATTACGTTATTGATGTATATGAAGGTCAAACGGAGACCTAGAGGCCAATTCGCCAGGAATGATGTCAAATATTACCGCCGAGATTTTAGGTTGGGTTAGGTTAGGTTATATTACGTTATTGATGTATATAAAAGTCCCACGGAGACGTAGAGGCCAACTCGCCAGGAATGATGTCAAATATTACCGCCGAGATTTTAGGTTGGGTTAGGTTAGGTTATATTACGTTATTGATGTATATAAAGGTCCCACGTAGACGTAGAGGCCAACAAGCCAGGGATGTGGTCAAATATTACCGCCGAGATGTTAGGTTGGGTTAGGTTAGGTTATATTACGTTATTGATGTATATAAAGGTCCCACGGAGACAGAGAAGCCAACTCGTCAGGAATGTTGTCAAATATTACCGCCGAGATGTTAGGTTGTGTTAGGTTAGGTTATATTACGTTATTGATGTATATAAAGGTCCCACGGAGACGTAGAGGCCAACAAGACAGGAATGTTGTCAAATATTACCGCCGAGATGTTAGGTTGGGTTAGGTTAGGTTATATTACGTTATTGATGTATATAAAGGTCCCACGTAGACGTAGAGGCCAACAAGCCAGGAATGATGTCAAATATTACCGCCGAGATTTTAGGTTGGGTTAGGTTAGGTTATATTACGTTATTGATGTATATAAAGGTCCCACGTAGACGTAGATGCCAAAAAGACAGGAATGTGGTCAAATATTACCGCCGAGATGTTAGGTTGGGTTAGGTTAGGTTATATTACGTTATTGATGTATATAAAGGTCCCACGGAGACGGAGAAGCCAACTCGCCAGGAATGTTGTCCAATATTACCGCCGAGATGTTAGGTTGTGTTAGGTTAGGTTATATTACGTTATTGATGTATATAAAGGTCCCACGGAGACGTAGAGGCCAACAAGACAGGAATGTGGTCAAATATTACCGCCGAGATGTTAGGTTGGGTTAGGTTAGGTTATATTACGTTATTGATGCATATAAAGGTCCCACGGAGACGGAGAAGCCAACTCGCCAGGAATGTTGTCAAATATTACAGCCGAGATGTTAGGTTGGGTTAGGTTAGGTTATATTACGTTATTGATGTATATAAAGGTCCCACGGAGACAGAGAAGCCAACTCGCCAGGAATGTTGTCAAATATTACCGCCGAGATGTTAGGTTGTGTTAGGTTAGGTTATATTACGTTATTGATGTATATAAAGGTCCCACGGAGACGTAGAGGCCAACAAGACAGGAATGTGGTCAAATATTACCGCCGAGATGTTAGGTTGGGTTAGGTTAGGTTATATTACGTTATTAATGTATGTAAAGGTCCCACGGAAACGGAGAAGCCAACTCGCCAGGAATGTTGTCAAATATTACCGCCGAGATGATAGGTTCGGTTAGGTTAGGTTATGTTACGTTATTGATATATATAAAGGTCCCACGGAGACGTAGAGGCCAACTCGACAGGAATGTTGTCAAATATTGCCACCGAGATGTTAGGTTGGGTTAGGTTAGGTTATATTACGTTATTAATGTATGTAAAGGTCCCACGGAAACGGAGAAGCCAACTCGCCAGGAATGTTGTCAAATATTACCGCCGAGATGTTATGTTGGGTTAGTTTAGGTTATATTACGTTATTGATGTATATAAAGGTCCTACGGAGACGTAGAGGCCAACTCGCCAAGTATGTTGTCGAATATTACAGCCTGGATGTTAGGTTGTGTTAGGTTAGGTTATATTACGTTATTGATGTATATGAAGGTCAAACGGAGACCTAGAGGCCAACTCGCCAGGAATGATGTCAAATATTACCGCCGAGATTTTAGGTTGGCTTAGGTTAGGTTATATTACGTTATTGATGTATATAAAGGTCCCACGGAGACGTAGAGGCCAACAAGACAGGAATGTGGTCAAATATTACCGCCGAGATGTTAGGTTGGGTTAGGTTAGGTTATATTACGTTATTGATGCATATAAAGGTCCCACGGAGACGGAGAAGCCAAATCGCCAGGAATGTTGTCAAATATTACAGCCGAGATGTTAGGTTGGGTTAGGTTAGGTTATATTACGTTATTGATGTATATAAATGTCCCACGGAGACGCAGAGGCCAACTCGACAGGAATGTCGTCAAATATTGCCACCGAGATGTTAGGTTGGGTTAGGTTAGGTTATATTACGTTATTAATGTATGTAAAGGTCCCGCGGAAACGGAGAAGCCAACTCGCCAGGAATGTTGTCAAATATTACAGCCGAGATGTTAGGTTGGGTTAGGTTAGGTTATATTACGTTATTGATGTATATAAATGTCCCACGGAGACGTAGATGCCAACTCGACAGGAATGTCGTCAAATATTGCCACCGAGATGTTAGGTTGGGTTAGGTTAGGTTATATTGCGTTATTAACGTATGTAAAGGTCCCACGGAAACGGAGAAGCCAACTCGCCAGGAATGATGTCAAATATTACAGCCGAGATGTTAGGTTGGGTTAGGTTAGGCTATATTACGTTATTGATGTATATAAAGGTCCCTCGGAGACGTAGAGGCCAACAAGCCAGGAATGTGGTCAAATATTACCGCCGAGATGTTATGTTGGGTTAGGTTAGGTTATATTACGTTATTGATGTATATAAAGGTCCTACGGAGACGTAGAGGCCAACTCGCCAGGTATGTTGTCGAATATTACAGCCTGGATGTTAGGTTGTGTTAGGTTAGGCTATATTACGTTATTGATGTATATAAAGGTCCCTCGGAGACGTAGAGGCCAACAAGCCAGGAATGTGGTCAAATATTACCGCCGAGATGTTATGTTGGGTTAGGTTAGGTTATATTACGTTATTGATGTATATGAAGGTCAAACGGAGACCTAGAGGCCAACTCGCCAGGAATGATGTCAAATATTACCGCCGAGATTTTAGGTTGGCTTAGGTTAGGTTATATTACGTTATTGATGTATATAAAGGTCCCACGGAGACGTAGAGGCCAACAAGACAGGAATGTGGTCAAATATTACCGCCGAGATGTTAGGTTGGGTTAGGTTAGGTTATATTACGTTATTGATGCATATAAAGGTCCCACGGAGACGGAGAAGCCAAATCGCCAGGAATGTTGTCAAATATTACAGCCGAGATGTTAGGTTGGGTTAGGTTAGGTTATATTACGTTATTGATGTATATAAATGTCCCACGGAGACGCAGAGGCCAACTCGACAGGAATGTCGTCAAATATTGCCACCGAGATGTTAGGTTGGGTTAGGTTAGGTTATATTACGTTATTAATGTATGTAAAGGTCCCGCGGAAACGGAGAAGCCAACTCGCCAGGAATGTTGTCAAATATTACAGCCGAGATGTTAGGTTGGGTTAGGTTAGGTTATATTACGTTATTGATGTATATAAATGTCCCACGGAGACGTAGATGCCAACTCGACAGGAATGTCGTCAAATATTGCCACCGAGATGTTAGGTTGGGTTAGGTTAGGTTATATTGCGTTATTAACGTATGTAAAGGTCCCACGGAAACGGAGAAGCCAACTCGCCAGGAATGATGTCAAATATTACAGCCGAGATGTTAGGTTGGGTTAGGTTAGGCTATATTACGTTATTGATGTATATAAAGGTCCCTCGGAGACGTAGAGGCCAACAAGCCAGGAATGTGGTCAAATATTACCGCCGAGATGTTATGTTGGGTTAGGTTAGGTTATATTACGTTATTGATGTATATAAAGGTCCTACGGAGACGTAGAGGCCAACTCGCCAGGTATGTTGTCGAATATTACAGCCTGGATGTTAGGTTGTGTTAGGTTAGGCTATATTACGTTATTGATGTATATAAAGGTCCCTCGGAGACGTAGAGGCCAACAAGCCAGGAATGTGGTCAAATATTACCGCCGAGATGTTATGTTGGGTTAGGTTAGGTTATATTACGTTATTGATGTATATAAAGGTCCTACGGAGACGTAGAGGCCAACTCGCCAGGTATGTTGTCGAATATTACAGCCTGGATGTTAGGTTGTGTTAGGTTAGGTTATATTACGTTATTGATGTATATGAAGGTCAAACGTAGACCTAGAGGCCAACTCGCCAGGAATGATGTCAAATATTACCGCCGAGATTTTAGGTTGGGTTAGGTTAGGTTATATTACGTTATTGATGTATATAAAGGTCCCACGGAGACGTAGAGGCCAACTCGCCAGGAATGATGTCAAATATTACCGCCGAGATTTTAGGTTGGGTTAGGTTAGGTTATATTACGTTATTGATGTATATAAAGGTCCCACGTAGACGTAGAGGCCAACAAGGCAGGAATGTGGTCAAATATTACCGCCGAGATGTTAGGTTGGGTTAGGTTAGGTTATATTACGTTATTGATGCATATAAAGGTCCCACGGAGACGGAGAAGCCAACTCGCCAGGAATGTTGTCAAATATTACAGCCGAGATGTTAGGTTGGGTTAGGTTAGGTTATATTACGTTATTGATGTATATAAATGTCCCACGGAGACGCAGAGGCCAACTCGACAGGAATTTCGTCAAATATTGCCACCGAGATGTTAGGTTGGGTTAGGTTAGGTTATATTACGTTATTAATGTATGTAAAGGTCCCACGGAAACGGAGAAGCCAACTCGCCAGGAATGTTGTCAAATATTACAGCGGAGATGTTAGGTTGGGTTAGGTTAGGTTATATTACGTTATTGATGTATATAAATGTCCCACGGAGACGTAGAGGCCAACTCGACAGGAATGTTGTCAAATATTGCCACCGAGATGTTAGGTTGGGTTAGGTTAGGTTATATTACGTTATTAATGTATGTAAAGGTCCCACGGAAACGGAGAAGCCAACTCGCCAGGAATGTTGTCAAATATTACCGCCGAGATGATAGGTTGGGTTAGTTTAGGTTATATTACGTTATTGATATATATAAAGGTCCCACGGAGACGTAGAGGACAACAAGCCAGGAATGTGGTCATATATTACCGCCGGGATGTTAGGTTGGGTTAGGTTAGGCTATATTACGTTATTGATGTATATAAAGGTCCCTCGGAGACGTAGAAGCCAACAAGCCAGGAATGTGGTCAAATATTACCGCCGAGATGTTATGTTGGGTTTGGTTAGGTTATATTACGTTATTGATGTATATAAAGGTCCTACGGAGACGTAGAGGCCAACTCGCCATGTATGTTGTCGAATATTACAGCCTGGATGTTAGGTTGTGTTAGGTTAGGTTATATTACGTTATTGATGTATATGAAGGTCAAACGTAGACCTAGAGGCCAACTCGCCAGGAATGATGTCAAATATTACCGCCGAGATTTTAGGTTGGGTTAGGTTAGGTTATATTACGTTATTGATGTATATAAAGGTCCCACGTAGACGTAGATGCCAACAAGACAGGAATGTGGTCAAATATTACCGCCGAGATGTTAGGTTGGGTTAGGTTAGGTTATATTACGTTATTGATGTATATAAAGGTCCCACGGAGACGGAGAAGCCAACTCGCCAGGAATGTTGTCAAATATTACCGCCGAGATGTTAGGTTGTGTTAGGTTAGGTTATATTACGTTATTGATGTATATAAAGGTCCCGCGGAGACGTAGAGGCCAACAAGACAGGAATGTGGTCAAATATTACCGCCGAGATGTTATGTTGGGTTAGGTTAGGTTATATTACGTTATTGATGTATATAAAGGTCCTACGGAGACGTAGAGGCCAACTCGCCAGGTATGTTGTCGAATATTACAGCCTGGATGTTAGGTTGTGTTAGGTTAGGCTATATTACCTTATTGATGTATATAAAGGTCCCTCGGAGACGTAGAGGCCAACAAGCCAGGAATGTGGTCAAATATTACCGCCGAGATGTTATGTTGGGTTAGGTTAGGTTATATTACGTTATTGATGTATATAAAGGTCCTACGGAGACGTAGAGGCCAACTCGCCAGGTATGTTGTCGAATATTACAGCCTGGATGTTAGGTTGTGTTAGGTTAGGTTATATTACGTTATTGATGTATATGAAGGTCAAACGTAGACCTAGAGGCCAACTCGCCAGGAATGATGTCAAATATTACCGCCGAGATTTTAGGTTGGGTTAGGTTAGGTTATATTACGTTATTGATGTATATAAAGGTCCCACGTAGACGTAGATGCCAACAAGACAGGAATGTGGTCAAATATTACCGCCGAGATGTTAGGTTGGGTTAGGTTAGGTTATATTACGTTATTCATGTATATAAAGGTCCCACGGAGACGGAGAAGCCAACTCGCCAGGAATGTTGTCAAATATTACCGCCGAGATGTTAGGTTGTGTTAGGTTAGGTTATATTACGTTATTGATGTATATAAAGGTCCCACGGAGACGTAGAGGCCAACAAGACAGGAATGTGGTCAAATATTACCGCCGAGATGTTAGGTTGGGTTAGGTTAGGTTATATTACGTTATTGATGTATATAAAGGTCCTACGGAGACGTAGAGGCCAACTCGCCAGGTATGTTGTCGAATATTACAGCCTGGATGTTAGGTTGTGTTAGGTTAGGCTATATTACGTTATTGATGTATATAAAGGTCCCTCGGAGACGTAGAGGCCAACAAGCCAGGAATGTGGTCAAATATTACCGCCGAGATGTTATGTTGGGTTAGGTTAGGTTATATTACGTTATTGATGTATATAAAGGTCCTACGGAGACGTAGAGGCCAACTCGCCAGGTATGTTGTCGAATATTACAGCCTGGATGTTAGGTTGTGTTAGGTTTGGTTATATTACGTTATTGATGTATATGAAGGTCAAACGTAGACCTAGAGGCCAACTCGCCAGGAATGATGTCAAATATTACCGCCGAGATTTTAGGTTGGGTTAGGTTAGGTTATATTACGTTATTGATGTATATAAAGGTCCCACGGAGACGTAGAGGCCAACTCGCCAGGAATGATGTCAAATATTACCGCCGAGATTTTAGGTTGGGTTAGGTTAGGTTATATTACGTTATTGATGTATATAAAGGTCCCACGTAGACGTAGAGGCCAACAAGGCAGGAATGTGGTCAAATATTACCGCCGAGAAGTTAGGTTGGGTTAGGTTAGGTTATATTACGTTATTGATGCATATAAAGGTCCCACGGAGACGGAGAAGCCAACTCGCCAGGAATGTTGTCAAATATTACAGCCGAGATGTTAGGTTGGGTTAGGTTAGGTTATATTACGTTATTGATGTATATAAATGTCCCACGGAGACGCAGAGGCCAACTCGACAGGAATTTCGTCAAATATTGCCACCGAGATGTTAGGTTGGGTTAGGTTAGGTTATATTACGTTATTAATGTATGTAAAGGTCCCACGGAAACGGAGAAGCCAACTCGCCAGGAATGTTGTCAAATATTACAGCGGAGATGTTAGGTTGGGTTAGGTTAGGTTATATTACGTTATTGATGTATATAAATGTCCCACGGAGACGTAGAGGCCAACTCGACAGGAATGTTGTCAAATATTGCCACCGAGATGTTAGGTTGGGTTAGGTTAGGTTATATTACGTTATTAATGTATGTAAAGGTCCCACGGAAACGGAGAAGCCAACTCGCCAGGAATGTTGTCAAATATTACAGCCGAGATGTTAGGTTGGGTTAGGTTAGGTTATATTACGTTATTGATGCATATAAAGGTCCCACGGAGACAGAGAAGCCAACTCGCCAGGAATGTTGTCAAATATTACCGCCGAGATGTTAGGTTGTGTTAGGTTAGGTTATATTACGTTATTGATGTATATAAAGGTCCCACGGAGACGTAGAGGCCAACAAGACAGGAATGTGGTCAAATATTACCGCCGAGATGTTAGGTTGGGTTAGGTTAGGTTATATTACGTTATTAATGCATGTAAAGGTCCCACGGAGACGGAGAAGCCAACTCGCCAGGAATGTTGTCAAATATTACCGCCGAGATGTTAGGTTGTGTTAGGTTAGGTTATATTACGTTATTGATGTATATAAAGGTCCCACGGAGACGTAGAGGCCAACAAGACAGGAATGTGGTCAAATATTACCGCCGAGATGTTAGGTTGGGTTAGGTTAGGTTATATTACGTTATTGATGTATATAAAGGTCCCACGGAGACGTAGAGGCCAACTCGCCAGGAATGATGTCAAATATTACCGCCGAGATTTTAGGTTGGCTTAGGTTAGGTTATATTACGTTATTGATGTATATAAAGGTCCCACGGAGACGTAGAGGCCAACAAGACAGGAATGTGGTCAAATATTACCGCCGAGATGTTAGGTTGGGTTAGGTTAGGTTATATTACGTTACTGATGCATATAAAGGTCCCACGGAGACGGAGAAGCCAAATCGCCAGGAATGTTGTCAAATATTACAGCCGAGATGTTAGGTTGGGTTAGGTTAGGTTATATTACGTTATTGATGTATATAAATGTCCCACGGAGACGCAGAGGCCAACTCGACAGGAATGTCGTCAAATATTGCCACCGAGATGTTAGGTTGGGTTAGGTTAGGTTATATTACGTTATTAATGTATGTAAAGGTCCCACGGAAACGGAGAAGCCAACTCGCCAGGAATGTTGTCAAATATTACAGCCGAGATGTTAGGTTGGGTTAGGTTAGGTTATATTACGTTATTGATGTATATAAATGTCCCACGGAGACGTAGAGGCCAACTCGACAGGAATGTTGTCGAATATTACAGCCTGGATGTTAGGTTGTGTTAGGTTAGGTTATATTACGTTATTGATGTATATGAAGGTCAAACGTAGACCTAGAGGCCAACTCGCCAGGAATGATGTCAAATATTACCGCCGAGATTTTAGGTTGGGTTAGGTTAGGTTATATTACGTTATTGATGTATATAAAGGTCCCACGGAGACGTAGAGGCCAACTCGCCAGGAATGATGTCAAATATTACCGCCGAGATTTTAGGTTGGGTTAGGTTAGGTTATATTACGTTATTGATGTATATAAAGGTCCCACGTAGACGTAGAGGCCAACAAGGCAGGAATGTGGTCAAATATTACCGCCGAGATGTTAGGTTGGGTTAGGTTAGGTTATATTACGTTATTGATGCATATAAAGGTCCCACGGAGACGGAGAAGCCTACTCGCCAGGAATGTTGTCAAATATTACAGCCGAGATGTTAGGTTGGGTTAGGTTAGGTTATATTACGTTATTGATGTATATAAATGTCCCACGGAGACGCAGAGGCCAACTCGACAGGAATTTCGTCAAATATTGCCACCGAGATGTTAGGTTGGGTTAGGTTAGGTTATATTACGTTATTAATGTATGTAAAGGTCCCACGGAAACGGAGAAGCCAACTCGCCAGGAATGTTGTCAAATATTACAGCGGAGATGTTAGGTTGGGTTAGGTTAGGTTATATTACGTTATTGATGTATATAAATGTCCCACGGAGACGTAGAGGCCAACTCGACAGGAATGTTGTCAAATATTGCCACCGAGATGTTAGGTTGGGTTAGGTTAGGTTATATTACGTTATTAATGTATGTAAAGGTCCCACGGAAACGGAGAAGCCAACTCGCCAGGAATGTTGTCAAATATTACCGCCGAGATGATAGGTTGGGTTAGTTTAGGTTATATTACGTTATTGATATATATAAAGGTCCCACGGAGACGTAGAGGACAACAAGCCAGGAATGTGGTCATATATTACCGCCGGGATGTTAGGTTGGGTTAGGTTAGGCTATATTACGTTATTGATGTATATAAAGGTCCCTCGGAGACGTAGAAGCCAACAAGCCAGGAATGTGGTCAAATATTACCGCCGAGATGTTATGTTGGGTTTGGTTAGGTTATATTACGTTATTGATGTATATAAAGGTCCTACGGAGACGTAGAGGCCAACTCGCCATGTATGTTGTCGAATATTACAGCCTGGATGTTAGGTTGTGTTAGGTTAGGTTATATTACGTTATTGATGTATATGAAGGTCAAACGTAGACCTAGAGGCCAACTCGCCAGGAATGATGTCAAATATTACCGCCGAGATTTTAGGTTGGGTTAGGTTAGGTTATATTACGTTATTGATGTATATAAAGGTCCCACGTAGACGTAGATGCCAACAAGACAGGAATGTGGTCAAATATTACCGCCGAGATGTTAGGTTGGGTTAGGTTAGGTTATATTACGTTATTGATGTATATAAAGGTCCCACGGAGACGGAGAAGCCAACTCGCCAGGAATGTTGTCAAATATTACCGCCGAGATGTTAGGTTGTGTTAGGTTAGGTTATATTACGTTATTGATGTATATAAAGGTCCCGCGGAGACGTAGAGGCCAACAAGACAGGAATGTGGTCAAATATTACCGCCGAGATGTTATGTTGGGTTAGGTTAGGTTATATTACGTTATTGATGTATATAAAGGTCCTACGGAGACGTAGAGGCCAACTCGCCAGGTATGTTGTCGAATATTACAGCCTGGATGTTAGGTTGTGTTAGGTTAGGCTATATTACCTTATTGATGTATATAAAGGTCCCTCGGAGACGTAGAGGCCAACAAGCCAGGAATGTGGTCAAATATTACCGCCGAGATGTTATGTTGGGTTAGGTTAGGTTATATTACGTTATTGATGTATATAAAGGTCCTACGGAGACGTAGAGGCCAACTCGCCAGGTATGTTGTCGAATATTACAGCCTGGATGTTAGGTTGTGTTAGGTTAGGTTATATTACGTTATTGATGTATATGAAGGTCAAACGTAGACCTAGAGGCCAACTCGCCAGGAATGATGTCAAATATTACCGCCGAGATTTTAGGTTGGGTTAGGTTAGGTTATATTACGTTATTGATGTATATAAAGGTCCCACGTAGACGTAGATGCCAACAAGACAGGAATGTGGTCAAATATTACCGCCGAGATGTTAGGTTGGGTTAGGTTAGGTTATATTACGTTATTCATGTATATAAAGGTCCCACGGAGACGGAGAAGCCAACTCGCCAGGAATGTTGTCAAATATTACCGCCGAGATGTTAGGTTGTGTTAGGTTAGGTTATATTACGTTATTGATGTATATAAAGGTCCCACGGAGACGTAGAGGCCAACAAGACAGGAATGTGGTCAAATATTACCGCCGAGATGTTAGGTTGGGTTAGGTTAGGTTATATTACGTTATTGATGTATATAAAGGTCCTACGGAGACGTAGAGGCCAACTCGCCAGGTATGTTGTCGAATATTACAGCCTGGATGTTAGGTTGTGTTAGGTTAGGCTATATTACGTTATTGATGTATATAAAGGTCCCTCGGAGACGTAGAGGCCAACAAGCCAGGAATGTGGTCAAATATTACCGCCGAGATGTTATGTTGGGTTAGGTTAGGTTATATTACGTTATTGATGTATATAAAGGTCCTACGGAGACGTAGAGGCCAACTCGCCAGGTATGTTGTCGAATATTACAGCCTGGATGTTAGGTTGTGTTAGGTTTGGTTATATTACGTTATTGATGTATATGAAGGTCAAACGTAGACCTAGAGGCCAACTCGCCAGGAATGATGTCAAATATTACCGCCGAGATTTTAGGTTGGGTTAGGTTAGGTTATATTACGTTATTGATGTATATAAAGGTCCCACGTAGACGTAGAGGCCAACAAGGCAGGAATGTGGTCAAATATTACCGCCGAGATGTTAGGTTGGGTTAGGTTAGGTTATATTACGTTATTGATGCATATAAAGGTCCCACGGAGACGGAGAAGCCAACTCGCCAGGAATGTTGTCAAATATTACAGCCGAGATGTTAGGTTGGGTTAGGTTAGGTTATATTACGTTATTGATGTATATAAATGTCCCACGGAGACGCAGAGGCCAACTCGACAGGAATTTCGTCAAATATTGCCACCGAGATGTTAGGTTGGGTTAGGTTAGGTTATATTACGTTATTAATGTATGTAAAGGTCCCACGGAAACGGAGAAGCCAACTCGCCAGGAATGTTGTCAAATATTACAGCGGAGATGTTAGGTTGGGTTAGGTTAGGTTATATTACGTTATTGATGTATATAAATGTCCCACGGAGACGTAGAGGCCAACTCGACAGGAATGTTGTCAAATATTGCCACGGAGATGTTAGGTTGGGTTAGGTTAGGTTATATTACGTTATTAATGTATGTAAAGGTCCCACGGAAACGGAGAAGCCAACTCGCCAGGAATGTTGTCAAATATTACAGCCGAGATGTTAGGTTGGGTTAGGTTAGGTTATATTACGTTATTGATGTATATAAAGGTCCCACGGAGACAGAGAAGCCAACTCGCCAGGAATGTTGTCAAATATTACCGCCGAGATGTTAGGTTGTGTTAGTTTAGGTTATATTACGTTATTGATGTATATAAAGGTCCCACGGAGACGTAGAGGCCAACAAGACAGGAATGTGGTCAAATATTACCGCCGAGATGTTAGGTTGGGTTAGGTTAGGTTATATTACGTTATTAATGCATGTAAAGGTCCCACGGAGACGGAGAAGCCAACTCGCCAGGAATGTTGTCAAATATTACCGCCGAGATGTTAGGTTGTGTTAGGTTAGGTTATATTACGTTATTGATGTATATAAAGGTCCCACGGAGACGTAGAGGCCAACAAGACAGGAATGTGGTCAAATATTACCGCCGAGATGTTAGGTTGGGTTAGGTTAGGTTATATTACGTTATTGATGTATATAAAGGTCCCACGGAGACGTAGAGGCCAACTCGCCAGGAATGATGTCAAATATTACCGCCGAGATGTTAGGTTGGGTTAGGTTAGGTTATATTACGTTATTGATGTATATAAATGTCCCACGGAGACGCAGAGGCCAACTCGACAGGAATGTCGTCAAATATTGCCACCGAGATGTTAGGTTGGGTTAGGTTAGGTTATATTACGTTATTAATGTATGTAAAGGTCCCGCGGAAACGGAGAAGCCAACTCGCCAGGAATGTTGTCAAATATTACAGCCGAGATGTTAGGTTGGGTTAGGTTAGGTTATATTACGTTATTGATGTATATAAATGTCCCACGGAGACGTAGATGCCAACTCGACAGGAATGTCGTCAAATATTGCCACCGAGATGTTAGGTTGGGTTAGGTTAGGTTATATTGCGTTATTAACGTATGTAAAGGTCCCACGGAAACGGAGAAGCCAACTCGCCAGGAATGATGTCAAATATTACAGCCGAGATGTTAGGTTGGGTTAGGTTAGGCTATATTACGTTATTGATGTATATAAAGGTCCCTCGGAGACGTAGAGGCCAACAAGCCAGGAATGTGGTCAAATATTACCGCCGAGATGTTATGTTGGGTTAGGTTAGGTTATATTACGTTATTGATGTATATAAAGGTCCTACGGAGACGTAGAGGCCAACTCGCCAGGTATGTTGTCGAATATTACAGCCTGGATGTTAGGTTGTGTTAGGTTAGGCTATATTACGTTATTGATGTATATAAAGGTCCCTCGGAGACGTAGAGGCCAACAAGCCAGGAATGTGGTCAAATATTACCGCCGAGATGTTATGTTGGGTTAGGTTAGGTTATATTACGTTATTGATGTATATAAAGGTCCTACGGAGACGTAGAGGCCAACTCGCCAGGTATGTTGTCGAATATTACAGCCTGGATGTTAGGTTGTGTTAGGTTAGGTTATATTACGTTATTGATGTATATGAAGGTCAAACGTAGACCTAGAGGCCAACTCGCCAGGAATGATGTCAAATATTACCGCCGAGATTTTAGGTTGGGTTAGGTTAGGTTATATTACGTTATTGATGTATATAAAGGTCCCACGGAGACGTAGAGGCCAACTCGCCAGGAATGATGTCAAATATTACCGCCGAGATTTTAGGTTGGGTTAGGTTAGGTTATATTACGTTATTGATGTATATAAAGGTCCCACGTAGACGTAGAGGCCAACAAGGCAGGAATGTGGTCAAATATTACCGCCGAGATGTTAGGTTGGGTTAGGTTAGGTTATATTACGTTATTGATGCATATAAAGGTCCCACGGAGACGGAGAAGCCAACTCGCCAGGAATGTTGTCAAATATTACAGCCGAGATGTTAGGTTGGGTTAGGTTAGGTTATATTACGTTATTGATGTATATAAATGTCCCACGGAGACGCAGAGGCCAACTCGACAGGAATTTCGTCAAATATTGCCACCGAGATGTTAGGTTGGGTTAGGTTAGGTTATATTACGTTATTAATGTATGTAAAGGTCCCACGGAAACGGAGAAGCCAACTCGCCAGGAATGTTGTCAAATATTACAGCGGAGATGTTAGGTTGGGTTAGGTTAGGTTATATTACGTTATTGATGTATATAAATGTCCCACGGAGACGTAGAGGCCAACTCGACAGGAATGTTGTCAAATATTGCCACCGAGATGTTAGGTTGGGTTAGGTTAGGTTATATTACGTTATTAATGTATGTAAAGGTCCCACGGAAACGGAGAAGCCAACTCGCCAGGAATGTTGTCAAATATTACCGCCGAGATGATAGGTTGGGTTAGTTTAGGTTATATTACGTTATTGATATATATAAAGGTCCCACGGAGACGTAGAGGACAACAAGCCAGGAATGTGGTCATATATTACCGCCGGGATGTTAGGTTGGGTTAGGTTAGGCTATATTACGTTATTGATGTATATAAAGGTCCCTCGGAGACGTAGAAGCCAACAAGCCAGGAATGTGGTCAAATATTACCGCCGAGATGTTATGTTGGGTTTGGTTAGGTTATATTACGTTATTGATGTATATGAAGGTGAAACGTAGACCTAGAGGCCAACTCGCCAGGAATGATGTCAAATATTACCGCCGAGATTTTAGGTTGGGTTAGGTTAGGTTAAATTACGTTATTGATGTATATAAAGGTCCCACGGAGACGTAGAGGCCAACTCGCCAGGAATGATGTCAAATATTACCGCCGAGATTTTAGGTTGGGTTAGGTTAGGTTATATTACGTTATTGATGTATATAAAGGTCCCACGTAGACGTAGAGGCCAACAAGACAGGAATGTGGTCAAATATTACCGCCGAGATGTTAGGTTGGGTTAGGTTAGGTTATATTACGTTATTGATGTATATAAATGTCCCACGGAGACGTAGAGGCCAACTCGACAGGAATGTTGTCAAATATTGCCACCGAGATGTTAGGTTGGGTTAGGTTAGGTTATATTACGTTATTAATGTATGTAAAGGTCCCACGGAAACGGAGAAGCCAACTCGCCAGGAATGTGGTCAAATATTACCGCCGAGATGTTATGTTGGGTTTGGTTAGGTTATATTACGTTATTGATGTATATAAAGGTCCTACGGAGACGTAGAGGCCAACTCGCCAGGTATGTTGTCGAATATTACAGCCTGGATGTTAGGTTGTGTTAGGTTAGGTTATATTACGTTATTGATGTATATGAAGGTCAAACGTAGACCTAGAGGCCAACTCGCCAGGAATGATGTCAAATATTACCGCCGAGATTTTAGGTTGGGTTAGGTTAGGTTATATTACGTTATTGATGTATATAAAGGTCCCACGTAGACGTAGATGCCAACAAGACAGGAATGTGGTCAAATATTACCGCCGAGATGTTAGGTTGGGTTAGGTTAGGTTATATTACGTTATTGATGTATATAAAGGTCCCACGGAGACGGAGAAGCCAACTCGCCAGGAATGTTGTCAAATATTACCGCCGAGATGTTAGGTTGTGTTAGGTTAGGTTATATTACGTTATTGATGTATATAAAGGTCCCACGGAGACGTAGAGGCCAACAAGACAGGAATGTGGTCAAATATTACCGCCGAGATGTTAGGTTGGGTTAGGTTAGGTTATATTACGTTATTGATGTATATAAAGGTCCTACGGAGACGTAGAGGCCAACTCGCCAGGTATGTTGTCGAATATTACAGCCTGGATGTTAGGTTGTGTTAGGTTAGGCTATATTACGTTATTGATGTATATAAAGGTCCCTCGGAGACGTAGAGGCCAACAAGCCAGGAATGTGGTCAAATATTACCGCCGAGATGTTATGTTGGGTTAGGTTAGGTTATATTACGTTATTGATGTATATAAAGGTCCTACGGAGACGTAGAGGCCAACTCGCCAGGTATGTTGTCGAATATTACAGCCTGGATGTTAGGTTGTGTTAGGTTTGGTTATATTACGTTATTGATGTATATGAAGGTCAAACGTAGACCTAGAGGCCAACTCGCCAGGAATGATGTCAAATATTACCGCCGAGATTTTAGGTTGGGTTAGGTTAGGTTATATTACGTTATTGATGTATATAAAGGTCCCACGGAGACGTAGAGGCCAACTCGCCAGGAATGATGTCAAATATTACCGCCGAGATTTTAGGTTGGGTTAGGTTAGGTTATATTACGTTATTGATGTATATAAAGGTCCCACGGAGACGTAGAGGCCAACTCGCCAGGAATGATGTCAAATATTACCGCCGAGATTTTAGGTTGGGTTAGGTTAGGTTATATTACGTTATTGATGTATATAAAGGTCCCACGTAGACGTAGAGGCCAACAAGGCAGGAATGTGGTCAAATATTACCGCCGAGAAGTTAGGTTGGGTTAGGTTAGGTTATATTACGTTATTGATGCATATAAAGGTCCCACGGAGACGGAGAAGCCAACTCGCCAGGAATGTTGTCAAATATTACAGCCGAGATGTTAGGTTGGGTTAGGTTAGGTTATATTACGTTATTGATGTATATAAATGTCCCACGGAGACGCAGAGGCCAACTCGACAGGAATTTCGTCAAATATTGCCACCGAGATGTTAGGTTGGGTTAGGTTAGGTTATATTACGTTATTAATGTATGTAAAGGTCCCACGGAAACGGAGAAGCCAACTCGCCAGGAATGTTGTCAAATATTACAGCGGAGATGTTAGGTTGGGTTAGGTTAGGTTATATTACGTTATTGATGTATATAAATGTCCCACGGAGACGTAGAGGCCAACTCGACAGGAATGTTGTCAAATATTGCCACCGAGATATTAGGTTGGGTTAGGTTAGGTTATATTACGTTATTAATGTATGTAAAGGTCCCACGGAAACGGAGAAGCCAACTCGCCAGGAATGTTGTCAAATATTACAGCCGAGATGTTAGGTTGGGTTAGGTTAGGTTATATTACGTTATTGATGTATATAAAGGTCCCACGGAGACAGAGAAGCCAACTCGCCAGGAATGTTGTCAAATATTACCGCCGAGATGTTAGGTTGTGTTAGGTTAGGTTATATTACGTTATTGATGTATATAAAGGTCCCACGGAGACGTAGAGGCCAACAAGACAGGAATGTGGTCAAATATTACCGCCGAGATGTTAGGTTGGGTTAGGTTAGGTTATATTACGTTATTAATGCATGTAAAGGTCCCACGGAGACGGAGAAGCCAACTCGCCAGGAATGTTGTCAAATATTACCGCCGAGATGTTAGGTTGTGTTAGGTTAGGTTATATTACGTTATTGATGTATATAAAGGTCCCACGGAGACGTAGAGGCCAACAAGACAGGAATGTGGTCAAATATTACCGCCGAGATGTTAGGTTGGGTTAGGTTAGGTTATATTACGTTATTGATGTATATAAAGGTCCCACGGAGACGTAGAGGCCAACTCGCCAGGAATGATGTCAAATATTACCGCCGAGATTTTAGGTTGGCTTAGGTTAGGTTATATTACGTTATTGATGTATATAAAGGTCCCACGGAGACGTAGAGGCCAACAAGACAGGAATGTGGTCAAATATTACCGCCGAGATGTTAGGTTGGGTTAGGTTAGGTTATATTACGTTACTGATGCATATAAAGGTCCCACGGAGACGGAGAAGCCAAATCGCCAGGAATGTTGTCAAATATTACAGCCGAGATGTTAGGTTGGGTTAGGTTAGGTTATATTACGTTATTGATGTATATAAATGTCCCACGGAGACGCAGAGGCCAACTCGACAGGAATGTCGTCAAATATTGCCACCGAGATGTTAGGTTGGGTTAGGTTAGGTTATATTACGTTATTAATGTATGTAAAGGTCCCACGGAAACGGAGAAGCCAACTCGCCAGGAATGTTGTCAAATATTACAGCCGAGATGTTAGGTTGGGTTAGGTTAGGTTATATTACGTTATTGATGTATATAAATGTCCCACGGAGACGTAGAGGCCAACTCGACAGGAATGTCGTCAAATATTGCCACCGAGATGTTAGGTTGGGTTAGGTTAGGTTATATTGCGTTATTAACGTATGTAAAGGTCCCACGGAAACGGAGAAGCCAACTCGCCAGGAATGATGTCAAATATTACAGCCGAGATGTTAGGTTGGGTTAGGTTAGGTTATATTACGTTATTGATGTATATAAATGTCCCACGGAGACGTAGAGGCCAACTCGACAGGAATGTTGTCAAATATTGCCACCGAGATGTTAGGTTGGGTTAGGTTAGGATATATTACGTTATTAATGTATGTAAAGGTCCCACGGAAACGAAGAAGCCAACTCGCCAGGAATGTTGTCAAATATTACCGCCGAGATGATAGGTTGGGTTAGGTTAGGCTATATTACGTTATTGATGTATATAAAGGTCCCTCGGAGACGTAGAGGCCAACAAGCCAGGAATGTGGTCAAATATTACCGCCGAGATGTTATGTTGGGTTAGGTTAGGTTATATTACGTTATTGATGTATATAAAGGTCCTACGGAGACGTAGAGGCCAACTCGCCAGGTATGTTGTCGAATATTACAGCCTGGATGTTAGGTTGTGTTAGGTTAGGTTATATTACGTTATTGATGTATATGAATGTGAAACGTAGACCTAGAGGCCAACTCGCCAGGAATGATGTCAAATATTACCGCCGAGATTTTAGGTTGGGTTAGGTTAGGTTAAATTACGTTATTGATGTATATAAAGGTCCCACGGAGACGTAGAGGCCAACTCGCCAGGAATGATGTCAAATATTACCGCCGAGATTTTAGGTTGGGTTAGGTTAGGTTATATTACGTTATTGATGTATATAAAGGTCCCACGTAGACGTAGAGGCCAACAAGACAGGAATGTGGTCAAATATTACCGCCGAGATGTTAGGTTGGGTTAGGTTAGGTTATATTACGTTATTGATGTATATAAATGTCCCACGGAGACGTAGAGGCCAACTCGACAGGAATGTTGTCAAATATTGCCACCGAGATGTTAGGTTGGGTTAGGTTAGGTTATATTACGTTATTAATGTATGTAAAGGTCCCACGGAAACGGAGAAGCCAACTCGCCAGGAATGTGGTCAAATATTACCGCCGAGATGTTATGTTGGGTTTGGTTAGGTTATATTACGTTATTGATGTATATAAAGGTCCTACGGAGACGTAGAGGCCAACTCGCCAGGTATGTTGTCGAATATTACAGCCTGGATGTTAGGTTGTGTTAGGTTAGGTTATATTACGTTATTGATGTATATGAAGGTCAAACGTAGACCTAGAGGCCAACTCGCCAGGAATGATGTCAAATATTACCGCCGAGATTTTAGGTTGGGTTAGGTTAGGTTATATTACGTTATTGATGTATATAAAGGTCCCACGTAGACGTAGATGCCAACAAGACAGGAATGTGGTCAAATATTACCGCCGAGATGTTAGGTTGGGTTAGGTTAGGTTATATTACGTTATTGATGTATATAAAGGTCCCACGGAGACGGAGAAGCCAACTCGCCAGGAATGTTGTCAAATATTACCGCCGAGATGTTAGGTTGTGTTAGGTTAGGTTATATTACGTTATTGATGTATATAAAGGTCCCACGGAGACGTAGAGGCCAACAAGACAGGAATGTGGTCAAATATTACCGCCGAGATGTTAGGTTGGGTTAGGTTAGGTTATATTACGTTATTGATGTATATAAAGGTCCTACGGAGACGTAGAGGCCAACTCGCCAGGTATGTTGTCGAATATTACAGCCTGGATGTTAGGTTGTGTTAGGTTAGGCTATATTACGTTATTGATGTATATAAAGGTCCCTCGGAGACGTAGAGGCCAACAAGCCAGGAATGTGGTCAAATATTACCGCCGAGATGTTATGTTGGGTTAGGTTAGGTTATATTACGTTATTGATGTATATAAAGGTCCTACGGAGACGTAGAGGCCAACTCGCCAGGTATGTTGTCGAATATTACAGCCTGGATGTTAGGTTGTGTTAGGTTTGGTTATATTACGTTATTGATGTATATGAAGGTCAAACGTAGACCTAGAGGCCAACTCGCCAGGAATGATGTCAAATATTACCGCCGAGATTTTAGGTTGGGTTAGGTTAGGTTATATTACGTTATTGATGTATATAAAGGTCCCACGGAGACGTAGAGGCCAACTCGCCAGGAATGATGTCAAATATTACCGCCGAGATTTTAGGTTGGGTTAGGTTAGGTTATATTACGTTATTGATGTATATAAAGGTCCCACGTAGACGTAGAGGCCAACAAGGCAGGAATGTGGTCAAATATTACCGCCGAGATGTTAGGTTGGGTTAGGTTAGGTTATATTACGTTATTGATGCATATAAAGGTCCCACGGAGACGGAGAAGCCAACTCGCCAGGAATGTTGTCAAATATTACAGCCGAGATGTTAGGTTGGGTTAGGTTAGGTTATATTACGTTATTGATGTATATAAATGTCCCACGGAGACGCAGAGGCCAACTCGACAGGAATTTCGTCAAATATTGCCACCGAGATGTTAGGTTGGGTTAGGTTAGGTTATATTACGTTATTAATGTATGTAAAGGTCCCACGGAAACGGAGAAGCCAACTCGCCAGGAATGTTGTCAAATATTACAGCGGAGATGTTAGGTTGGGTTAGGTTAGGTTATATTACGTTATTGATGTATATAAATGTCCCACGGAGACGTAGAGGCCAACTCGACAGGAATGTTGTCAAATATTGCCACCGAGATGTTAGGTTGGGTTAGGTTAGGTTATATTACGTTATTAATGTATGTAAAGGTCCCACGGAAACGGAGAAGCCAACTCGCCAGGAATGTTGTCAAATATTACAGCCGAGATGTTAGGTTGGGTTAGGTTAGGTTATATTACGTTATTGATGTATATAAAGGTCCCACGGAGACAGAGAAGCCAACTCGCCAGGAATGTTGTCAAATATTACCGCCGAGATGTTAGGTTGTGTTAGTTTAGGTTATATTACGTTATTGATGTATATAAAGGTCCCACGGAGACGTAGAGGCCAACAAGACAGGAATGTGGTCAAATATTACCGCCGAGATGTTAGGTTGGGTTAGGTTAGGTTATATTACGTTATTAATGCATGTAAAGGTCCCACGGAGACGGAGAAGCCAACTCGCCAGGAATGTTGTCAAATATTACCGCCGAGATGTTAGGTTGTGTTAGGTTAGGTTATATTACGTTATTGATGTATATAAAGGTCCCACGGAGACGTAGAGGCCAACAAGACAGGAATGTGGTCAAATATTACCGCCGAGATGTTAGGTTGGGTTAGGTTAGGTTATATTACGTTATTGATGTATATAAAGGTCCCACGGAGACGTAGAGGCCAACTCGCCAGGAATGATGTCAAATATTACCGCCGAGATGTTAGGTTGGGTTAGGTTAGGTTATATTACGTTATTGATGTATATAAATGTCCCACGGAGACGCAGAGGCCAACTCGACAGGAATGTCGTCAAATATTGCCACCGAGATGTTAGGTTGGGTTAGGTTAGGTTATATTACGTTATTAATGTATGTAAAGGTCCCGCGGAAACGGAGAAGCCAACTCGCCAGGAATGTTGTCAAATATTACAGCCGAGATGTTAGGTTGGGTTAGGTTAGGTTATATTACGTTATTGATGTATATAAAGGTCCCACGGAGACGTAGAGGCCAACAAGACAGGAATGTGGTCAAATATTACCGCCGAGATGTTAGGTTGGGTTAGGTTAGGTTATATTACGTTATTGATGTATATAAAGGTCCTACGGAGACGTAGAGGCCAACTCGCCAGGTATGTTGTCGAATATTACAGCCTGGATGTTAGGTTGTGTTAGGTTAGGCTATATTACGTTATTGATGTATATAAAGGTCCCTCGGAGACGTAGAGGCCAACAAGCCAGGAATGTGGTCAAATATTACCGCCGAGATGTTATGTTGGGTTAGGTTAGGTTATATTACGTTATTGATGTATATAAAGGTCCTACGGAGACGTAGAGGCCAACTCGCCAGGTATGTTGTCGAATATTACAGCCTGGATGTTAGGTTGTGTTAGGTTTGGTTATATTACGTTATTGATGTATATGAAGGTCAAACGTAGACCTAGAGGCCAACTCGCCAGGAATGATGTCAAATATTACCGCCGAGATTTTAGGTTGGGTTAGGTTAGGTTATATTACGTTATTGATGTATATAAAGGTCCCACGGAGACGTAGAGGCCAACTCGCCAGGAATGATGTCAAATATTACCGCCGAGATTTTAGGTTGGGTTAGGTTAGGTTATATTACGTTATTGATGTATATAAAGGTCCCACGTAGACGTAGAGGCCAACAAGGCAGGAATGTGGTCAAATATTACCGCCGAGATGTTAGGTTGGGTTAGGTTAGGTTATATTACGTTATTGATGCATATAAAGGTCCCACGGAGACGGAGAAGCCAACTCGCCAGGAATGTTGTCAAATATTACAGCCGAGATGTTAGGTTGGGTTAGGTTAGGTTATATTACGTTATTGATGTATATAAATGTCCCACGGAGACGCAGAGGCCAACTCGACAGGAATTTCGTCAAATATTGCCACCGAGATGTTAGGTTGGGTTAGGTTAGGTTATATTACGTTATTAATGTATGTAAAGGTCCCACGGAAACGGAGAAGCCAACTCGCCAGGAATGTTGTCAAATATTACAGCGGAGATGTTAGGTTGGGTTAGGTTAGGTTATATTACGTTATTGATGTATATAAATGTCCCACGGAGACGTAGAGGCCAACTCGACAGGAATGTTGTCAAATATTGCCACCGAGATGTTAGGTTGGGTTAGGTTAGGTTATATTACGTTATTAATGTATGTAAAGGTCCCACGGAAACGGAGAAGCCAACTCGCCAGGAATGTTGTCAAATATTACAGCCGAGATGTTAGGTTGGGTTAGGTTAGGTTATATTACGTTATTGATGTATATAAAGGTCCCACGGAGACAGAGAAGCCAACTCGCCAGGAATGTTGTCAAATATTACCGCCGAGATGTTAGGTTGTGTTAGTTTAGGTTATATTACGTTATTGATGTATATAAAGGTCCCACGGAGACGTAGAGGCCAACAAGACAGGAATGTGGTCAAATATTACCGCCGAGATGTTAGGTTGGGTTAGGTTAGGTTATATTACGTTATTAATGCATGTAAAGGTCCCACGGAGACGGAGAAGCCAACTCGCCAGGAATGTTGTCAAATATTACCGCCGAGATGTTAGGTTGTGTTAGGTTAGGTTATATTACGTTATTGATGTATATAAAGGTCCCACGGAGACGTAGAGGCCAACAAGACAGGAATGTGGTCAAATATTACCGCCGAGATGTTAGGTTGGGTTAGGTTAGGTTATATTACGTTATTGATGTATATAAAGGTCCCACGGAGACGTAGAGGCCAACTCGCCAGGAATGATGTCAAATATTACCGCCGAGATGTTAGGTTGGGTTAGGTTAGGTTATATTACGTTATTGATGTATATAAATGTCCCACGGAGACGCAGAGGCCAACTCGACAGGAATGTCGTCAAATATTGCCACCGAGATGTTAGGTTGGGTTAGGTTAGGTTATATTACGTTATTAATGTATGTAAAGGTCCCGCGGAAACGGAGAAGCCAACTCGCCAGGAATGTTGTCAAATATTACAGCCGAGATGTTAGGTTGGGTTAGGTTAGGTTATATTACGTTATTGATGTATATAAATGTCCCACGGAGACGTAGATGCCAACTCGACAGGAATGTCGTCAAATATTGCCACCGAGATGTTAGGTTGGGTTAGGTTAGGTTATATTGCGTTATTAACGTATGTAAAGGTCCCACGGAAACGGAGAAGCCAACTCGCCAGGAATGATGTCAAATATTACAGCCGAGATGTTAGGTTGGGTTAGGTTAGGCTATATTACGTTATTGATGTATATAAAGGTCCCTCGGAGACGTAGAGGCCAACAAGCCAGGAATGTGGTCAAATATTACCGCCGAGATGTTATGTTGGGTTAGGTTAGGTTATATTACGTTATTGATGTATATAAAGGTCCTACGGAGACGTAGAGGCCAACTCGCCAGGTATGTTGTCGAATATTACAGCCTGGATGTTAGGTTGTGTTAGGTTAGGCTATATTACGTTATTGATGTATATAAAGGTCCCTCGGAGACGTAGAGGCCAACAAGCCAGGAATGTGGTCAAATATTACCGCCGAGATGTTATGTTGGGTTAGGTTAGGTTATATTACGTTATTGATGTATATAAAGGTCCTACGGAGACGTAGAGGCCAACTCGCCAGGTATGTTGTCGAATATTACAGCCTGGATGTTAGGTTGTGTTAGGTTAGGTTATATTACGTTATTGATGTATATGAAGGTCAAACGTAGACCTAGAGGCCAACTCGCCAGGAATGATGTCAAATATTACCGCCGAGATTTTAGGTTGGGTTAGGTTAGGTTATATTACGTTATTGATGTATATAAAGGTCCCACGGAGACGTAGAGGCCAACTCGCCAGGAATGATGTCAAATATTACCGCCGAGATTTTAGGTTGGGTTAGGTTAGGTTATATTACGTTATTGATGTATATAAAGGTCCCACGTAGACGTAGAGGCCAACAAGGCAGGAATGTGGTCAAATATTACCGCCGAGATGTTAGGTTGGGTTAGGTTAGGTTATATTACGTTATTGATGCATATAAAGGTCCCACGGAGACGGAGAAGCCAACTCGCCAGGAATGTTGTCAAATATTACAGCCGAGATGTTAGGTTGGGTTAGGTTAGGTTATATTACGTTATTGATGTATATAAATGTCCCACGGAGACGCAGAGGCCAACTCGACAGGAATTTCGTCAAATATTGCCACCGAGATGTTAGGTTGGGTTAGGTTAGGTTATATTACGTTATTAATGTATGTAAAGGTCCCACGGAAACGGAGAAGCCAACTCGCCAGGAATGTTGTCAAATATTACAGCGGAGATGTTAGGTTGGGTTAGGTTAGGTTATATTACGTTATTGATGTATATAAATGTCCCACGGAGACGTAGAGGCCAACTCGACAGGAATGTTGTCAAATATTGCCACCGAGATGTTAGGTTGGGTTAGGTTAGGTTATATTACGTTATTAATGTATGTAAAGGTCCCACGGAAACGGAGAAGCCAACTCGCCAGGAATGTTGTCAAATATTACCGCCGAGATGATAGGTTGGGTTAGTTTAGGTTATATTACGTTATTGATATATATAAAGGTCCCACGGAGACGTAGAGGACAACAAGCCAGGAATGTGGTCATATATTACCGCCGGGATGTTAGGTTGGGTTAGGTTAGGCTATATTACGTTATTGATGTATATAAAGGTCCCTCGGAGACGTAGAAGCCAACAAGCCAGGAATGTGGTCAAATATTACCGCCGAGATGTTATGTTGGGTTTGGTTAGGTTATATTACGTTATTGATGTATATAAAGGTCCTACGGAGACGTAGAGGCCAACTCGCCATGTATGTTGTCGAATATTACAGCCTGGATGTTAGGTTGTGTTAGGTTAGGTTATATTACGTTATTGATGTATATGAAGGTCAAACGTAGACCTAGAGGCCAACTCGCCAGGAATGATGTCAAATATTACCGCCGAGATTTTAGGTTGGGTTAGGTTAGGTTATATTACGTTATTGATGTATATAAAGGTCCCACGTAGACGTAGAGGCCAACAAGCCAGGAATGTGGTCAAATATTACCGCCGAGATGTTATGTTGGGTTAGGTTAGGTTATATTACGTTATTGATGTATATAAAGGTAATACGGAGACGTAGAGGCCAACTCGCCAGGTATGTTGTCGAATATTACAGCCTGGATGTTAGGTTGTGTTAGGTTAGGTTATATTACGTTATTGATGTATATGAAGGTCAAACGTAGACCTAGAGGCCAACTCGCCAGGAATGATGTCAAATATTACCGCCGAGATTTTAGGTTGGGTTAGGTTAGGTTATATTACGTTATTGATGTATATAAAGGTCCCACGTAGACGTAGATGCCAACAAGACAGGAATGTGGTCAAATATTACCGCCGAGATGTTAGGTTGGGTTAGGTTAGGTTATATTACGTTATTGATGTATATAAAGGTCCCACGGAGACGGAGAAGCCAACTCGCCAGGAATGTTGTCAAATATTACCGCCGAGATGTTAGGTTGTGTTAGGTTAGGTTATATTACGTTATTGATGTATATAAAGGTCCCACGGAGACGTAGAGGCCAACAAGACAGGAATGTGGTCAAATATTACCGCCGAGATGTTAGGTTGGGTTAGGTTAGGTTATATTACGTTATTGATGTATATAAAGGTCCTACGGAGACGTAGAGGCCAACTCGCCAGGTATGTTGTCGAATATTACAGCCTGGATGTTAGGTTGTGTTAGGTTAGGCTATATTACGTTATTGATGTATATAAAGGTCCCTCGGAGACGTAGAGGCCAACAAGCCAGGAATGTGGTCAAATATTACCGCCGAGATGTTATGTTGGGTTAGGTTAGGTTATATTACGTTATTGATGTATATAAAGGTCCTACGGAGACGTAGAGGCCAACTCGCCAGGTATGTTGTCGAATATTACAGCCTGGATGTTAGGTTGTGTTAGGTTTGGTTATATTACGTTATTGATGTATATGAAGGTCAAACGTAGACCTAGAGGCCAACTCGCCAGGAATGATGTCAAATATTACCGCCGAGATTTTAGGTTGGGTTAGGTTAGGTTATATTACGTTATTGATGTATATAAAGGTCCCACGGAGACGTAGAGGCCAACTCGCCAGGAATGATGTCAAATATTACCGCCGAGATTTTAGGTTGGGTTAGGTTAGGTTATATTACGTTATTGATGTATATAAAGGTCCCACGTAGACGTAGAGGCCAACAAGGCAGGAATGTGGTCAAATATTACCGCCGAGAAGTTAGGTTGGGTTAGGTTAGGTTATATTACGTTATTGATGCATATAAAGGTCCCACGGAGACGGAGAAGCCAACTCGCCAGGAATGTTGTCAAATATTACAGCCGAGATGTTAGGTTGGGTTAGGTTAGGTTATATTACGTTATTGATGTATATAAATGTCCCACGGAGACGCAGAGGCCAACTCGACAGGAATTTCGTCAAATATTGCCACCGAGATGTTAGGTTGGGTTAGGTTAGGTTATATTACGTTATTAATGTATGTAAAGGTCCCACGGAAACGGAGAAGCCAACTCGCCAGGAATGTTGTCAAATATTACAGCGGAGATGTTAGGTTGGGTTAGGTTAGGTTATATTACGTTATTGATGTATATAAATGTCCCACGGAGACGTAGAGGCCAACTCGACAGGAATGTTGTCAAATATTGCCACCGAGATGTTAGGTTGGGTTAGGTTAGGTTATATTACGTTATTAATGTATGTAAAGGTCCCACGGAAACGGAGAAGCCAACTCGCCAGGAATGTTGTCAAATATTACAGCCGAGATGTTAGGTTGGGTTAGGTTAGGTTATATTACGTTATTGATGTATATAAAGGTCCCACGGAGACAGAGAAGCCAACTCGCCAGGAATGTTGTCAAATATTACCGCCGAGATGTTAGGTTGTGTTAGGTTAGGTTATATTACGTTATTGATGTATATAAATGTCCCACGGAGACGTAGAGGCCAACTCGACAGGAATGTCGTCAAATATTGCCACCGAGATGTTAGGTTGGGTTAGGTTAGGTTATATTGCGTTATTAACGTATGTAAAGGTCCCACGGAAACGGAGAAGCCAACTCGCCAGGAATGATGTCAAATATTACAGCCGAGATGTTAGGTTGGGTTAGGTTAGGTTATATTACGTTATTGATGTATATAAATGTCCCACGGAGACGTAGAGGCCAACTCGACAGGAATGTTGTCAAATATTGCCACCGAGATGTTAGGTTGGGTTAGGTTAGGATATATTACGTTATTAATGTATGTAAAGGTCCCACGGAAACGAAGAAGCCAACTCGCCAGGAATGTTGTCAAATATTACCGCCGAGATGATAGGTTGGGTTAGGTTAGGCTATATTACGTTATTGATGTATATAAAGGTCCCTCGGAGACGTAGAGGCCAACAAGCCAGGAATGTGGTCAAATATTACCGCCGAGATGTTATGTTGGGTTAGGTTAGGTTATATTACGTTATTGATGTATATAAAGGTCCTACGGAGACGTAGAGGCCAACTCGCCAGGTATGTTGTCGAATATTACAGCCTGGATGTTAGGTTGTGTTAGGTTAGGTTATATTACGTTATTGATGTATATGAAGGTGAAACGTAGACCTAGAGGCCAACTCGCCAGGAATGATGTCAAATATTACCGCCGAGATTTTAGGTTGGGTTAGGTTAGGTTAAATTACGTTATTGATGTATATAAAGGTCCCACGGAGACGTAGAGGCCAACTCGCCAGGAATGATGTCAAATATTACCGCCGAGATTTTAGGTTGGGTTAGGTTAGGTTATATTACGTTATTGATGTATATAAAGGTCCCACGTAGACGTAGAGGCCAACAAGACAGGAATGTGGTCAAATATTACCGCCGAGATGTTAGGTTGGGTTAGGTTAGGTTATATTACGTTATTGATGTATATAAATGTCCCACGGAGACGTAGAGGCCAACTCGACAGGAATGTTGTCAAATATTGCCACCGAGATGTTAGGTTGGGTTAGGTTAGGTTATATTACGTTATTAATGTATGTAAAGGTCCCACGGAAACGGAGAAGCCAACTCGCCAGGAATGTGGTCAAATATTACCGCCGAGATGTTATGTTGGGTTTGGTTAGGTTATATTACGTTATTGATGTATATAAAGGTCCTACGGAGACGTAGAGGCCAACTCGCCAGGTATGTTGTCGAATATTACAGCCTGGATGTTAGGTTGTGTTAGGTTAGGTTATATTACGTTATTGATGTATATGAAGGTCAAACGTAGACCTAGAGGCCAACTCGCCAGGAATGATGTCAAATATTACCGCCGAGATTTTAGGTTGGGTTAGGTTAGGTTATATTACGTTATTGATGTATATAAAGGTCCCACGTAGACGTAGATGCCAACAAGACAGGAATGTGGTCAAATATTACCGCCGAGATGTTAGGTTGGGTTAGGTTATGTTATATTACGTTATTGATGTATATAAAGGTCCCACGGAGACGGAGAAGCCAACTCGCCAGGAATGTTGTCAAATATTACCGCCGAGATGTTAGGTTGTGTTAGGTTAGGTTATATTACGTTATTGATGTATATAAAGGTCCCACGGAGACGTAGAGGCCAACAAGACAGGAATGTGGTCAAATATTACCGCCGAGATGTTAGGTTGGGTTAGGTTAGGTTATATTACGTTATTGATGTATATAAAGGTCCTACGGAGACGTAGAGGCCAACTCGCCAGGTATGTTGTCGAATATTACAGCCTGGATGTTAGGTTGTGTTAGGTTAGGCTATATTACGTTATTGATGTATATAAAGGTCCCTCGGAGACGTAGAGGCCAACAAGCCAGGAATGTGGTCAAATATTACCGCCGAGATGTTATGTTGGGTTAGGTTAGGTTATATTACGTTATTGATGTATATAAAGGTCCTACGGAGACGTAGAGGCCAACTCGCCAGGTATGTTGTCGAATATTACAGCCTGGATGTTAGGTTGTGTTAGGTTTGGTTATATTACGTTATTGATGTATATGAAGGTCAAACGTAGACCTAGAGGCCAACTCGCCAGGAATGATGTCAAATATTACCGCCGAGATTTTAGGTTGGGTTAGGTTAGGTTATATTACGTTATTGATGTATATAAAGGTCCCACGGAGACGTAGAGGCCAACTCGCCAGGAATGATGTCAAATATTACCGCCGAGATTTTAGGTTGGGTTAGGTTAGGTTATATTACGTTATTGATGTATATAAAGGTCCCTCGTAGACGTAGAGGCCAACAAGGCAGGAATGTGGTCAAATATTACCGCCGAGATGTTAGGTTGGGTTAGGTTAGGTTATATTACGTTATTGATGCATATAAAGGTCCCACGGAGACGGAGAAGCCAACTCGCCAGGAATGTTGTCAAATATTACAGCCGAGATGTTAGGTTGGGTTAGGTTAGGTTATATTACGTTATTGATGTATATAAATGTCCCACGGAGACGCAGAGGCCAACTCGACAGGAATTTCGTCAAATATTGCCACCGAGACGTTAGGTTGGGTTAGGTTAGGTTATATTACGTTATTAATGTATGTAAAGGTCCCACGGAAACGGAGAAGCCAACTCGCCAGGAATGTTGTCAAATATTACAGCGGAGATGTTAGGTTGGGTTAGGTTAGGTTATATTACGTTATTGATGTATATAAATGTCCCACGGAGACGTAGAGGCCAACTCGACAGGAATGTTGTCAAATATTGCCACCGAGATGTTAGGTTGGGTTAGGTTAGGTTATATTACGTTATTAATGTATGTAAAGGTCCCACGGAAACGGAGAAGCCAACTCGCCAGGAATGTTGTCAAATATTACAGCCGAGATGTTAGGTTGGGTTAGGTTAGGTTATATTACGTTATTGATGTATATAAAGGTCCCACGGAGACGTAGAGGCCAACTCGCCAGGAATGATGTCAAATATTACCGCCGAGATTTTAGGTTGGCTTAGGTTAGGTTATATTACGTTATTGATGTATATAAAGGTCCCACGGAGACGTAGAGGCCAACAAAACAGGAATGTGGTCAAATATTACCGCCGAGATGTTAGGTTGGGTTAGGTTAGGTTATATTACGTTACTGATGCATATAAAGGTCCCACGGAGACGGAGAAGCCAAATCGCCAGGAATGTTGTCAAATATTACAGCCGAGATGTTAGGTTGGGTTAAGTTAGGTTATATTACGTTATTGATGTATATAAATGTCCCACGGAGACGCAGAGGCCAACTCGACAGGAATGTCGTCAAATATTGCCACCGAGATGTTAGGTTGGGTTAGGTTAGGTTATATTACGTTATTAATGTATGTAAAGGTCCCACGGAAACGGAGAAGCCAACTCGCCAGGAATGTTGTCAAATATTACAGCCGAGATGTTAGGTTGGGTTAGGTTAGGTTATATTACGTTATTGATGTATATAAATGTCCCACGCAGACGTAGAGGCCAACTCGACAGGAATGTCGTCAAATATTGCCACCGAGATGTTAGGTTGGGTTAGGTTAGGTTATATTGCGTTATTAACGTATGTAAAGGTCCCACGGAAACGGAGAAGCCAACTCGCCAGGAATGATGTCAAATATTACAGCCGAGATGTTAGGTTGTGTTAGGTTAGGTTATATTACGTTATTGATGTATATAAATGTCCCACGGAGACGTAGAGGCCAACTCGACAGGAATGTTGTCAAATATTGCCACCGAGATGTTAGGTTGGGTTAGGTTAGGATATATTACGTTATTAATGTATGTAAAGGTCCCACGGAAACGAAGAAGCCAACTCGCCAGGAATGTTGTCAAATATTACCGCCGAGATGATAGGTTGGGTTAGGTTAGGCTATATTACGTTATTGATGTATATAAAGGTCCCTCGGAGACGTAGAGGCCAACAAGCCAGGAATGTGGTCAAATATTACCGCCGAGATGTTATGTTGGGTTAGGTTAGGTTATATTACGTTATTGATGTATATAAAGGTCCTACGGAGACGTAGAGGCCAACTCGCCAGGTATGTTGTCGAATATTACAGCCTGGATGTTAGGTTGTGTTAGGTTAGGTTATATTACGTTATTGATGTATATGAAGGTGAAACGTAGACCTAGAGGCCAACTCGCCAGGAATGATGTCAAATATTACCGCCGAGATTTTAGGTTGGGTTAGGTTAGGTTATATTACGTTATTGATGTATATAAAGGTCCCACGGAGACGTAGAGGCCAACTCGCCAGGAATGATGTCAAATATTACCGCCGAGATTTTAGGTTGGGTTAGGTTAGGTTATATTACGTTATTGATGTATATAAAGGTCCCACGTAGACGTAGAGGCCAACAAGACAGGAATGTGGTCAAATATTACCGCCGAGATGTTAGGTTGGGTTAGGTTAGGTTATATTACGTTATTGATGTATATAAATGTCCCACGGAGACGTAGAGGCCAACTCGACAGGAATGTTGTCAAATATTGCCACCGAGATGTTAGGTTGGGTTAGGTTAGGTTATATTACGTTATTAATGTATGTAAAGGTCCCACGGAAACGGAGAAGCCAACTCGCCAGGAATGTTGTCAAATATTACCGCCGAGATGATAGGTTGGGTTAGTTTAGGTTATATTACGTTATTGATATATATAAAGGTCCCACGGAGACGTAGAGGACAACAAGCCAGGAATGTGGTCATATATTACCGCCGGGATGTTAGGTTGGGTTAGGTTAGGCTATATTACGTTATTGATGTATATAAAGGTCCCTCGGAGACGTAGAGGCCAACAAGCCAGGAATGTGGTCAAATATTACCGCCGAGATGTTATGTTGGGTTAGGTTAGGTTATATTACGTTATTGATGTATATAAAGGTCCTACGGAGACGTAGAGGCCAACTCGCCAGGTATGTTGTCGAATATTACAGCCTGGATGTTAGGTTGTGTTAGGTTAGGTTATATTACGTTATTGATGTATATGAAGGTCAAACGTAGACCTAGAGGCCAACTCGCCAGGAATGATGTCAAATATTACCGCCGAGATTTTAGGTTGGGTTAGGTTAGGTTATATTACGTTATTGATGTATATAAAGGTCCCACGGAGACGTAGAGGTCAACTCGACAGGAATGTCGTCAAATATTGCCACCGAGATGTTAGGTTGGGTTAGGTTAGGTTATATTACGTTATTAATGTATGTAAAGGTCCCACGGAAACGGAGAAGCCAACTCGCCAGGAATGTTGTCAAATATTACAGCCGAGATGTTAGGTTGGGTTAGGTTAGGTTATATTACGTTATTGATGTATATAAACGTCCCACGGAGACGTAGAGGCCGACAAGACAGGAATGTGTTCAAATATTACCGCCGAGATGTTAGGTTGGATTAGGTTAGGTTATATTACGTTATTGATGCATATAAAGGTCCCACGGAGACGGAGAAGCCAACTGGCCAGGAATGTTGTCAAATATTACAGCCGAGATGTTAGGTTGAGTTAGGTTAGGTTATATTACGTTATTGATGTATATAAATGTCCCACGGAGACGTAGAGTCCAACTCGACAGGAATGTTGTCAAATATTGCCACCGAGATGTTAGGTTGCGTTAGGTTAGGTTATATTACGTTATTAATGTATGTAAAGGTCCCACGGAAACGGAGAAGCCAACTCGCCAGGAATGTTGTCAAATATTACCGCCGAGATGATAGGTTGGGTTAGGTTAGGTTATATTACGTTAGTGATATATATAAAGGTCCCACGGAGACGTAGAGGACAACAAGCCAGGAATGTGGTCAAATATTACCGCCGAGATGTTATGTTGGGTTAGGTTAGGTTATATTACGTTATTGATGTATATAAAGGTCCTACGGAGACGTAGAGGCCAACTCGCCAGGTATGTTGTCGAATATTACAGCCTGGATGTTAGGTTGTGTTAGGTTAGGTTATATTACGTTATTGATGTATATGAATGTCAAACGGAGACCTAGAGGCCAACTCGCCAGGAATGATGTCAAATATTACCGCCGAGATTTTAGGTTGGGTTAGGTTAGGTTATATTACGTTATTGATGTATATAAAGGTCCCACGTAGACGTAGAGGCCAACAAGCCAGGAATGTGGTCAAATATTACCGCCGAGATGTTAGGTTGGGTTAGGTTAGGATATATTACGTTATTGATGTATATAAAGGTCCCACGGAGACGGAGAAGCCAACTCGCCAGGAATGTTGTCAAATATTACCGCCGAGATGTTAGGTTGGGTTAGGTTAGGTTATATTACGTTATTGACGTATATAAATGTCCCACGGAGACGCAGAGGCCAACTCGACAGGAATGTCGTCAAATATTGCCACCGAGATGTTAGGTTGGGTTAGGTTAGGTTATATTACGTTATTAATGTATGTAAAGGTCCCACGGATACGGAGAAGCCAACTCGCCAGGAATGTTGTCAAATATTACAGCGGAGATGTTAGGTTGGGTTAGGTTAGGTTATATTACGTTATTGATGTATATAAATGTCCCACGGAGACGTAGAGGCCAACTCGACAGGAATGTTGCCAAATATTGCCACCGAGATGTTAGGTTGGGTTAGGTTAGGTTATATTACGTTATTAATGTATGTAAAGGTCCCACGGAAACGGAGAAGCCAACTCGCCAGGAATGTTGTCAAATATTACCGCCGAGATGATAGGTTGGGTTAGTTTAGGTTATATTACGTTATTGATATATATAAAGGTCCCACGGAGACGTAGAGGACAACAAGCCAGGAATGTGGTCAAATATTACCGCCGGGATGTTAGGTTGGGTTAGGTTAGGCTATATTACGTTATTGATGTATATAAAGGTCCCTCGGAGACGTAGAGGCCAACAAGCCAGGAATGTGGTCAAATATTACCGCCGAGATGTTATGTTGGGTTAGGTTAGGTTATATTACGTTATTGATGTATATAAAGGTCCTACGGAGACGTAGAGGCCAACTCGCCAGGTATGTTGTCGAATATTACAGCCTGGATATTAGGTTGTGTTAGGTTAGGTTATATTACGTTATTGATGTATATGAAGGTCAAACGTAGACCTAGAGGCCAACTCGCCAGGAATGATGTCAAATATTACCGCCGAGATTTTAGGTTGGGTTAGGTTAGGTTATATTACGTTATTGATGTATATAAAGGTCCCACGGAGACGTAGAGGCCAACTCGACAGGAATGTCGTCAAATATTGCCACCGAGATGTTAGGTTGGGTTAGGTTAGGTTATATTACGTTATTAATGTATGTAAAGGTCCCACGGAAACGGAGAAGCCAACTCGCCAGGAATGTTGTCAAATATTACAGCCGAGATGTTAGGTTGGGTTAGGTTAGGTTATATTACGTTATTGATGTATATAAATGTCCCACGGAGACGTAGAGGCCAACTCGACAGGAATGTTGTCAAATATTGCCACCGAGATGTTAGGTTGGGTTAGGTTAGGATATATTACGTTATTAATGTATGTAAAGGTCCCACGGAAACGGAGAAGCCAACTCGCCAGGAATGTTGTCAAATATTACCGCCGAGATGATAGGTTGGGTTAGGTTAGGTTATATTACGTTATTGATATATATAAAGGTCCCACGGAGACGTAGAGGACAACAAGCCAGGAATGTGGTCAAATATTACCGCCGGGATGTTAGGTTGGGTTAGGTTAGGCTATATTACGTTATTGATGTATATAAAGGTCCCTCGGAGACGTAGAGGCCAACAAGCCAGGAATGTGGTCAAATATTACCGCCGAGATGTTATGTTGGGTTAGGTTAGGTTATATTACGTTATTGATGTATATAAAGGTCCTACGGAGACGTAGAGGCCAACGCGCCAGGTATGTTGTCGAATATTACAGCCTGGATGTTAGGTTGTGTTAGGTTAGGTTATATTACGTTATTGATGTATATGAAGGTCAAACGGAGACCTAGAGGCCAACTCGCCAGGAATGATGTCAAATATTACCGCCGAGATTTTAGGTTGGGTTAGGTAAGGTTATATTACGTTATTGATGTATATAAAGGTCCCACGGAGACGTAGAGGCCAACAAGACAGGAATGTGGTCAAATATTACCGCCGAGATGTTAGGTTGGGTTAGGTTAGGTTATATTACGTTATTGATGTATATAAAGGTCCCACGGAGACGTAGAGGCCAACAAGACAGGTATGTGGTCAAATATTACCGCCGAGATGTTAGGTTGTGTTAGGTTAGGTTATATTACGTTATTGATGTATATAAAGGACCCACGGAGACGTAGAGGCCAACTCGCCAGGAATGATGTCAAATATTACCGCCGAGATTTTAGGTTGGCTTAGGTTAGGTTATATTACGTTATTGATGTATATAAAGGTCCCACGGAGACGTAGAGGCCAACAAGACAGGAATGTGGTCCAATATTACCGCCGAGATGTTAGGTTGGGTTAGGTTAGGTTATATTACGTCATTGATGCATATAAAGGTCCCACGGAGACGGAGAAGCCAACTCGCCAGGAATGTTGTCAAATATTACAGCCGAGATGTTAGGTTGGGTTAGGTTAGGTTATATTACGTTATTGATGTATATAAATGTCCCACGGAGACGCAGAGGCCAACTCGACAGGAATGTCGTCAAATATTGCCACCGAGATGTTAGGTTGGGTTAGGTTAGGCTATATTACGTTATTAATGTATGTAAAGGTCCCACGGAAACGGAGAAGCCAACTCGCCAGGAATGTTGTCAAATATTACCGCCGAGATGATAGGTTGGGTTAGGTTAGGTTATATTACGTTATTGATATATATAATGGTCCCACGGAGACGTAGAGGACAACTCGCCAGGTATGTTGTCGAATATTACAGCCTGGATGTTAGGTTGTGTTAGGTTAGGTTATATTACGTTATTGATGTATATGAAGGTCAAACGGAGACCTAGAGGCCAACTCGCCAGGAATGATGTCAAATATTACCGCCGAGATTTTAGGTTGGGTTAGGTTAGGTTATATTACGTTATTGATGTATATAAAGGTCCCACGGAGACGTAGAGGCCAACTCGACAGGAATGTCGTCAAATATTGCCACCGAGATGTTAGGTTGGGTTAGGTTAGGTTATATTACGTTATTAATGTATGTAAAGGTCCCACGGAAACGGAGAAGCCAACTCGCCAGGAATGTTGTCAAATATTACAGCCGAGATGTTAGGTTGGGTTAGGTTAGGTTATATTACGTTATTGATGTATATAAAGGTCCCACGGAGACGTAGAGGCCGACAAGACAGGAATGTGTTCAAATATTACCGCCGAGATGTTAGGTTGGGTTAGGTTAGGTTATATTACGTTATTAATGTATGTAAAGGTCCCACGGAAACGGAGAAGCCAACTCGCCAGGAATGTTGTCAAATATTACCGCCGAGATGATAGGTTGGGTTAGTTTAGGTTATATTACGTTATTGATATATATAAAGGTCCCACGGAGACGTAGAGGACAACAAGCCAGGAATGTGGTCATATATTACCGCCGGGATGTTAGGTTGGGTTAGGTTAGGCTATATTACGTTATTGATGTATATAAAGGTCCCTCGGAGACGTAGAGGCCAACAAGCCAGGAATGTGGTCAAATATTACCGCCGAGATGTTATGTTGGGTTAGGTTAGGTTATATTACGTTATTGATGTATATAAAGGTCCTACGGAGACGTAGAGGCCAACTCGCCAGGTATGTTGTCGAATATTACAGCCTGGATGTTAGGTTGTGTTAGGTTAGGTTATATTACGTTATTGATGTATATGAAGGTCAAACGTAGACCTAGAGGCCAACTCGCCAGGAATGATGTCAAATATTACCGCCGAGATTTTAGGTTGGGTTAGGTTAGGTTATATTACGTTATTGATGTATATAAAGGTCCCACGGAGACGTAGAGGTCAACTCGACAGGAATGTCGTCAAATATTGCCACCGAGATGTTAGGTTGGGTTAGGTTAGGTTATATTACGTTATTAATGTATGTAAAGGTCCCACGGAAACGGAGAAGCCAACTCGCCAGGAATGTTGTCAAATATTACAGCCGAGATGTTAGGTTGGGTTAGGTTAGGTTATATTACGTTATTGATGTATATAAAGGTCCCACGGAGACGTAGAGGCCGACAAGACAGGAATGTGTTCAAATATTACCGCCGAGATGTTAGGTTGGATTAGGTTAGGTTATATTACGTTATTGATGCATATAAAGGTCCCACGGAGACGGAGAAGCCAACTGGCCAGGAATGTTGTCAAATATTACAGCCGAGATGTTAGGTTGAGTTAGGTTAGGTTATATTACGTTATTGATGTATATAAAGGTCCCACGGAGACGTAGAGGCCAACTCGACAGGAATGTCGTCAAATATTGCCACCGAGATGTTAGGTTGGGTTAGGTTAGCTTATATTACGTTATTAATGTATGTAAAGGTCCCACGGAAACGGAGAAGCCAACTCGCCAGGAATGTTGTCAAATATTACAGCCGAGATGTTAGGTTGGGTTAGGTTAGGTTATATTACGTTATTGATGTATATAAAGGTCCCACGGAGACGTAGAGGCCGACAAGACAGGAATGTGTTCAAATATTACCGCCGAGATGTTAGGTTGGGTTAGGTTAGGTTATATTACGTTATTAATGTATGTAAAGGTCCCACGGAAACGGAGAAGCCAACTCGCCAGGAATGTTGTCAAATATTACCGCCGAGATGATAGGTTGGGTTAGTTTAGGTTATATTACGTTATTGATATATATAAAGGTCCCACGGAGACGTAGAGGACAACAAGCCAGGAATGTGGTCATATATTACCGCCGGGATGTTAGGTTGGGTTAGGTTAGGCTATATTACGTTATTGATGTATATAAAGGTCCCTCGGAGACGTAGAGGCCAACAAGCCAGGTATGTGGTCAAATATTACCGCCGAGATGTTATGTTGGGTTAGGTTAGGTTATATTACGTTATTGATGTATATAAAGGTCCTACGGAGACGTAGAGGCCAACTCGCCAGGTATGTTGTCGAATATTACAGCCTGGATGTTAGGTTGTGTTAGGTTAGGTTATATTACGTTATTGATGTATATGAAGGTCAAACGTAGACCTAGAGGCCAACTCGCCAGGAATGATGTCAAATATTACCGCCGAGATTTTAGGTTGGGTTAGGTTAGGTTATATTACGTTATTGATGTATATAAAGGTCCCACGGAGACGTAGAGGTCAACTCGACAGGAATGTCGTCAAATATTGCCACCGAGATGTTAGGTTGGGTTAGGTTAGGTTATATTACGTTATTAATGTATGTAAAGGTCCCACGGAAACGGAGAAGCCAACTCGCCAGGAATGTTGTCAAATATTACAGCCGAGATGTTAGGTTGGGTTAGGTTAGGTTATATTACGTTATTGATGTATATAAAGGTCCCACGGAGACGTAGAGGCCGACAAGACAGGAATGTGTTCAAATATTACCGCCGAGATGTTAGGTTGGATTAGGTTAGGTTATATTACGTTATTGATGCATATAAAGGTCCCACGGAGACGGAGAAGCCAACTGGCCAGGAATGTTGTCAAATATTACAGCCGAGATGTTAGGTTGAGTTAGGTTAGGTTATATTACGTTATTGATGTATATAAATGTCCCACGGAGACGTAGAGGCCAACTCGACAGGAATGTTGTCAAATATTGCCACCGAGATGTTAGGTTGCGTTAGGTTAGGTTATATTACGTTATTAATGTATGTAAAGGTCCCACGGAAACGGAGAAGCCAACTCGCCAGGAATGTTGTCAAATATTACCGCCGAGATGATAGGTTGGGTTAGGTTAGGTTATATTACGTTAGTGATATATATAAAGGTCCCACGGAGACGTAGAGGACAACAAGCCAGGAATGTGGTCAAATATTACCGCCGAGATGTTATGTTGGGTTAGGTTAGGTTATATTACGTTATTGATGTATATAAAGGTCCTACGGAGACGTAGAGGCCAACTCTCCAGGTATGTTGTCGAATATTACAGCCTGGATGTTAGGTTGTGTTAGGTTAGGTTATATTACGTTATTGATGTATATGAATGTCAAACGGAGACCTAGAGGCCAACTCGCCAGGAATGATGTCAAATATTACCGCCGAGATTTTACTTTGGGTTAGGTTAGGTTATATTACGTTATTGATGTATATAAAGGTCCCACGTAGACGTAGAGGCCAACAAGCCAGGAATGTGGTCAAATATTACCGCCGAGATGTTAGGTTGGGTTAGGTTAGGTTATATTACGTTATTGATGTATATAAAGGTCCCACGGAGACGGAGAAGCCAACTCGCCAGGAATGTTGTCAAATATTACCGCCGAGATGTTAGGTTGGGTTAGGTTAGGTTATATTACGTTATTGACGTATATAAATGTCCCACGGAGACGCAGAGGCCAACTCGACAGGAATGTCGTCAAATATTGCCACCGAGATGTTAGGTTGGGTTAGGTTAGGTTATATTACGTTATTAATGTATGTAAAGGTCCCACGGATACGGAGAAGCCAACTCGCCAGGAATGTTGTCAAATATTACAGCGGAGATGTTAGGTTGGGTTAGGTTAGGTTATATTACGTTATTGATGTATATAAATGTCCCACGGAGACGTAGAGGCCAACTCGACAGGAATGTTGCCAAATATTGCCACCGAGATGTTAGGTTGGGTTAGGTTAGGTTATATTACGTTATTAATGTATGTAAAGGTCCCACGGAAACGGAGAAGCCAACTCGCCAGGAATGTTGTCAAATATTACCGCCGAGATGATAGGTTGGGTTAGTTTAGGTTATATTACGTTATTGATATATATAAAGGTCCCACGGAGACGTAGAGGACAACAAGCCAGGAATGTGGTCAAATATTACCGCCGGGATGTTAGGTTGGGTTAGGTTAGGCTATATTACGTTATTGATGTATATAAAGGTCCCTCGGAGACGTAGAGGCCAACAAGCCAGGAATGTGGTCAAATATTACCGCCGAGATGTTATGTTGGGTTAGGTTAGGTTATATTACGTTATTGATGTATATAAAGGTCCTACGGAGACGTAGAGGCCAACTCGCCAGGTATGTTGTCGAATATTACAGCCTGGATATTAGGTTGTGTTAGGTTAGGTTATATTACGTTATTGATGTATATGAAGGTCAAACGTAGACCTAGAGGCCAACTCGCCAGGAATGATGTCAAATATTACCGCCGAGATTTTAGGTTGGGTTAGGTTAGGTTATATTACGTTATTGATGTATATAAAGGTCCCACGGAGACGTAGAGGCCAACTCGACAGGAATGTCGTCAAATATTGCCACCGAGATGTTAGGTTGGGTTAGGTTAGGTTATATTACGTTATTAATGTATGTAAAGGTCCCACGGAAACGGAGAAGCCAACTCGCCAGGAATGTTGTCAAATATTACAGCCGAGATGTTAGGTTGGGTTAGGTTAGGTTATATTACGTTATTGATGTATATAAATGTCCCACGGAGACGTAGAGGCCAACTCGACAGGAATGTTGTCAAATATTGCCACCGAGATGTTAGGTTGGGTTAGGTTAGGATATATTACGTTATTAATGTATGTAAAGGTCCCACGGAAACGGAGAAGCCAACTCGCCAGGAATGTTGTCAAATATTACCGCCGAGATGATAGGTTGGGTTAGGTTAGGTTATATTACGTTATTGATATATATAAAGGTCCCACGGAGACGTAGAGGACAACAAGCCAGGAATGTGGTCAAATATTACCGCCGGGATGTTAGGTTGGGTTAGGTTAGGCTATATTACGTTATTGATGTATATAAAGGTCCCTCGGAGACGTAGAGGCCAACAAGCCAGGAATGTGGTCAAATATTACCGCCGAGATGTTATGTTGGGTTAGGTTAGGTTATATTACGTTATTGATGTATATAAAGGTCCTACGGAGACGTAGAGGCCAACGCGCCAGGTATGTTGTCGAATATTACAGCCTGGATGTTAGGTTGTGTTAGGTTAGGTTATATTACGTTATTGATGTATATGAAGGTCAAACGGAGACCTAGAGGCCAACTCGCCAGGAATGATGTCAAATATTACCGCCGAGATTTTAGGTTGGGTTAGGTAAGGTTATATTACGTTATTGATGTATATAAAGGTCCCACGGAGACGTAGAGGCCAACAAGACAGGAATGTGGTCAAATATTACCGCCGAGATGTTAGGTTGGGTTAGGTTAGGTTATATTACGTTATTGATGTATATAAAGGTCCCACGGAGACGTAGAGGCCAACAAGACAGGTATGTGGTCAAATATTACCGCCGAGATGTTAGGTTGTGTTAGGTTAGGTTATATTACGTTATTGATGTATATAAAGGACCCACGGAGACGTAGAGGCCAACTCGCCAGGAATGATGTCAAATATTACCGCCGAGATTTTAGGTTGGCTTAGGTTAGGTTATATTACGTTATTGATGTATATAAAGGTCCCACGGAGACGTAGAGGCCAACAAGACAGGAATGTGGTCCAATATTACCGCCGAGATGTTAGGTTGGGTTAGGTTAGGTTATATTACGTCATTGATGCATATAAAGGTCCCACGGAGACGGAGAAGCCAACTCGCCAGGAATGTTGTCAAATATTACAGCCGAGATGTTAGGTTGGGTTAGGTTAGGTTATATTACGTTATTGATGTATATAAATGTCCCACGGAGACGCAGAGGCCAACTCGACAGGAATGTCGTCAAATATTGCCACCGAGATGTTAGGTTGGGTTAGGTTAGGCTATATTACGTTATTAATGTATGTAAAGGTCCCACGGAAACGGAGAAGCCAACTCGCCAGGAATGTTGTCAAATATTACAGCCGAGATGTTAGGTTGGGTTAGGTTAGGATATATTAGGTTATTGATGTATATAAATGTCCCACGGAGACGTAGAGGCCAACTCGACAGGAATGTTGTCAAATATTGCCACCGAGATGTTAGGTTGGGTTAGGTTAGGATATATTACGTTATTAATGTATGTAAAGGTCCCACGGAAACGGAGAAGCCAACTCGCCAGGAATGTTGTCAAATATTACCGCCGAGATGATAGGTTGGGTTAGGTTAGGTTATATTACGTTATTGATATATATAATGGTCCCACGGAGACGTAGAGGACAACTCGCCAGGTATGTTGTCGAATATTACAGCCTGGATGTTAGGTTGTGTTAGGTTAGGTTATATTACGTTATTGATGTATATGAAGGTCAAACGGAGACCTAGAGGCCAACTCGCCAGGAATGATGTCAAATATTACCGCCGAGATTTTAGGTTGGGTTAGGTTAGGTTATATTACGTTATTGATGTATATAAAGGTCCCACGGAGACGTAGAGGCCAACTCGACAGGAATGTCGTCAAATATTGCCACCGAGATGTTAGGTTGGGTTAGGTTAGGTTATATTACGTTATTAATGTATGTAAAGGTCCCACGGAAACGGAGAAGCCAACTCGCCAGGAATGTTGTCAAATATTACAGCCGAGATGTTAGGTTGGGTTAGGTTAGGTTATATTACGTTATTGATGTATATAAAGGTCCCACGGAGACGTAGAGGCCGACAAGACAGGAATGTGTTCAAATATTACCGCCGAGATGTTAGGTTGGGTTAGGTTAGGTTATATTACGTTATTAATGTATGTAAAGGTCCCACGGAAACGGAGAAGCCAACTCGCCAGGAATGTTGTCAAATATTACCGCCGAGATGATAGGTTGGGTTAGTTTAGGTTATATTACGTTATTGATATATATAAAGGTCCCACGGAGACGTAGAGGACAACAAGCCAGGAATGTGGTCATATATTACCGCCGGGATGTTAGGTTGGGTTAGGTTAGGCTATATTACGTTATTGATGTATATAAAGGTCCCTCGGAGACGTAGAGGCCAACAAGCCAGGAATGTGGTCAAATATTACCGCCGAGATGTTATGTTGGGTTAGGTTAGGTTATATTACGTTATTGATGTATATAAAGGTCCTACGGAGACGTAGAGGCCAACTCGCCAGGTATGTTGTCGAATATTACAGCCTGGATGTTAGGTTGTGTTAGGTTAGGTTATATTACGTTATTGATGTATATGAAGGTCAAACGTAGACCTAGAGGCCAACTCGCCAGGAATGATGTCAAATATTACCGCCGAGATTTTAGGTTGGGTTAGGTTAGGTTATATTACGTTATTGATGTATATAAAGGTCCCACGGAGACGTAGAGGTCAACTCGACAGGAATGTCGTCAAATATTGCCACCGAGATGTTAGGTTGGGTTAGGTTAGGTTATATTACGTTATTAATGTATGTAAAGGTCCCACGGAAACGGAGAAGCCAACTCGCCAGGAATGTTGTCAAATATTACAGCCGAGATGTTAGGTTGGGTTAGGTTAGGTTATATTACGTTATTGATGTATATAAAGGTCCCACGGAGACGTAGAGGCCAACTCGCCAGGAATGATGTCAAATATTACCGCCGAGATTTTAGGTTGGGTTAGGTTAGGTTATATTACGTTATTGATGTATATAAAGGTCCCACGTAGACGTAGAGGCCAACAAGACAGGAATGTGGTCAAATATTACCGCCGAGATGTTAGGTTGGGTTAGGTTAGGTTATATTACGTTATTGATGTATATAAATGTCCCACGGAGACGTAGAGTCCAACTCGACAGGAATGTTGTCAAATATTGCCACCGAGATGTTAGGTTGGGTTAGGTTAGGTTATATTACGTTATTAATGTATGTAAAGGTCCCACGGAAACGGAGAAGCCAACTCGCCAGGAATGTTGTCAAATATTACCGCCGAGATGATAGGTTGGGTTAGTTTAGGTTATATTACGTTATTGATATATATAAAGGTCCCACGGAGACGTAGAGGACAACAAGCCAGGAATGTGGTCATATATTACCGCCGGGATGTTAGGTTGGGTTAGGTTAGGCTATATTACGTTATTGATGTATATAAAGGTCCCTCGGAGACGTAGAGGCCAACAAGCCAGGAATGTGGTCAAATATTACCGCCGAGATGTTATGTTGGGTTAGGTTAGGTTATATTACGTTATTGATGTATATAAAAGTCCTACGGAGACGTAGAGGCCAACTCGCCAGGTATGTTGTCGAATATTACAGCCTGGATGTTAGGTTGTGTTAGGTTAGGTTATATTACGTTATTGATGTATATGAAGGTCAAACGTAGACCTAGAGGCCAACTCGCCAGGAATGATGTCAAATATTACCGCCGAGATTTTAGGTTGGGTTAGGTTAGGTTATATTACGTTATTGATGTATATAAAGGTCCCACGGAGACGTAGAGGTCAACTCGACAGGAATGTCGTCAAATATTGCCACCGAGATGTTAGGTTGGGTTAGGTTAGGTTATATTACGTTATTAATGTATGTAAAGGTCCCACGGAAACGGAGAAGCCAACTCGCCAGGAATGTTGTCAAATATTACAGCCGAGATGTTAGGTTGGGTTAGGTTAGGTTATATTACGTTATTGATGTATATAAACGTCCCACGGAGACGTAGAGGCCGACAAGAGAGGAATGTGTTCAAATATTACCGCCGAGATGTTAGGTTGGATTAGGTTAGGTTATATTACGTTATTGATGCATATAAAGGTCCCACGGAGACGGAGAAGCCAACTGGCCAGGAATGTTGTCAAATATTACAGCCGAGATGTTAGGTTGAGTTAGGTTAGGTTATATTACGTTATTGATGTATATAAATGTCCCACGGAGACGTAGAGTCCAACTCGACAGGAATGTTGTCAAATATTGCCACCGAGATGTTAGGTTGCGTTAGGTTAGGTTATATTACGTTATTAATGTATGTAAAGGTCCCACGGAAACGGAGAAGCCAACTCGCCAGGAATGTTGTCAAATATTACCGCCGAGATGATAGGTTGGGTTAGGTTAGGTTATATTACGTTAGTGATATATATAAAGGTCCCACGGAGACGTAGAGGACAACAAGCCAGGAATGTGGTCAAATATTACCGCCGAGATGTTATGTTGGGTTAGGTTAGGTTATATTACGTTATTGATGTATATAAAGGTCCTACGGAGACGTAGAGGCCAACTCGCCAGGTATGTTGTCGAATATTACAGCCTGGATGTTAGGTTGTGTTAGGTTAGGTTATATTACGTTATTGATGTATATGAATGTCAAACGGAGACCTAGAGGCCAACTCGCCAGGAATGATGTCAAATATTACCGCCGAGATTTTAGGTTGGGTTAGGTTAGGTTATATTACGTTATTGATGTATATAAAGGTCCCACGTAGACGTAGAGGCCAACAAGCCAGGAATGTGGTCAAATATTACCGCCGAGATGTTAGGTTGGGTTAGGTTAGGTTATATTACGTTATTGATGTATATAAAGGTCCCACGGAGAAGGAGAAGCCAACTCGCCAGGAATGTTGTCAAATATTACCGCCGAGATGTTAGGTTGGGTTAGGTTAGGTTATATTACGTTATTGACGTATATAAATGTCCCACGGAGACGCAGAGGCCAACTCGACAGGAATGTCGTCAAATATTGCCACCGAGATGTTAGGTTGGGTTAGGTTAGGTTATATTACGTTATTAATGTATGTAAAGGTCCCACGGATACGGAGAAGCCAACTCGCCAGGAATGTTGTCAAATATTACAGCGGAGATGTTAGGTTGGGTTAGGTTAGGTTATATTACGTTATTGATGTATATAAATGTCCCACGGAGACGTAGAGGCCAACTCGACAGGAATGTTGCCAAATATTGCCACCGAGATGTTAGGTTGGGTTAGGTTAGGTTATATTACGTTATTAATGTATGTAAAGGTCCCACGGAAACGGAGAAGCCAACTCGCCAGGAATGTTGTCAAATATTACCGCCGAGATGATAGGTTGGGTTAGTTTAGGTTATATTACGTTATTGATATATATAAAGGTCCCACGGAGACGTAGAGGACAACAAGCCAGGAATGTGGTCAAATATTACCGCCGGGATGTTAGGTTGGGTTAGGTTAGGCTATATTACGTTATTGATGTATATAAAGGTCCCTCGGAGACGTAGAGGCCAACAAGCCAGGAATGTGGTCAAATATTACCGCCGAGATGTTATGTTGGGTTAGGTTAGGTTATATTACGTTATTGATGTATATAAAGGTCCTACGGAGACGTAGAGGCCAACTCGCCAGGTATGTTGTCGAATATTACAGCCTGGATATTAGGTTGTGTTAGGTTAGGTTATATTACGTTATTGATGTATATGAAGGTCAAACGTAGACCTAGAGGCCAACTCGCCAGGAATGATGTCAAATATTACCGCCGAGATTTTAGGTTGGGTTAGGTTAGGTTATATTACGTTATTGATGTATATAAAGGTCCCACGGAGACGTAGAGGCCAACTCGACAGGAATGTCGTCAAATATTGCCACCGAGATGTTAGGTTGGGTTAGGTTAGGTTATATTACGTTATTAATGTATGTAAAGGTCCCACGGAAACGGAGAAGCCAACTCGCCAGGAATGTTGTCAAATATTACAGCCGAGATGTTAGGTTGGGTTAGGTTAGGTTATATTACGTTATTGATGTATATAAATGTCCCACGGAGACGTAGAGGCCAACTCGACAGGAATGTTGTCAAATATTGCCACCGAGATGTTAGGTTGGGTTAGGTTAGGATATATTACGTTATTAATGTATGTAAAGGTCCCACGGAAACGGAGAAGCCAACTCGCCAGGAATGTTGTCAAATATTACCGCCGAGATGATAGGTTGGGTTAGGTTAGGTTATATTACGTTATTGATATATATAAAGGTCCCACGGAGACGTAGAGGACAACAAGCCAGGAATGTGGTCAAATATTACCGCCGGGATGTTAGGTTGGGTTAGGTTAGGCTATATTACGTTATTGATGTATATAAAGGTCCCTCGGAGACGTAGAGGCCAACAAGCCAGGAATGTGGTCAAATATTACCGCCGAGATGTTATGTTGGGTTAGGTTAGGTTATATTACGTTATTGATGTATATAAAGGTCCTACGGAGACGTAGAGGCCAACGCGCCAGGTATGTTGTCGAATATTACAGCCTGGATGTTAGGTTGTGTTAGGTTAGGTTATATTACGTTATTGATGTATATGAAGGTCAAACGGAGACCTAGAGGCCAACTCGCCAGGAATGATGTCAAATATTACCGCCGAGATTTTAGGTTGGGTTAGGTAAGGTTATATTACGTTATTGATGTATATAAAGGTCCCACGGAGACGTAGAGGCCAACAAGACAGGAATGTGGTCAAATATTACCGCCGAGATGTTAGGTTGGGTTAGGTTAGGTTATATTACGTTATTGATGTATATAAAGGTCCCACGGAGACGTAGAGGCCAACAAGACAGGTATGTGGTCAAATATTACCGCCGAGATGTTAGGTTGTGTTAGGTTAGGTTATATTACGTTATTGATGTATATAAAGGACCCACGGAGACGTAGAGGCCAACTCGCCAGGAATGATGTCAAATATTACCGCCGAGATTTTAGGTTGGCTTAGGTTAGGTTATATTACGTTATTGATGTATATAAAGGTCCCACGGAGACGTAGAGGCCAACAAGACAGGAATGTGGTCCAATATTACCGCCGAGATGTTAGGTTGGGTTAGGTTAGGTTATATTACGTCATTGATGCATATAAAGGTCCCACGGAGACGGAGAAGCCAACTCGCCAGGAATGTTGTCAAATATTACAGCCGAGATGTTAGGTTGGGTTAGGTTAGGTTATATTACGTTATTGATGTATATAAATGTCCCACGGAGACGCAGAGGCCAACTCGACAGGAATGTCGTCAAATATTGCCACCGAGATGTTAGGTTGGGTTAGGTTAGGCTATATTACGTTATTAATGTATGTAAAGGTCCCACGGAAACGGAGAAGCCAACTCGCCAGGAATGTTGTCAAATATTACCGCCGAGATGATAGGTTGGGTTAGGTTAGGTTATATTACGTTATTGATATATATAATGGTCCCACGGAGACGTAGAGGACAACTCGCCAGGTATGTTGTCGAATATTACAGCCTGGATGTTAGGTTGTGTTAGGTTAGGTTATATTACGTTATTGATGTATATGAAGGTCAAACGGAGACCTAGAGGCCAACTCGCCAGGAATGATGTCAAATATTACCGCCGAGATTTTAGGTTGGGTTAGGTTAGGTTATATTACGTTATTGATGTATATAAAGGTCCCACGGAGACGTAGAGGCCAACTCGACAGGAATGTCGTCAAATATTGCCACCGAGATGTTAGGTTGGGTTAGGTTAGGTTATATTACGTTATTAATGTATGTAAAGGTCCCACGGAAACGGAGAAGCCAACTCGCCAGGAATGTTGTCAAATATTACAGCCGAGATGTTAGGTTGGGTTAGGTTAGGTTATATTACGTTATTGATGTATATAAAGGTCCCACGGAGACGTAGAGGCCGACAAGACAGGAATGTGTTCAAATATTACCGCCGAGATGTTAGGTTGGGTTAGGTTAGGTTATATTACGTTATTAATGTATGTAAAGGTCCCACGGAAACGGAGAAGCCAACTCGCCAGGAATGTTGTCAAATATTACCGCCGAGATGATAGGTTGGGTTAGTTTAGGTTATATTACGTTATTGATATATATAAAGGTCCCACGGAGACGTAGAGGACAACAAGCCAGGAATGTGGTCATATATTACCGCCGGGATGTTAGGTTGGGTTAGGTTAGGCTATATTACGTTATTGATGTATATAAAGGTCCCTCGGAGACGTAGAGGCCAACAAGCCAGGAATGTGGTCAAATATTACCGCCGAGATGTTATGTTGGGTTAGGTTAGGTTATATTACGTTATTGATGTATATAAAGGTCCTACGGAGACGTAGAGGCCAACTCGCCAGGTATGTTGTCGAATATTACAGCCTGGATGTTAGGTTGTGTTAGGTTAGGTTATATTACGTTATTGATGTATATGAAGGTCAAACGTAGACCTAGAGGCCAACTCGCCAGGAATGATGTCAAATATTACCGCCGAGATTTTAGGTTGGGTTAGGTTAGGTTATATTACGTTATTGATGTATATAAAGGTCCCACGGAGACGTAGAGGTCAACTCGACAGGAATGTCGTCAAATATTGCCACCGAGATGTTAGGTTGGGTTAGGTTAGGTTATATTACGTTATTAATGTATGTAAAGGTCCCACGGAAACGGAGAAGCCAACTCGCCAGGAATGTTGTCAAATATTACAGCCGAGATGTTAGGTTGGGTTAGGTTAGGTTATATTACGTTATTGATGTATATAAAGGTCCCACGGAGACGTAGAGGCCGACAAGACAGGAATGTGTTCAAATATTACCGCCGAGATGTTAGGTTGGATTAGGTTAGGTTATATTACGTTATTGATGCATATAAAGGTCCCACGGAGACGGAGAAGCCAACTGGCCAGGAATGTTGTCAAATATTACAGCCGAGATGTTAGGTTGAGTTAGGTTAGGTTATATTACGTTATTGATGTATATAAAGGTCCCACGGAGACGTAGAGGCCAACTCGACAGGAATGTCGTCAAATATTGCCACCGAGATGTTAGGTTGGGTTAGGTTAGGTTATATTACGTTATTAATGTATGTAAAGGTCCCACGGAAACGGAGAAGCCAACTCGCCAGGAATGTTGTCAAATATTACAGCCGAGATGTTAGGTTGGGTTAGGTTAGGTTATATTACGTTATTGATGTATATAAAGGTCCCACGGAGACGTAGAGGCCGACAAGACAGGAATGTGTTCAAATATTACCGCCGAGATGTTAGGTTGGGTTAGGTTAGGTTATATTACGTTATTAATGTATGTAAAGGTCCCACGGAAACGGAGAAGCCAACTCGCCAGGAATGTTGTCAAATATTACCGCCGAGATGATAGGTTGGGTTAGTTTAGGTTATATTACGTTATTGATATATATAAAGGTCCCACGGAGACGTAGAGGACAACAAGCCAGGAATGTGGTCATATATTACCGCCGGGATGTTAGGTTGGGTTAGGTTAGGCTATATTACGTTATTGATGTATATAAAGGTCCCTCGGAGACGTAGAGGCCAACAAGCCAGGAATGTGGTCAAATATTACCGCCGAGATGTTATGTTGGGTTAGGTTAGGTTATATTACGTTATTGATGTATATAAAGGTCCTACGGAGACGTAGAGGCCAACTCGCCAGGTATGTTGTCGAATATTACAGCCTGGATGTTAGGTTGTGTTAGGTTAGGTTATATTACGTTATTGATGTATATGAAGGTCAAACGTAGACCTAGAGGCCAACTCGCCAGGAATGATGTCAAATATTACCGCCGAGATTTTAGGTTGGGTTAGGTTAGGTTATATTACGTTATTGATGTATATAAAGGTCCCACGGAGACGTAGAGGTCAACTCGACAGGAATGTCGTCAAATATTGCCACCGAGATGTTAGGTTGGGTTAGGTTAGGTTATATTACGTTATTAATGTATGTAAAGGTCCCACGGAAACGGAGAAGCCAACTCGCCAGGAATGTTGTCAAATATTACAGCCGAGATGTTAGGTTGGGTTAGGTTAGGTTATATTACGTTATTGATGTATATAAAGGTCCCACGGAGACGTAGAGGCCGACAAGACAGGAATGTGTTCAAATATTACCGCCGAGATGTTAGGTTGGATTAGGTTAGGTTATATTACGTTATTGATGCATATAAAGGTCCCACGGAGACGGAGAAGCCAACTGGCCAGGAATGTTGTCAAATATTACAGCCGAGATGTTAGGTTGAGTTAGGTTAGGTTATATTACGTTATTGATGTATATAAATGTCCCACGGAGACGTAGAGGCCAACTCGACAGGAATGTTGTCAAATATTGCCACCGAGATGTTAGGTTGCGTTAGGTTAGGTTATATTACGTTATTAATGTATGTAAAGGTCCCACGGAAACGGAGAAGCCAACTCGCCAGGAATGTTGTCAAATATTACCGCCGAGATGATAGGTTGGGTTAGGTTAGGTTATATTACGTTAGTGATATATATAAAGGTCCCACGGAGACGTAGAGGACAACAAGCCAGGAATGTGGTCAAATATTACCGCCGAGATGTTATGTTGGGTTAGGTTAGGTTATATTACGTTATTGATGTATATAAAGGTCCTACGGAGACGTAGAGGCCAACTCTCCAGGTATGTTGTCGAATATTACAGCCTGGATGTTAGGTTGTGTTAGGTTAGGTTATATTACGTTATTGATGTATATGAATGTCAAACGGAGACCTAGAGGCCAACTCGCCAGGAATGATGTCAAATATTACCGCCGAGATTTTACTTTGGGTTAGGTTAGGTTATATTACGTTATTGATGTATATAAAGGTCCCACGTAGACGTAGAGGCCAACAAGCCAGGAATGTGGTCAAATATTACCGCCGAGATGTTAGGTTGGGTTAGGTTAGGTTATATTACGTTATTGATGTATATAAAGGTCCCACGGAGACGGAGAAGCCAACTCGCCAGGAATGTTGTCAAATATTACCGCCGAGATGTTAGGTTGGGTTAGGTTAGGTTATATTACGTTATTGACGTATATAAATGTCCCACGGAGACGCAGAGGCCAACTCGACAGGAATGTCGTCAAATATTGCCACCGAGATGTTAGGTTGGGTTAGGTTAGGTTATATTACGTTATTAATGTATGTAAAGGTCCCACGGATACGGAGAAGCCAACTCGCCAGGAATGTTGTCAAATATTACAGCGGAGATGTTAGGTTGGGTTAGGTTAGGTTATATTACGTTATTGATGTATATAAATGTCCCACGGAGACGTAGAGGCCAACTCGACAGGAATGTTGCCAAATATTGCCACCGAGATGTTAGGTTGGGTTAGGTTAGGTTATATTACGTTATTAATGTATGTAAAGGTCCCACGGAAACGGAGAAGCCAACTCGCCAGGAATGTTGTCAAATATTACCGCCGAGATGATAGGTTGGGTTAGTTTAGGTTATATTACGTTATTGATATATATAAAGGTCCCACGGAGACGTAGAGGACAACAAGCCAGGAATGTGGTCAAATATTACCGCCGGGATGTTAGGTTGGGTTAGGTTAGGCTATATTACGTTATTGATGTATATAAAGGTCCCTCGGAGACGTAGAGGCCAACAAGCCAGGAATGTGGTCAAATATTACCGCCGAGATGTTATGTTGGGTTAGGTTAGGTTATATTACGTTATTGATGTATATAAAGGTCCTACGGAGACGTAGAGGCCAACTCGCCAGGTATGTTGTCGAATATTACAGCCTGGATATTAGGTTGTGTTAGGTTAGGTTATATTACGTTATTGATGTATATGAAGGTCAAACGTAGACCTAGAGGCCAACTCGCCAGGAATGATGTCAAATATTACCGCCGAGATTTTAGGTTGGGTTAGGTTAGGTTATATTACGTTATTGATGTATATAAAGGTCCCACGGAGACGTAGAGGCCAACTCGACAGGAATGTCGTCAAATATTGCCACCGAGATGTTAGGTTGGGTTAGGTTAGGTTATATTACGTTATTAATGTATGTAAAGGTCCCACGGAAACGGAGAAGCCAACTCGCCAGGAATGTTGTCAAATATTACAGCCGAGATGTTAGGTTGGGTTAGGTTAGGTTATATTACGTTATTGATGTATATAAATGTCCCACGGAGACGTAGAGGCCAACTCGACAGGAATGTTGTCAAATATTGCCACCGAGATGTTAGGTTGGGTTAGGTTAGGATATATTACGTTATTAATGTATGTAAAGGTCCCACGGAAACGGAGAAGCCAACTCGCCAGGAATGTTGTCAAATATTACCGCCGAGATGATAGGTTGGGTTAGGTTAGGTTATATTACGTTATTGATATATATAAAGGTCCCACGGAGACGTAGAGGACAACAAGCCAGGAATGTGGTCAAATATTACCGCCGGGATGTTAGGTTGGGTTAGGTTAGGCTATATTACGTTATTGATGTATATAAAGGTCCCTCGGAGACGTAGAGGCCAACAAGCCAGGAATGTGGTCAAATATTACCGCCGAGATGTTATGTTGGGTTAGGTTAGGTTATATTACGTTATTGATGTATATAAAGGTCCTACGGAGACGTAGAGGCCAACGCGCCAGGTATGTTGTCGAATATTACAGCCTGGATGTTAGGTTGTGTTAGGTTAGGTTATATTACGTTATTGATGTATATGAAGGTCAAACGGAGACCTAGAGGCCAACTCGCCAGGAATGATGTCAAATATTACCGCCGAGATTTTAGGTTGGGTTAGGTAAGGTTATATTACGTTATTGATGTATATAAAGGTCCCACGGAGACGTAGAGGCCAACAAGACAGGAATGTGGTCAAATATTACCGCCGAGATGTTAGGTTGGGTTAGGTTAGGTTATATTACGTTATTGATGTATATAAAGGTCCCACGGAGACGTAGAGGCCAACAAGACAGGTATGTGGTCAAATATTACCGCCGAGATGTTAGGTTGTGTTAGGTTAGGTTATATTACGTTATTGATGTATATAAAGGACCCACGGAGACGTAGAGGCCAACTCGCCAGGAATGATGTCAAATATTACCGCCGAGATTTTAGGTTGGCTTAGGTTAGGTTATATTACGTTATTGATGTATATAAAGGTCCCACGGAGACGTAGAGGCCAACAAGACAGGAATGTGGTCCAATATTACCGCCGAGATGTTAGGTTGGGTTAGGTTAGGTTATATTACGTCATTGATGCATATAAAGGTCCCACGGAGACGGAGAAGCCAACTCGCCAGGAATGTTGTCAAATATTACAGCCGAGATGTTAGGTTGGGTTAGGTTAGGTTATATTACGTTATTGATGTATATAAATGTCCCACGGAGACGCAGAGGCCAACTCGACAGGAATGTCGTCAAATATTGCCACCGAGATGTTAGGTTGGGTTAGGTTAGGCTATATTACGTTATTAATGTATGTAAAGGTCCCACGGAAACGGAGAAGCCAACTCGCCAGGAATGTTGTCAAATATTACAGCCGAGATGTTAGGTTGGGTTAGGTTAGGATATATTAGGTTATTGATGTATATAAATGTCCCACGGAGACGTAGAGGCCAACTCGACAGGAATGTTGTCAAATATTGCCACCGAGATGTTAGGTTGGGTTAGGTTAGGATATATTACGTTATTAATGTATGTAAAGGTCCCACGGAAACGGAGAAGCCAACTCGCCAGGAATGTTGTCAAATATTACCGCCGAGATGATAGGTTGGGTTAGGTTAGGTTATATTACGTTATTGATATATATAATGGTCCCACGGAGACGTAGAGGACAACTCGCCAGGTATGTTGTCGAATATTACAGCCTGGATGTTAGGTTGTGTTAGGTTAGGTTATATTACGTTATTGATGTATATGAAGGTCAAACGGAGACCTAGAGGCCAACTCGCCAGGAATGATGTCAAATATTACCGCCGAGATTTTAGGTTGGGTTAGGTTAGGTTATATTACGTTATTGATGTATATAAAGGTCCCACGGAGACGTAGAGGCCAACTCGACAGGAATGTCGTCAAATATTGCCACCGAGATGTTAGGTTGGGTTAGGTTAGGTTATATTACGTTATTAATGTATGTAAAGGTCCCACGGAAACGGAGAAGCCAACTCGCCAGGAATGTTGTCAAATATTACAGCCGAGATGTTAGGTTGGGTTAGGTTAGGTTATATTACGTTATTGATGTATATAAAGGTCCCACGGAGACGTAGAGGCCGACAAGACAGGAATGTGTTCAAATATTACCGCCGAGATGTTAGGTTGGGTTAGGTTAGGTTATATTACGTTATTAATGTATGTAAAGGTCCCACGGAAACGGAGAAGCCAACTCGCCAGGAATGTTGTCAAATATTACCGCCGAGATGATAGGTTGGGTTAGTTTAGGTTATATTACGTTATTGATATATATAAAGGTCCCACGGAGACGTAGAGGACAACAAGCCAGGAATGTGGTCATATATTACCGCCGGGATGTTAGGTTGGGTTAGGTTAGGCTATATTACGTTATTGATGTATATAAAGGTCCCTCGGAGACGTAGAGGCCAACAAGCCAGGAATGTGGTCAAATATTACCGCCGAGATGTTATGTTGGGTTAGGTTAGGTTATATTACGTTATTGATGTATATAAAGGTCCTACGGAGACGTAGAGGCCAACTCGCCAGGTATGTTGTCGAATATTACAGCCTGGATGTTAGGTTGTGTTAGGTTAGGTTATATTACGTTATTGATGTATATGAAGGTCAAACGTAGACCTAGAGGCCAACTCGCCAGGAATGATGTCAAATATTACCGCCGAGATTTTAGGTTGGGTTAGGTTAGGTTATATTACGTTATTGATGTATATAAAGGTCCCACGGAGACGTAGAGGTCAACTCGACAGGAATGTCGTCAAATATTGCCACCGAGATGTTAGGTTGGGTTAGGTTAGGTTATATTACGTTATTAATGTATGTAAAGGTCCCACGGAAACGGAGAAGCCAACTCGCCAGGAATGTTGTCAAATATTACAGCCGAGATGTTAGGTTGGGTTAGGTTAGGTTATATTACGTTATTGATGTATATAAAGGTCCCACGGAGACGTAGAGGCCGACAAGACAGGAATGTGTTCAAATATTACCGCCGAGATGTTAGGTTGGATTAGGTTAGGTTATATTACGTTATTGATGCATATAAAGGTCCCACGGAGACGGAGAAGCCAACTGGCCAGGAATGTTGTCAAATATTACAGCCGAGATGTTAGGTTGAGTTAGGTTAGGTTATATTACGTTATTGATGTATATAAATGTCCCACGGAGACGTAGAGGCCAACTCGACAGGAATGTTGTCAAATATTGCCACCGAGATGTTAGGTTGCGTTAGGTTAGGTTATATTACGTTATTAATGTATGTAAAGGTCCCACGGAAACGGAGAAGCCAACTCGCCAGGAATGTTGTCAAATATTACCGCCGAGATGATAGGTTGGGTTAGGTTAGGTTATATTACGTTAGTGATATATATAAAGGTCCCACGGAGACGTAGAGGACAACAAGCCAGGAATGTGGTCAAATATTACCGCCGAGATGTTATGTTGGGTTAGGTTAGGTTATATTACGTTATTGATGTATATAAAGGTCCTACGGAGACGTAGAGGCCAACTCGCCAGGTATGTTGTCGAATATTACAGCCTGGATGTTAGGTTGTGTTAGGTTAGGTTATATTACGTTATTGATGTATATGAATGTCAAACGGAGACCTAGAGGCCAACTCGCCAGGAATGATGTCAAATATTACCGCCGAGATTTTAGGTTGGGTTAGGTTAGGTTATATTACGTTATTGATGTATATAAAGGTCCCACGTAGACGTAGAGGCCAACAAGCCAGGAATGTGGTCAAATATTACCGCCGAGATGTTAGGTTGGGTTAGGTTAGGTTATATTACGTTATTGATGTATATAAAGGTCCCACGGAGACGGAGAAGCCAACTCGCCAGGAATGTTGTCAAATATTACCGCCGAGATGTTAGGTTGGGTTAGGTTAGGTTATATTACGTTATTGACGTATATAAATGTCCCACGGAGACGCAGAGGCCAACTCGACAGGAATGTCGTCAAATATTGCCACCGAGATGTTAGGTTGGGTTAGGTTAGGTTATATTACGTTATTAATGTATGTAAAGGTCCCACGGATACGGAGAAGCCAACTCGCCAGGAATGTTGTCAAATATTACAGCGGAGATGTTAGGTTGGGTTAGGTTAGGTTATATTACGTTATTGATGTATATAAATGTCCCACGGAGACGTAGAGGCCAACTCGACAGGAATGTTGCCAAATATTGCCACCGAGATGTTAGGTTGGGTTAGGTTAGGTTATATTACGTTATTAATGTATGTAAAGGTCCCACGGAAACGGAGAAGCCAACTCGCCAGGAATGTTGTCAAATATTACCGCCGAGATGATAGGTTGGGTTAGTTTAGGTTATATTACGTTATTGATATATATAAAGGTCCCACGGAGACGTAGAGGACAACAAGCCAGGAATGTGGTCAAATATTACCGCCGGGATGTTAGGTTGGGTTAGGTTAGGCTATATTACGTTATTGATGTATATAAAGGTCCCTCGGAGACGTAGAGGCCAACAAGCCAGGAATGTGGTCAAATATTACCGCCGAGATGTTATGTTGGGTTAGGTTAGGTTATATTACGTTATTGATGTATATAAAGGTCCTACGGAGACGTAGAGGCCAACTCGCCAGGTATGTTGTCGAATATTACAGCCTGGATATTAGGTTGTGTTAGGTTAGGTTATATTACGTTATTGATGTATATGAATGTCAAACGTAGACCTAGAGGCCAACTCGCCAGGAATGATGTCAAATATTACCGCCGAGATTTTAGGTTGGGTTAGGTTAGGTTATATTACGTTATTGATGTATATAAAGGTCCCACGGAGACGTAGAGGCCAACTCGACAGGAATGTCGTCAAATATTGCCACCGAGATGTTAGGTTGGGTTAGGTTAGGTTATATTACGTTATTAATGTATGTAAAGGTCCCACGGAAACGGAGAAGCCAACTCGCCAGGAATGTTGTCAAATATTACAGCCGAGATGTTAGGTTGGGTTAGGTTAGGTTATATTACGTTATTGATGTATATAAATGTCCCACGGAGACGTAGAGGCCAACTCGACAGGAATGTTGTCAAATATTGCCACCGAGATGTTAGGTTGGGTTAGGTTAGGATATATTACGTTATTAATGTATGTAAAGGTCCCACGGAAACGGAGAAGCCAACTCGCCAGGAATGTTGTCAAATATTACCGCCGAGATGATAGGTTGGTTTAGGTTAGGTTATATTACGTTATTGATATATATAAAGGTCCCACGGAGACGTAGAGGACAACAAGCCAGGAATGTGGTCAAATATTACCGCCGGGATGTTAGGTTGGGTTAGGTTAGGCTATATTACGTTATTGATGTATATAAAGGTCCCTCGGAGACGTAGAGGCCAACAAGCCAGGAATGTGGTCAAATATTACCGCCGAGATGTTATGTTGGGTTAGGTTAGGTTATATTACGTTATTGATGTATATAAAGGTCCTACGGAGACGTAGAGGCCAACGCGCCAGGTATGTTGTCGAATATTACAGCCTGGATGTTAGGTTGTGTTAGGTTAGGTTATATTACGTTATTGATGTATATGAAGGTCAAACGGAGACCTAGAGGCCAACTCGCCAGGAATGATGTCAAATATTACCGCCGAGATTTTAGGTTGGGTTAGGTAAGGTTATATTACGTTATTGATGTATATAAAGGTCCCACGGAGACGTAGAGGCCAACAAGACAGGAATGTGGTCAAATATTACCGCCGAGATGTTAGGTTGGGTTAGGTTAGGTTATATTACGTTATTGATGTATATAAAGGTCCCACGGAGACGTAGAGGCCAACAAGACAGGTATGTGGTCAAATATTACCGCCGAGATGTTAGGTTGTGTTAGGTTAGGTTATATTACGTTATTGATGTATATAAAGGACCCACGGAGACGTAGAGGCCAACTCGCCAGGAATGATGTCAAATATTACCGCCGAGATTTTAGGTTGGCTTAGGTTAGGTTATATTACGTTATTGATGTATATAAAGGTCCCACGGAGACGTAGAGGCCAACAAGACAGGAATGTGGTCCAATATTACCGCCGAGATGTTAGGTTGGGTTAGGTTAGGTTATATTACGTCATTGATGCATATAAAGGTCCCACGGAGACGGAGAAGCCAACTCGCCAGGAATGTTGTCAAATATTACAGCCGAGATGTTAGGTTGGGTTAGGTTAGGTTATATTACGTTATTGATGTATATAAATGTCCCACGGAGACGCAGAGGCCAACTCGACAGGAATGTCGTCAAATATTGCCACCGAGATGTTAGGTTGGGTTAGGTTAGGCTATATTACGTTATTAATGTATGTAAAGGTCCCACGGAAACGGAGAAGCCAACTCGCCAGGAATGTTGTCAAATATTACAGCCGAGATGTTAGGTTGGGTTAGGTTAGGATATATTAGGTTATTGATGTATATAAATGTCCCACGGAGACGTAGAGGCCAACTCGACAGGAATGTTGTCAAATATTGCCACCGAGATGTTAGGTTGGGTTAGGTTAGGATATATTACGTTATTAATGTATGTAAAGGTCCCACGGAAACGGAGAAGCCAACTCGCCAGGAATGTTGTCAAATATTACCGCCGAGATGATAGGTTGGGTTAGGTTAGGTTATATTACGTTATTGATATATATAATGGTCCCACGGAGACGTAGAGGACAACTCGCCAGGTATGTTGTCGAATATTACAGCCTGGATGTTAGGTTGTGTTAGGTTAGGTTATATTACGTTATTGATGTATATGAAGGTCAAACGGAGACCTAGAGGCCAACTCGCCAGGAATGATGTCAAATATTACCGCCGAGATTTTAGGTTGGGTTAGGTTAGGTTATATTACGTTATTGATGTATATAAAGGTCCCACGGAGACGTAGAGGCCAACTCGACAGGAATGTCGTCAAATATTGCCACCGAGATGTTAGGTTGGGTTAGGTTAGGTTATATTACGTTATTAATGTATGTAAAGGTCCCACGGAAACGGAGAAGCCAACTCGCCAGGAATGTTGTCAAATATTACAGCCGAGATGTTAGGTTGGGTTAGGTTAGGTTATATTACGTTATTGATGTATATAAAGGTCCCACGGAGACGTAGAGGCCGACAAGACAGGAATGTGTTCAAATATTACCGCCGAGATGTTAGGTTGGGTTAGGTTAGGTTATATTACGTTATTAATGTATGTAAAGGTCCCACGGAAACGGAGAAGCCAACTCGCCAGGAATGTTGTCAAATATTACCGCCGAGATGATAGGTTGGGTTAGTTTAGGTTATATTACGTTATTGATATATATAAAGGTCCCACGGAGACGTAGAGGACAACAAGCCAGGAATGTGGTCATATATTACCGCCGGGATGTTAGGTTGGGTTAGGTTAGGCTATATTACGTTATTGATGTATATAAAGGTCCCTCGGAGACGTAGAGGCCAACAAGCCAGGAATGTGGTCAAATATTACCGCCGAGATGTTATGTTGGGTTAGGTTAGGTTATATTACGTTATTGATGTATATAAAGGTCCTACGGAGACGTAGAGGCCAACTCGCCAGGTATGTTGTCGAATATTACAGCCTGGATATTAGGTTGTGTTAGGTTAGGTTATATTACGTTATTGATGTATATGAAGGTCAAACGTAGACCTAGAGGCCAACTCGCCAGGAATGATGTCAAATATTACCGCCGAGATTTTAGGTTGGGTTAGGTTAGGTTATATTACGTTATTGATGTATATAAAGGTCCCACGGAGACGTAGAGGCCAACTCGACAGGAATGTCGTCAAATATTGCCACCGAGATGTTAGGTTGGGTTAGGTTAGGTTATATTACGTTATTAATGTATGTAAAGGTCCCACGGAAACGGAGAAGCCAACTCGCCAGGAATGTTGTCAAATATTACAGCCGAGATGTTAGGTTGGGTTAGGTTAGGTTATATTACGTTATTGATGTATATAAATGTCCCACGGAGACGTAGAGGCCAACTCGACAGGAATGTTGTCAAATATTGCCACCGAGATGTTAGGTTGGGTTAGGTTAGGATATATTACGTTATTAATGTATGTAAAGGTCCCACGGAAACGGAGAAGCCAACTCGCCAGGAATGTTGTCAAATATTACCGCCGAGATGATAGGTTGGGTTAGGTTAGGTTATATTACGTTATTGATATATATAAAGGTCCCACGGAGACGTAGAGGACAACAAGCCAGGAATGTGGTCAAATATTACCGCCGGGATGTTAGGTTGGGTTAGGTTAGGCTATATTACGTTATTGATGTATATAAAGGTCCCTCGGAGACGTAGAGGCCAACAAGCCAGGAATGTGGTCAAATATTACCGCCGAGATGTTATGTTGGGTTAGGTTAGGTTATATTACGTTATTGATGTATATAAAGGTCCTACGGAGACGTAGAGGCCAACGCGCCAGGTATGTTGTCGAATATTACAGCCTGGATGTTAGGTTGTGTTAGGTTAGGTTATATTACGTTATTGATGTATATGAAGGTCAAACGGAGACCTAGAGGCCAACTCGCCAGGAATGATGTCAAATATTACCGCCGAGATTTTAGGTTGGGTTAGGTAAGGTTATATTACGTTATTGATGTATATAAAGGTCCCACGGAGACGTAGAGGCCAACAAGACAGGAATGTGGTCAAATATTACCGCCGAGATGTTAGGTTGGGTTAGGTTAGGTTATATTACGTTATTGATGTATATAAAGGTCCCACGGAGACGTAGAGGCCAACAAGACAGGTATGTGGTCAAATATTACCGCCGAGATGTTAGGTTGTGTTAGGTTAGGTTATATTACGTTATTGATGTATATAAAGGACCCACGGAGACGTAGAGGCCAACTCGCCAGGAATGATGTCAAATATTACCGCCGAGATTTTAGGTTGGCTTAGGTTAGGTTATATTACGTTATTGATGTATATAAAGGTCCCACGGAGACGTAGAGGCCAACAAGACAGGAATGTGGTCCAATATTACCGCCGAGATGTTAGGTTGGGTTAGGTTAGGTTATATTACGTCATTGATGCATATAAAGGTCCCACGGAGACGGAGAAGCCAACTCGCCAGGAATGTTGTCAAATATTACAGCCGAGATGTTAGGTTGGGTTAGGTTAGGTTATATTACGTTATTGATGTATATAAATGTCCCACGGAGACGCAGAGGCCAACTCGACAGGAATGTCGTCAAATATTGCCACCGAGATGTTAGGTTGGGTTAGGTTAGGCTATATTACGTTATTAATGTATGTAAAGGTCCCACGGAAACGGAGAAGCCAACTCGCCAGGAATGTTGTCAAATATTACAGCCGAGATGTTAGGTTGGGTTAGGTTAGGATATATTAGGTTATTGATGTATATAAATGTCCCACGGAGACGTAGAGGCCAACTCGACAGGAATGTTGTCAAATATTGCCACCGATATGTTAGGTTGGGTTAGGTTAGGATATATTACGTTATTAATGTATGTAAAGGTCCCACGGAAACGGAGAAGCCAACTCGCCAGGAATGTTGTCAAATATTACCGCCGAGATGATAGGTTGGGTTAGGTTAGGTTATATTACGTTATTGATATATATAATGGTCCCACGGAGACGTAGAGGACAACTCGCCAGGTATGTTGTCGAATATTACAGCCTGGATGTTAGGTTGTGTTAGGTTAGGTTATATTACGTTATTGATGTATATGAAGGTCAAACGGAGACCTAGAGGCCAACTCGCCAGGAATGATGTCAAATATTACCGCCGAGATTTTAGGTTGGGTTAGGTTAGGTTATATTACGTTATTAATGTATGTAAAGGTCCCACGGAAACGGAGAAGCCAACTCGCCAGGAATGTTGTCAAATATTACCGCCGAGATGATAGGTTGGGTTAGTTTAGGTTATATTACGTTATTGATATATATAAAGGTCCCACGGAGACGTAGAGGACAACAAGCCAGGAATGTGGTCATATATTACCGCCGGGATGTTAGGTTGGGTTAGGTTAGGCTATATTACGTTATTGATGTATATAAAGGTCCCTCGGAGACGTAGAGGCCAACAAGCCAGGAATGTGGTCAAATATTACCGCCGAGATGTTATGTTGGGTTAGGTTAGGTTATATTACGTTATTGATGTATATAAAGGTCCTACGGAGACGTAGAGGCCAACTCGCCAGGTATGTTGTCGAATATTACAGCCTGGATGTTAGGTTGTGTTAGGTTAGGTTATATTACGTTATTGATGTATATGAAGGTCAAACGTAGACCTAGAGGCCAACTCGCCAGGAATGATGTCAAATATTACCGCCGAGATTTTAGGTTGGGTTAGGTTAGGTTATATTACGTTATTGATGTATATAAAGGTCCCACGGAGACGTAGAGGTCAACTCGACAGGAATGTCGTCAAATATTGCCACCGAGATGTTAGGTTGGGTTAGGTTAGGTTATATTACGTTATTAATGTATGTAAAGGTCCCACGGAAACGGAGAAGCCAACTCGCCAGGAATGTTGTCAAATATTACAGCCGAGATGTTAGGTTGGGTTAGGTTAGGTTATATTACGTTATTGATGTATATAAAGGTCCCACGGAGACGTAGAGGCCGACAAGACAGGAATGTGTTCAAATATTACCGCCGAGATGTTAGGTTGGATTAGGTTAGGTTATATTACGTTATTGATGCATATAAAGGTCCCACGGAGACGGAGAAGCCAACTGGCCAGGAATGTTGTCAAATATTACAGCCGAGATGTTAGGTTGAGTTAGGTTAGGTTATATTACGTTATTGATGTATATAAATGTCCCACGGAGACGTAGAGGCCAACTCGACAGGAATGTTGTCAAATATTGCCACCGAGATGTTAGGTTGCGTTAGGTTAGGTTATATTACGTTATTAATGTATGTAAAGGTCCCACGGAAACGGAGAAGCCAACTCGCCAGGAATGTTGTCAAATATTACCGCCGAGATGATAGGTTGGGTTAGGTTAGGTTATATTACGTTAGTGATATATATAAAGGTCCCACGGAGACGTAGAGGACAACAAGCCAGGAATGTGGTCAAATATTACCGCCGAGATGTTATGTTGGGTTAGGTTAGGTTATATTACGTTATTGATGTATATAAAGGTCCTACGGAGACGTAGAGGCCAACTCGCCAGGTATGTTGTCGAATATTACAGCCTGGATGTTAGGTTGTGTTAGGTTAGGTTATATTACGTTATTGATGTATATGAATGTCAAACGGAGACCTAGAGGCCAACTCGCCAGGAATGATGTCAAATATTACCGCCGAGATTTTAGGTTGGGTTAGGTTAGGTTATATTACGTTATTGATGTATATAAAGGTCCCACGTAGACGTAGAGGCCAACAAGCCAGGAATGTGGTCAAATATTACCGCCGAGATGTTAGGTTGGGTTAGGTTAGGTTATATTACGTTATTGATGTATATAAAGGTCCCACGGAGACGGAGAAGCCAACTCGCCAGGAATGTTGTCAAATATTACCGCCGAGATGTTAGGTTGGGTTAGGTTAGGTTATATTACGTTATTGACGTATATAAATGTCCCACGGAGACGCAGAGGCCAACTCGACAGGAATGTCGTCAAATATTGCCACCGAGATGTTAGGTTGGGTTAGGTTAGGTTATATTACGTTATTAATGTATGTAAAGGTCCCACGGATACGGAGAAGCCAACTCGCCAGGAATGTTGTCAAATATTACAGCGGAGATGTTAGGTTGGGTTAGGTTAGGTTATATTACGTTATTGATGTATATAAATGTCCCACGGAGACGTAGAGGCCAACTCGACAGGAATGTTGCCAAATATTGCCACCGAGATGTTAGGTTGGGTTAGGTTAGGTTATATTACGTTATTAATGTATGTAAAGGTCCCACGGAAACGGAGAAGCCAACTCGCCAGGAATGTTGTCAAATATTACCGCCGAGATGATAGGTTGGGTTAGTTTAGGTTATATTACGTTATTGATATATATAAAGGTCCCACCGAGACGTAGAGGACAACAAGCCAGGAATGTGGTCAAATATTACCGCCGGGATGTTAGGTTGGGTTAGGTTAGGCTATATTACGTTATTGATGTATATAAAGGTCCCTCGGAGACGTAGAGGCCAACAAGCCAGGAATGTGGTCAAATATTACCGCCGAGATGTTATGTTGGGTTAGGTTAGGTTATATTACGTTATTGATGTATATAAAGGTCCTACGGAGACGTAGAGGCCAACTCGCCAGGTATGTTGTCGAATATTACAGCCTGGATATTAGGTTGTGTTAGGTTAGGTTATATTACGTTATTGATGTATATGAAGGTCAAACGTAGACCTAGAGGCCAACTCGCCAGGAATGATGTCAAATATTACCGCCGAGATTTTAGGTTGGGTTAGGTTAGGTTATATTACGTTATTGATGTATATAAAGGTCCCACGGAGACGTAGAGGCCAACTCGACAGGAATGTCGTCAAATATTGCCACCGAGATGTTAGGTTGGGTTAGGTTAGGTTATATTACGTTATTAATGTATGTAAAGGTCCCACGGAAACGGAGAAACCAACTCGCCAGGAATGTTGTCAAATATTACAGCCGAGATGTTAGGTTGGGTTAGGTTAGGTTATATTACGTTATTGATGTATATAAATGTCCCACGGAGACGAAGAGGCCAACTCGACAGGAATGTTGTCAAATATTGCCACCGAGATGTTAGGTTGGGTTAGGTTAGGATATATTACGTTATTAATGTATGTAAAGGTCCCACGGAAACGGAGAAGCCAACTCGCCAGGAATGTTGTCAAATATTACCGCCGAGATGATAGGTTGGATTAGGTTAGGTTATATTACGTTATTGATATATATAAAGGTCCCACGGAGACGTAGAGGACAACAAGCCAGGAATGTGGTCAAATATTACCGCCGGGATGTTAGGTTGGGTTAGGTTAGGCTATATTACGTTATTGATGTATATAAAGGTCCCTCGGAGACGTAGAGGCCAACAAGCCAGGAATGTGGTCAAATATTACCGCCGAGATGTTATGTTGGGTTAGGTTAGGTTATATTACGTTATTGATGTATATAAAGGTCCTACGGAGACGTAGAGGCCAACGCGCCAGGTATGTTGTCGAATATTACAGCCTGGATGTTAGGTTGTGTTAGGTTAGGTTATATTACGTTATTGATGTATATGAAGGTCAAACGGAGACCTAGATGCCAACTCGCCAGGAATGATGTCAAATATTACCGCCGAGATTTTAGGTTGGGTTAGGTAAGGTTATATTACGTTATTGATGTATATAAAGGTCCCACGGAGACGTAGAGGCCAACAAGACAGGAATGTGGTCAAATATTACCGCCGAGATGTTAGGTTGGGTTAGGTTAGGTTATATTACGTTATTGATGTATATAAAGGTCCCACGGAGACGTAGAGGCCAACAAGACAGGTATGTGGTCAAATATTACCGCCGAGATGTTAGGTTGTGTTAGGTTAGGTTATATTACGTTATTGATGTATATAAAGGACCCACGGAGACGTAGAGGCCAACTCGCCAGGAATGTTGTCAAATATTACCGCCGAGATTTTAGGTTGGCTTAGGTTAGGTTATATTACGTTATTGATGTATATAAAGGTCCCACGGAGACGTAGAGGCCAACAAGACAGGAATGTGGTCCAATATTACCGCCGAGATGTTAGGTTGGGTTAGGTTAGGTTATATTACGTTATTGATGCATATAAAGGTCCCACGGAGACGGAGAAGCCAACTCGCCAGGAATGTTGTCAAATATTACAGCCGAGATGTTAGGTTGGGTTAGGTTAGGTTATATTACGTTATTGATGTATATAAATGTCCCACGGAGACGCAGAGGCCAACTCGACAGGAATGTCGTCAAATATTGCCACCGAGATGTTAGGTTGGGTTAGGTTAGGTTATATTACGTTATTAATGTATGTAAAGGTCCCACGGAAACGGAGAAGCCAACTCGCCAGGAATGTTGTCAAATATTACAGCCGAGATGTTAGGTTGGGTTAGGTTAGGTTATATTAGGTTATTGATGTATATAAATGACCCACGGAGACGTAGAGGCCAACTCGACAGGAATGTTGTCAAATATTGCCACCGAGATGTTAGGTTGGGTTAGGTTAGGATATATTACGTTATTAATGTATGTAAAGGTCCCACGGAAACGGAGAAGCCAACTCGCCAGGAATGTTGTCAAATATTACCGCCGAGATGATAGGTTGGGTTAGGTTAGGTTATATTACGTTATTGATATATATAATGGTCCCACGGAGACGTAGAGGACAACTCGCCAGGTATGTTGTCGAATATTACAGCCTGGATGTTAGGTTGTGTTAGGTTAGGTTATATTACGTTATTGACGTATATGAAGGTCAAACGGAGACCTAGAGGCCAACTCGCCAGGAATGATGTCAAATATTACCGCCGAGATTTTAGGTTGGGTTAGCTAAGGTTATATTACGTTATTGATGTATATAAAGGTCCCACGGAGACGTAGAGGCCAACAAGACAGGAATGTGGTCAAATATTACCGCCGAGATGTTAGGTTGGGTTAGGTTAGGTTATATTACGTTATTGATGCATATAAAGGTCCCACGGAGACGGAGAAGCCAACTCGCCAGGAATGTTGTCAAATATTACAGCCGAGATGTTAGGTTGGGTTAGGTTAGGTTATATTACGTTATTGATGTATGTAAATGTCCCACGGAGACGTAGAGGCCAACTCGACAGGAATGTTGTCAAATATTGCCACCGAGATGTTAGGTTGGGTTAGGTTAGGTTATATTACGTTATTAATGTATGTAAAGGTCCCACGGAAACGGAGAAGCCAACTCGCCAGGAATGTTGTCAAATATTACAGCCGAGATGTTAGGTTGGGTTAGGTTAGGTTATATTAGGTTATTGATGTATATAAATGACCCACGGAGACGTAGAGGCCAACTCGACAGGAATGTTGTCAAATATTGCCACCGAGATGTTAGGTTGGGTTAGGTTAGGATATATTACGTTATTAATGTATGTAAAGGTCCCACGGAAACGGAGAAGCCAACTCGCCAGGAATGTTGTCAAATATTACCGCCGAGATGATAGGTTGGGTTAGGTTAGGTTATATTACGTTATTGATATATATAATGGTCCCACGGAGACGTAGAGGACAACTCGCCAGGTATGTTGTCGAATATTACAGCCTGGATGTTAGGTTGTGTTAGGTTAGGTTATATTACGTTATTGACGTATATGAAGGTCAAACGGAGACCTAGAGGCCAACTCGCCAGGAATGATGTCAAATATTACCGCCGAGATTTTAGGTTGGGTTAGGTAAGGTTATATTACGTTATTGATGTATATAAAGGTCCCACGGAGACGTAGAGGCCAACAAGACAGGAATGTGGTCAAATATTACCGCCGAGATGTTAGGTTGGGTTAGGTTAGGTTATATTACGTTATTGATGCATATAAAGGTCCCACGGAGACGGAGAAGCCAACTCGCCAGGAATGTTGTCAAATATTACAGCCGAGATGTTAGGTTGGGTTAGGTTAGGTTATATTACGTTATTGATGTATGTAAATGTCCCACGGAGACGTAGAGGCCAACTCGACAGGAATGTTGTCAAATATTGCCACCGAGATGTTAGGTTGGGTTAGGTTAGGTTATATTACGTTATTAATGTATGTAAAGGTCCCACGGAAACGGAGAAGCCAACTCGCCAGGAATGTTGTCAAATATTACCGCCGGGATGTTAGGTTGGGTTAGGTTAGGCTATATTACGTTATTGACGTATATAAAGGTCCCTCGGAGACGTAGAGGCCAACAAGCCAGGAATGTGGTCAAATATTACCGCCGAGATGTTATGTTGGGTTAGGTTAGGTTATATTACGTTATTGATGTATATAAAGGTCCTACGGAGACGTAGAGGCCAACTCGCCAGGTATGTTGTCGAATATTACAGCCTGGATGTTAGGTTGTGTTAGGTTAGGTTATATTACGTTATTGATGTATATGAAGGTCAAACGTAGACCTAGAGGCCAACTCGCCAGGAATGATGTCAAATATTACCGCCGAGATTTTAGGTTGGGTTAGGTTAGGTTATATTACGTTATTGAAGTATATAAAGGTCCCACGGAGACGTAGAGGCCAACTCGACAGGAATGTCGTCAAATATTGCCACCGAGATGTTAGGTTGGGTTAGGTTAGGTTATATTACGTTATTAATGTATGTAAAGGTCCCACGGAAACGGAGAAGCCAACTCGCCAGGAATGTTGTCAAATATTACAGCCGAGATGTTAGGTTGGGTTAGGTTAGGTTATATTACGTTATTGATGTATATAAATGTCCCACGGAGACGTAGAGGCCAACTCGACAGGAATGTTGTCAAATATTGCCACCGAGATGTTAGGTTGGGTTAGGTTAGGATATATTACGTTATTAATGTATGTAAAGGTCCCACGGAAACGGAGAAGCCAACTCGCCAGGAATGTTGTCAAATATTACCGCCGAGATGATAGGTTGGGTTAGGTTAGGTTATATTACGTTATTGATATATATAAAGGTCCCACGGAGACGTAGAGGACAATAAGCCAGGAATGTGGTCAAATATTACCTCCGGGATGTTATGTTGGGTTAGGTTAGGTTATATTACGTTATTGATGTATATAAAGGTCCTACGGAGACGTAGAGGCCAACAAGGCAGGAATGTGGTCAAATATTACCGCCGAGATGTTAGGTTGGGTTAGGTTAGGTTATATTACGTTATTGATGTATATAAAGGTCCTACGGAGACGTAGAGGCCAACTCGCCAGGTATGTTGTCGAATATTACAGCCTGGATGTTAGGTTGTGTTAGGTTAGGTTATATTACGTTATTGATGTATATAAATGTCCCACGGAGACGCAGAGGCCAACTCGACAGGAATGTTGTCAAATATTGCCACCGAGATGTTAGGTTGGGTTAGGTTAGGTTATATTACGTTATTAATGTATGTAAAGGTCCCACGGAAACGGAGAAGCCAACTCGCCAGGAATGTTGTCAAATATTACCGCCGAGATGATAGGTTGGGTTAGGTTAGGTTATATTACGTTATTGATGTATATAAAGGTCCCTCGGAGACGTAGAGGCCAACAAGCCAGGAATGTGGTCAAATATTACCGCCGAGATGTTATGTTGGGTTAGGTTAGGTTATATTACGTTATTGATGTATATAAAGGTCCTACGGAGACGTAGAGGCCAACTCGCCAGGTATGTTGTCGAATATTACAGCCTGGATGTTAGGTTGTGTTAGGTTAGGTTATATTACGTTATTGATGTATATGAAGGTCAAACGTAGACCTAGAGGCCAACTCGCCAGGAATGATGTCAAATATTACCGCCGAGATTTTAGGTTGGGTTAGGTTAGGTTATATTACGTTATTGATGTATATAAAGGTCCCACGGAGACGTAGAGGCCAACTCGACAGGAATGTCGTCAAATATTGCCACCGAGATGTTAGGTTGGGTTAGGTTAGGTTATATTACGTTATTAATGTATGTAAAGGTCCCACGGAAACGGAGAAGCCAACTCGCCAGGAATGTTGTCAAATATTACAGCCGAGATGTTAGGTTGGGTTAGGTTAGGTTATATTACGTTATTGATGTATATAAATGTCCCACGGAGACGTAGAGACCAACTCGACAGGAATGTTGTCAAATATTGCCACCGAGATGTTAGGTTGGGTTAGGTTAGGATATATTACGTTATTAATGTATGTAAAGGTCCCACGGAAACGGAGAAGCCAACTCGCCAGGAATGTTGTCAAATATTACCGCCGAGATGATAGGTTGGGTTAGGTTAGGTTATATTACGTTATTGATATATATAAAGGTCCCACGGAGACGTAGAGGACAATAAGCCAGGAATGTGGTCAAATATTACCGCCGGGATGTTATGTTGGGTTAGGTTAGGTTATATTACGTTATTGATGTATATAAAGGTCCTACGGAGACGTAGAGGCCAACGCGCCAGGTATGTTGTCGAATATTACAGCCTGGATGTTAGGTTGTGTTAGGTTAGGTTATATTACGTTATTGATGTATATGAAGGTCAAACGGAGACCTAGAGGCCAACTCGCCAGGAATGATGTCAAATATTACCGCCGAGATTTTAGGTTGGGTTAGGTAAGGTTATATTACGTTATTGATGTATATAAAGGTCCCACGGAGACGTAGAGGCCAACAAGACAGGAATGTGGTCAAATATTACCGCCGAGATGTTAGGTTGGGTTAGGTTAGGTTATATTACGTTATTGATGTATATAAAGGTCCTACGGAGACGTAGAGGCCAACTCGCCAGGTATGTTGTCGAATATTACAGCCTGGATGTTAGGTTGTGTTAGGTTAGGTTATATTACGTTATTGATGTATATAAATGTCCCACGGAGACGCAGAGGCCAACTCGACAGGAATGTTGTCAAATATTGCCACCGAGATGTTAGGTTGGGTTAGGTTAGGTTATATTACGTTATTAATGTATGTAAAGGTCCCACGGAAACGGAGAAGCCAACTCGCCAGGAATGTTGTCAAATATTACCGCCGAGATGATAGGTTGGGTTAGGTTAGGTTATATTACGTTATTGATGTATATAAAGGTCCCTCGGAGACGTAGAGGCCAACAAGCCAGGAATGTGGTCAAATATTACCGCCGAGATGTTATGTTGGGTTAGGTTAGGTTATATTACGTTATTGATGTATATAAAGGTCCTACGGAGACGTAGAGGCCAACTCGCCAGGTATGTTGTCGAATATTACAGCCTGGATGTTAGGTTGTGTTAGGTTAGGTTATATTACGTTATTGATGTATATGAAGGTCAAACGTAGACCTAGAGGCCAACAAGCCAGGAATGTGGTCAAATATTACCGCCGAGATGTTATGTTGGGTTAGGTTAGGTTATATTACGTTATTGATGTATATAAAGGTCCTACGGAGACGTAGAGGCCAACGCGCCAGGTATGTTGTCGAATATTACAGCCTGGATGTTAGGTTGTGTTAGGTTAGGTTATATTACGTTATTGATGTATATGAAGGTCAAACGGAGACCTAGAGGCCAACTCGCCAGGAATGATGTCAAATATTACCGCCGAGATGTTATGTTGGGTTAGGTTAGGTTATATTACGTTATTGATGTATATAAAGGTCCTACGGAGACGTAGAGGCCAACTCGCCAGGTATGTTGTCGAATATTACAGCCTGGATGTTAGGTTGTGTTAGGTTAGGTTATATTACGTTATTGATGTATATGAAGGTCAAACGTAGACCTAGAGGCCAACTCGCCAGGAATGATGTCAAATATTACCGCCGAGATTTTAGGTTGGGTTAGGTTAGGTTATATTACGTTATTGATGTATATAAAGGTCCCACGGAGACGTAGAGGCCAACTCGACAGGAATGTCGTCAAATATTGCCACCGAGATGTTAGGTTGGGTTAGGTTAGGTTATATTACGTTATTAATGTATGTAAAGGTCCCACGGAAACGGAGAAGCCAACTCGCCAGGAATGTTGTCAAATATTACAGCCGAGATGTTAGGTTGGGTTAGGTTAGGTTATATTACGTTATTGATGTATATAAATGTCCCACGGAGACGTAGAGGCCAACTCGACAGGAATGTTGTCAAATATTGCCACCGAGATGTTAGGTTGGGTTAGGTTAGGATATATTACGTTATTAATGTATGTAAAGGTCCCACGGAAACGGAGAAGCCAACTCGCCAGGAATGTTGTCAAATATTACCGCCGAGATGATAGGTTGGGTTAGGTTAGGTTATATTACGTTATTGATATATATAATGGTCCCACGGAGACGTAGAGGACAACTCGCCAGGTATGTTGTCGAATATTACAGCCTGGATGTTAGGTTGTGTTAGGTTAGGTTATATTACGTTATTGACGTATATGAAGGTCAAACGGAGACCTAGAGGCCAACTCGCCAGGAATGATGTCAAATATTACCGCCGAGATTTTAGGTTGGGTTAGGTAAGGTTATATTACGTTATTGATGTATATAAAGGTCCCACGGAGACGTAGAGGCCAACAAGACAGGAATGTGGTCAAATATTACCGCCGAGATGCTAGGTTGGGTTAGGTTAGGTTATATTACGTTATTGATGCATATAAAGGTCCCACGGAGACGGAGAAGCCAACTCGCCAGGAATGTTGTCAAATATTACAGCCGAGATGTTAGGTTGGGTTAGGTTAGGTTATATTACGTTATTGATGTATGTAAATGTCCCACGGAGACGTAGAGGCCAACTCGACAGGAATGTTGTCAAATATTGCCACCGAGATGTTAGGTTGGGTTAGGTTAGGTTATATTACGTTATTAATGTATGTAAAGGTCCCACGGAAACGGAGAAGCCAACTCGCCAGGAATGTTGTCAAATATTACCGCCGAGATGATAGGTTGGGTTAGTTTAGGTTATATTACGTTATTGATATATATAAATGTCCCACGGAGACGTAGAGGACAACAAGCCAGGAATGTGGTCAAATATTACCGCCGGGATGTTAGGTTGGGTTAGGTTAGGCTATATTACGTTATTGATGTATATAAAGGTCCCTCGGAGACGTAGAGGCCAACAAGCCAGGAATGTGGTCAAATATTACCGCCGAGATGTTATGTTGGGTTAGGTTAGGTTATATTACGTTATTGATGTATATAAAGGTCCTACGGAGACGTAGAGGCCAACTCGCCAGGTATGTTGTCGAATATTACAGCCTGGATGTTAGGTTGTGTTAGGTTAGGTTATATTACGTTATTGATGTATATGAAGGTCAAACGTAGACCTAGAGGCCAACTCGCCAGGAATGATGTCAAATATTACCGCCGAGATTTTAGGTTGGGTTAGGTTAGGTTATATTACGTTATTGATGTATATAAAGGTCCCACGGAGACGTAGAGGCCAACTCGACAGGAATGTCGTCAAATATTGCCACCGAGATGTTAGGTTGGGTTAGGTTAGGTTATATTACGTTATTAATGTATGTAAAGGTCCCACGGAAACGGAGAAGCCAACTCGCCAGGAATGTTGTCAAATATTACAGCCGAGATGTTAGGTTGGGTTAGGTTAGGTTATATTACGTTATTGATGTATATAAATGTCCCACGGAGACGTAGAGGCCAACTCGACAGGAATGTTGTCAAATATTGCCACCGAGATGTTAGGTTGGGTTAGGTTAGGATATATTACGTTATTAATGTATGTAAAGGTCCCACGGAAACGGAGAAGCCAACTCGCCAGGAATGTTGTCAAATATTACCGCCGAGATGATAGGTTGGGTTAGGTTAGGTTATATTACGTTATTGATATATATAAAGGTCCCACGGAGACGTAGAGGACAATAAGCCAGGAATGTGGTCAAATATTACAGCCTGGATGTTAGGTTGTGTTAGGTTAGGTTATATTACGTTATTGATGTATATAAATGTCCCACGGAGACGCAGAGGCCAACTCGACAGGAATGTTGTCAAATATTGCCACCGAGATGTTAGGTTGGGTTAGGTTAGGTTATATTACGTTATTAATGTATGTAAAGGTCCCACGGAAACGGAGAAGCCAACTCGCCAGGAATGTTGTCAAATATTACCGCCGAGATGATAGGTTGGGTTAGGTTAGGTTATATTACGTTATTGATGTATATAAAGGTCCCTCGGAGACGTAGAGGCCAACAAGCCAGGAATGTGGTCAAATATTACCGCCGAGATGTTATGTTGGGTTAGGTTAGGTTATATTACGTTATTGATGTATATAAAGGTCCTACGGAGACGTAGAGGCCAACTCGCCAGGTATGTTGTCGAATATTACAGCCTGGATGTTAGGTTGTGTTAGGTTAGGTTATATTACGTTATTGATGTATATGAAGGTCAAACGTAGACCTAGAGGCCAACTCGCCAGGAATGATGTCAAATATTACCGCCGAGATTTTAGGTTGGGTTAGGTTAGGTTATATTACGTTATTGATGTATATAAAGGTCCCACGGAGACGTAGAGGCCAACTCGACAGGAATGTCGTCAAATATTGCCACCGAGATGTTAGGTTGGGTTAGGTTAGGTTATATTACGTTATTAATGTATGTAAAGGTCCCACGGAAACGGAGAAGCCAACTCGCCAGGAATGTTGTCAAATATTACAGCCGAGATGTTAGGTTGGGTTAGGTTAGGTTATATTACGTTATTGATGTATATAAATGTCCCAGGGAGACGTAGAGGCCAACTCGACAGGAATGTTGTCAAATATTGCCACCGAGATGTTAGGTTGGGTTAGGTTAGGATATATTACGTTATTAATGTATGTAAAGGTCCCACGGAAACGGAGAAGCCAACTCGCCAGGAATGTTGTCAAATATTACCGCCGAGATGATAGGTTGGGTTAGGTTAGGTTATATTACGTTATTGATATATATAAAGGTCCCACGGAGACGTAGAGGACAATAAGCCAGGAATGTGGTCAAATATTACCGCCGGGATGTTATGTTGGGTTAGGTTAGGTTATATTACGTTATTGATGTATATAAAGGTCCTACGGAGACGTAGAGGCCAACGCGCCAGGTATGTTGTCGAATATTACAGCCTGGATGTTAGGTTGTGTTAGGTTAGGTTATATTACGTTATTGATGTATATGAAGGTCAAACGGAGACCTAGAGGCCAACTCGCCAGGAATGATGTCAAATATTACCGCCGAGATTTTAGGTTGGGTTAGGTAAGGTTATATTACGTTATTGATGTATATAAAGGTCCCACGGAGACGTAGAGGCCAACAAGACAGGACTGTGGTCAAATATTACCGCCGAGATGTTAGGTTGGGTTAGGTTAGGTTATATTACGTTATTGATGTATATAAAGGTCCTACGGAGACGTAGAGGCCAACTCGCCAGGTATGTTGTCGAATATTACAGCCTGGATGTTAGGTTGTGTTAGGTTAGGTTATATTACGTTATTGATGTATATAAATGTGCCACGGAGACGCAGAGGCCAACTCGACAGGAATGTTGTCAAATATTGCTACCGAGATGTTAGGTTGGGTTAGGTTAGGTTATATTACGTTATTAATGTATGTAAAGGTCCCACGGAAACGGAGAAGCCAACTCGCCAGGAATGTTGTCAAATATTACCGCCGAGATGATAGGTTGGGTTAGGTTAGGTTATATTACGTTATTGATGTATATAAAGGTCCCTCGGAGACGTAGAGGCCAACAAGCCAGGAATGTGGTCAAATATTACCGCCGAGATGTTATGTTGGGTTAGGTTAGGTTATATTACGTTATTGATGTATATAAAGGTCCTACGGAGACGTAGAGGCCAACTCGCCAGGTATGTTGTCGAATATTACAGCCTGGATGTTAGGTTGTGTTAGGTTAGGTTATATTACGTTATTGATGTATATGAAGGTCAAACGTAGACCTAGAGGCCAACTCGCCAGGAATGATGTCAAATATTACCGCCGAGATTTTAGGTTGGGTTAGGTTAGGTTATATTACGTTATTGATGTATATAAAGGTCCCACGGAGACGTAGAGGCCAACTCGACAGCAATGTCGTCAAATATTGCCACCGAGATGTTAGGTTGGGTTAGGTTAGGTTATATTACGTTATTAATGTATGTAAAGGTCCCACGGAAACGGAGAAGCCAACTCGCCAGGAATGTTGTCAAATATTACAGCCGAGATGTTAGGTTGGGTTAGGTTAGGTTATATTACGTTATTGATGTATATAAATGTCCCACGGAGACGTAGAGGCCAACTCGACAGGAATGTTGTCAAATATTGCCACCGAGATGTTAGGTTGGGTTAGGTTAGGATATATTACGTTATTAATGTATGTAAAGGTGCCACGGAAACGGAGAAGCCAACTCGCCAGGAATGTTGTCAAATATTACCGCCGAGATGATAGGTTGGGTTAGGTTAGGTTATATTACGTTATTGATATATATAAAGGTCCCACGGAGACGTAGAGGACAACAAGCCAGGAATGTGGTCAAATATTACCGCCGGGATGTTAGGTTGGGTTAGGTTAGGCTATATTACGTTATTGATGTATATAAAGGTCCCTCGGAGACGTAGAGGCCAACAAGCCAGGAATGTGGTCAAATATTACCGCCGAGATGTTATGTTGGGTTAGGTTAGGTTATATTACGTTATTGATGTATATAAAGGTCCTACGGAGACGTAGAGGCCAACGCGCCAGGTATGTTGTCGAATATTACAGCCTGGATGTTAGGTTGTGTTAGGTTAGGTTATATTACGTTATTGATGTATATGAAGGTCAAACGGAGACCTAGAGGCCAACTCGCCAGGAATGATGTCAAATATTACCGCCGAGATGTTATGTTGGGTTAGGTTAGGTTATATTACGTTATTGATGTATATAAAGGTCCTACGGAGACGTAGAGGCCAACTCGCCAGGTATGTTGTCGAATATTACAGCCTGGATGTTAGGTTGTGTTAGGTTAGGTTATATTACGTTATTGATGTATATGAAGGTCAAACGTAGACCTAGAGGCCAACTCGCCAGGAATGATGTCAAATATTACCGCCGAGATTTTAGGTTGGGTTAGGTTAGGTTATATTACGTTATTGATGTATATAAAGGTCCCACGGAGACGTAGAGGCCAACTCGACAGGAATGTCGTCAAATATTGCCACCGAGATGTTAGGTTGGGTTAGGTTAGGTTATATTACGTTATTAATGTATGTAAAGGTCCCACGGAAACGGAGAAGCCAACTCGCCAGGAATGTTGTCAAATATTACAGCCGAGATGTTAGGTTGGATTAGGTTAGGTTATATTACGTTATTGATGCATATAAAGGTCCCACGGAGACGGAGAAGCCAACTCGCCAGGAATGTTGTTAAATATTACAGCCGAGATGTTAGGTTGGGTTAGGTTAGGTTATATTACGTTATTGATGTATATAAATGTCCCACGGAGACGTAGAGGCCAACTCGACAGGAATGTTGTCAAATATTGCCACCGAGATGTTAGGTTGGGTTAGGTTAGGTTATACTACGTTATTAATGTATGTAAAGGTCCCACGGAAACGGAGAAGCCAACTCGCCAGGAATGTTGTCAAATATTACCGCCGGGATGATAGGTTGGGTTAGGTTAGGTTATATTACGTTATTGATGTATATAAAGGTCCTACGGAGACGTAGAGGCCAACTCGCCAGGTATGTTGTCGAATATTACAGCCTGGATGTTAGGTTGTGTTCGGTTAGGTTATATTACGTTATTGATGTATATGAAGGTCAAACGGAGACCTAGAGGCCAACTCGCCAGGAATGATGTCAAATATTACCGCCGAGATTTTAGGTTGGGTTAGGTTAGGTTATATTACGTTATTGATGTATATAAAGGTCCCACGGAGACGTAGAGGCCAACTCGCCAGGAATGATGTCAAATATTACCGCCGAGATTTTAGGTTGGGTTAGGTTAGGTTATATTACGTTATTGATGTATATAAAGGTCCCACGGAGACGTAGAGGCCAACAAGACAGGAATGTGGTCAAATATTACCGCCGAGATGTTAGGTTGGCTTAGGTTAGGTTATATTACGTTATTGATGCATATAAAGGTCCCACGGAGACGTAGAGGCCAACAAGACAGGAATGTGGTCAAATATTACCGCCGAGATGTTAGGTTGGGTTAGGTTAGGTTATATTACGTTATTGATGTATATAAAGGTCCTACGGAGACGTAGAGGCCAACTCGCCAGGTATGTTGTCGAATATTACAGCCTGGATGTTAGGTTGTGTTAGGTTAGGTTATATTACGTTATTGATGTATATAAATGTCCCACGGAGACGCAGAGGCCAACTCGACAGGAATGTTGTCAAATATTGCCACCGAGATGTTAGGTTGGGTTAGGTTAGGTTATATTACGTTATTAATGTATGTAAAGGTCCCACGGAAACGGAGAAGCCAACTCGCCAGGAATGTTGTCAAATATTACCGCCGAGATGATAGGTTGGGTTAGGTTAGGTTATATTACGTTATTGATATATATAAAGGTCCCACGGAGACGTAGAGGACAATAAGCCAGGAATGTGGTCAAATATTACCGCCGGGATGTTATGTTGGGTTAGGTTAGGTTATATTACGTTATTGATGTATATAAAGGTCCTACGGAGACGTAGAGGCCAACGCGCCAGGTATGTTGTCGAATATTACAGCCTGGATGTTAGGTTGTGTTAGGTTAGGTTATATTACGTTATTGATGTATATAAAGGTCCTACGGAGACGTAGAGGCCAACGCGCCAGGTATGTTGTCGAATATTACAGCCTGGATGTTAGGTTGTGTTAGGTTAGGTTATATTACGTTATTGATGTATATGAAGGTCAAACGGAGACCTAGAGGCCAACTCGCCAGGAATGATGTCAAATATTACCGCCGAGATGTTATGTTGGGTTAGGTTAGGTTATATTACGTTATTGATGTATATAAAGGTCCTACGGAGACGTAGAGGCCAACTCGCCAGGTATGTTGTCGAATATTACAGCCTGGATGTTAGGTTGTGTTAGGTTAGGTTATATTACGTTATTGATGTATATGAAGGTCAAACGTAGACCTAGAGGCCAACTCGCCAGGAATGATGTCAAATATTACCGCCGAGATTTTAGGTTGGGTTAGGTTAGGTTATATTACGTTATTGATGTATATAAAGGTCCCACGGAGACGTAGAGGCCAACTCGACAGGAATGTCGTCAAATATTGCCACCGAGATGTTAGGTTGGGTTAGGTTAGGTTATATTACGTTATTAATGTATGTAAAGGTCCCACGGAAACGGAGAAGCCAACTCGCCAGGAATGTTGTCAAATATTACAGCCGAGATGTTAGGTTGGATTAGGTTAGGTTATATTACGTTATTGATGCATATAAAGGTCCCACGGAGACGGAGAAGCCAACTCGCCAGGAATGTTGTTAAATATTACAGCCGAGATGTTAGGTTGGGTTAGGTTAGGTTATATTACGTTATTGATGTATATAAATGTCCCACGGAGACGTAGAGGCCAACTCGACAGGAATGTTGTCAAATATTGCCACCGAGATGTTAGGTTGGGTTAGGTTAGGTTATACTACGTTATTAATGTATGTAAAGGTCCCACGGAAACGGAGAAGCCAACTCGCCAGGAATGTTGTCAAATATTACCGCCGGGATGATAGGTTGGGTTAGGTTAGGTTATATTACGTTATTGATGTATATAAAGGTCCTACGGAGACGTAGAGGCCAACTCGCCAGGTATGTTGTCGAATATTACAGCCTGGATGTTAGGTTGTGTTCGGTTAGGTTATATTACGTTATTGATGTATATGAAGGTCAAACGGAGACCTAGAGGCCAACTCGCCAGGAATGATGTCAAATATTACCGCCGAGATTTTAGGTTGGGTTAGGTTAGGTTATATTACGTTATTGATGTATATAAAGGTCCCACGGAGACGTAGAGGCCAACTCGCCAGGAATGATGTCAAATATTACCGCCGAGATTTTAGGTTGGGTTAGGTTAGGTTATATTACGTTATTGATGTATATAAAGGTCCCACGGAGACGTAGAGGCCAACAAGACAGGAATGTGGTCAAATATTACCGCCGAGATGTTAGGTTGGCTTAGGTTAGGTTATATTACGTTATTGATGCATATAAAGGTCCCACGGAGACGTAGAGGCCAACAAGACAGGAATGTGGTCAAATATTACCGCCGAGATGTTAGGTTGGGTTAGGTTAGGTTATATTACGTTATTGATGTATATAAAGGTCCTACGGAGACGTAGAGGCCAACTCGCCAGGTATGTTGTCGAATATTACAGCCTGGATGTTAGGTTGTGTTAGGTTAGGTTATATTACGTTATTGATGTATATAAATGTCCCACGGAGACGCAGAGGCCAACTCGACAGGAATGTTGTCAAATATTGCCACCGAGATGTTAGGTTGGGTTAGGTTAGGTTATATTACGTTATTAATGTATGTAAAGGTCCCACGGAAACGGAGAAGCCAACTCGCCAGGAATGTTGTCAAATATTACCGCCGAGATGATAGGTTGGGTTAGGTTAGGTTATATTACGTTATTGATATATATAAAGGTCCCACGGAGACGTAGAGGACAATAAGCCAGGAATGTGGTCAAATATTACCGCCGGGATGTTATGTTGGGTTAGGTTAGGTTATATTACGTTATTGATGTATATAAAGGTCCTACGGAGACGTAGAGGCCAACGCGCCAGGTATGTTGTCGAATATTACAGCCTGGATGTTAGGTTGTGTTAGGTTAGGTTATATTACGTTATTGATGTATATGAAGGTCAAACGGAGACCTAGAGGCCAACTCGCCAGGAATGATGTCAAATATTACCGCCGAGATTTTAGGTTGGGTTAGGTAAGGTTATATTACGTTATTGATGTATATAAAGGTCCCACGGAGACGTAGAGGCCAACAAGACAGGAATGTGGTCAAATATTACCGCCGAGATGTTAGGTTGGGTTAGGTTAGGTTATATTACGTTATTGATGCATATAAAGGTCCCACGTAGACGTAGAGGCCAACAAGCCAGGAATGTGGTCAAATATTACCGCCGAGATGTTAGGTTGGGTTAGGTTAGGTTATATTACGTTATTGATGCATATAAAGGTCCCACGTAGACGTAGAGGCCAACAAGCCAGGAATGTGGTCAAATATTACCGCCGAGATGTTAGGTTGGGTTAGGTTAGGTTATATTACGTTATTAATGTATGTAAAGGTCCCACGGAAACGGAGAAGCCAACTCGCCAGGAATGTTGTCAAATATTACCGCCGAGATGATAGGTTGGGTTAGGTTAGGTTATATTACGTTATTGATATATATAAAGGTCCCACGGAGACGTAGAGGACAATAAGCCAGGAATGTGGTCAAATATTACCGCCGGGATGATAGGTTGGGTTAGGTTAGGTTATATTACGTTATTGATGTATATAAAGGTCCTACGGAGACGTAGAGGCGAACTCGCCAGGTATGTTGTCGAATATTACAGCCTGGATGTTAGGTTGTGTTCGGTTAGGTTATATTACGTTATTGATGTATATGAAGGTCAAACGGAGACCTAGAGGCCAACTCGCCAGGAATGATGTCAAATATTACCGCCGAGATTTTAGGTTGGGTTAGGTTAGGTTATATTACGTTATTGATGTATATAAAGGTCCCACGGAGACGTAGAGGCCAACTCGCCAGGAATGATGTCAAATATTACCGCCGAGATTTTAGGTTGGGTTAGGTTAGGTTATATTACGTTATTGATGTATATAAAGGTCCCACGGAGACGTAGAGGCCAACAAGACAGGAATGTGGTCAAATATTACCGCCGAGATGTTAGGTTGGCTTAGGTTAGGTTATATTACGTTATTGATGCATATAAAGGTCCCACGGAGACGTAGAGGCCAACAAGACAGGAATGTGGTCAAATATTACCGCCGAGATGTTAGGTTGGGTTAGGTTAGGTTATATTACGTTATTGATGTATATAAAGGTCCTACGGAGACGTAGAGGCCAACTCGCCAGGTATGTTGTCGAATATTACAGCCTGGATGTTAGGTTGTGTTAGGTTAGGTTATATTACGTTATTGATGTATATAAATGTCCCACGGAGACGCAGAGGCCAACTCGACAGGAATGTTGTCAAATATTGCCACCGAGATGTTAGGTTGGGTTAGGTTAGGTTATATTACGTTATTAATGTATGTAAAGGTCCCACGGAAACGGAGAAGCCAACTCGCCAGGAATGTTGTCAAATATTACCGCCGAGATGATAGGTTGGGTTAGGTTAGGTTATATTACGTTATTGATATATATAAAGGTCCCACGGAGACGTAGAGGACAATAAGCCAGGAATGTGGTCAAATATTACCGCCGGGATGTTATGTTGGGTTAGGTTAGGTTATATTACGTTATTGATGTATATAAAGGTCCTACGGAGACGTAGAGGCCAACGCGCCAGGTATGTTGTCGAATATTACAGCCTGGATGTTAGGTTGTGTTAGGTTAGGTTATATTACGTTATTGATGTATATGAAGGTCAAACGGAGACCTAGAGGCCAACTCGCCAGGAATGATGTCAAATATTACCGCCGAGATTTTAGGTTGGGTTAGGTAAGGTTATATTACGTTATTGATGTATATAAAGGTCCCACGGAGACGTAGAGGCCAACAAGACAGGAATGTGGTCAAATATTACCGCCGAGATGTTAGGTTGGGTTAGGTTAGGTTATATTACGTTATTGATGCATATAAAGGTCCCACGTAGACGTAGAGGCCAACAAGCCAGGAATGTGGTCAAATATTACCGCCGAGATGTTAGGTTGGGTTAGGTTAGGTTATATTACGTTATTGATGCATATAAAGGTCCCACGTAGACGTAGAGGCCAACAAGCCAGGAATGTGGTCAAATATTACCGCCGAGATGTTAGGTTGGGTTAGGTTAGGTTATACTACGTTATTAATGTATGTAAAGGTCCCACGGAAACGGAGAAGCCAACTCGCCAGGAATGTTGTCAAATATTACCGCCGGGATGATAGGTTGGGTTAGGTTAGGTTATATTACGTTATTGATGTATATAAAGGTCCTACGGAGACGTAGAGGCCAACTCGCCAGGTATGTTGTCGAATATTACAGCCTGGATGTTAGGTTGTGTTCGGTTAGGTTATATTACGTTATTGATGTATATGAAGGTCAAACGGAGACCTAGAGGCCAACTCGCCAGGAATGATGTCAAATATTACCGCCGAGATTTTAGGTTGGGTTAGGTTAGGTTATATTACGTTATTGATGTATATAAAGGTCCCACGGAGACGTAGAGGCCAACTCGCCAGGAATGATGTCAAATATTACCCCCGAGATTTTAGGTTGGGTTAGGTTAGGTTATATTACGTTATTGATGTATATAAAGGTCCCACGGAGACGTAGAGGCCAACAAGACAGGAATGTGGTCAAATATTACCGCCGAGATGTTAGGTTGGCTTAGGTTAGGTTATATTACGTTATTGATGCATATAAAGGTCCCACGGAGACGTAGAGGCCAACAAGACAGGAATGTGGTCAAATATTACCGCCGAGATGTTAGGTTGGGTTAGGTTAGGTTATATTACGTTATTGATGTATATAAAGGTCCTACGGAGACGTAGAGGCCAACTCGCCAGGTATGTTGTCGAATATTACAGCCTGGATGTTAGGTTGTGTTAGGTTAGGTTATATTACGTTATTGATGTATATAAATGTCCCACGGAGACGCAGAGGCTAACTCGACAGGAATGTTGTCAAATATTGCCACCGAGATGTTAGGTTGGGTTAGGTTAGGTTATATTACGTTATTAATGTATGTAAAGGTCCCACGGAAACGGAGAAGCCAACTCGCCAGGAATGTTGTCAAATATTACCGCCGAGATGATAGGTTGGGTTAGGTTAGGTTATATTACGTTATTGATGTATATAAAGGTCCCTCGGAGACGTAGAGGCCAACAAGCCAGGAATGTGGTCAAATATTACCGCCGAGATGTTATGTTGGGTTAGGTTAGGTTATATTACGTTATTGATGTATATAAAGGTCCTACGGAGATGTAGAGGCCAACTCGCCAGGTATGTTGTCGAATATTACAGCCTGGATGTTAGGTTGTGTTAGGTTAGGTTATATTACGTTATTGATGTATATGAAGGTCAAACGTAGACCTAGAGGCCAACTCGCCAGGAATGATGTCAAATATTACCGCCGAGATTTTAGGTTGGGTTAGGTTAGGTTATATTACGTTATTGATGTATATAAAGGTCCCACGGAGACGTAGAGGCCAACTCGACAGGAATGTCGTCAAATATTGCCACCGAGATGTTAGGTTGGGTTAGGTTAGGTTATATTACGTTATTAATGTATGTAAAGGTCCCACGGAAACGGAGAAGCCAACTCGCCAGGAATGTTGTCAAATATTACAGCCGAGATGTTAGGTTGGGTTAGGTTAGGTTATATTACGTTATTGATGTATATAAATGTCCCACGGAGACGTAGAGGCCAACTCGACAGGAATGTTGTCAAATATTGCCACCGAGATGTTAGGTTGGGTTAGGTTAGGATATATTACGTTATTAATGTATGTAAAGGTCCCACGGAAACGGAGAAGCCAACTCGCCAGGAATGTTGTCAAATATTACCGCCGAGATGATAGGTTGGGTTAGGTTAGGTTATATTACGTTATTGATATATATAAAGGTCCCACGGAGACGTAGAGGACAACAAGCCAGGAATGTGGTCAATTATTACCGCCGGGATGTTAGGTTGGGTTAGGTTAGGGTATATTACGTTATTGATGTATATAAAGGTCCCTCGGAGACGTAGAGGCCAACAAGCCAGGAATGTGGTCAAATATTACCGCCGAGATGTTATGTTGGGTTAGGTTAGGTTATATTACGTTATTGATGTATATAAAGGTCCTACGGAGACGTAGAGGCCAACGCGCCAGGTATGTTGTCGAATATTACAGCCTGGATGTTAGGTTGTGTTAGGTTAGGTTATATTACGTTATTGATGTATATGAAGGTCAAACGGAGACCTAGAGGCCAACTCGCCAGGAATGATGTCAAATATTACCGCCGAGATTTTAGGTTGGGTTAGGTAAGGTTATATTACGTTATTGATGTATATAAAGGTCCCACGGAGACGTAGAGGCCAACAAGACAGGAATGTGGTCAAATATTACCGCCGAGATGTTAGGTTGGGTTAGGTTAGGTTATATTACGTTATTGATGCATATAAAGGTCCCACGTAGACGTAGAGGCCAACAAGCCAGGAATGTGGTCAAATATTACCGCCGAGATGTTAGGTTGGGTTAGGTTAGGTTATATTACGTTATTGATGTATATAAATGTCCCACGGAGACGGAGAAGCCAACTCGCCAGGAATGTTGTCAAATATTACCGCCGAGATGTTAGGTTGTGTTAGGTTAGGTTATATTACGTTATTGATGTATATAAAGGTCCCACGGAGACGTAGAGGCCAACTCGCCAGGAATGATGTCAAATATTACCGCCGAGATTTTAGGTTGGGTTAGGTTAGGTTATATTACGTTATTGATGTATATAAAGGTCCCACGGAGACGTAGAGGCCAACAAGACAGGAATGTGGTCAAATATTACCGCCGAGATGTTAGGTTGGCTTAGGTTAGGTTATATTACGTTATTGATGCATATAAAGGTCCCACGGAGACGTAGAGGCCAACAAGACAGGAATGTGGTCAAATATTACCGCCGAGATGTTAGGTTGGGTTAGGTTAGGTTATATTACGTTATTGATGTATATAAAGGTCCTACGGAGACGTAGAGGCCAACGCGCCAGGTATGTTGTCGAATATTACAGCCTGGATGTTAGGTTGTGTTAGGTTAGGTTATATTACGTTATTGATGTATATGAAGGTCAAACGGAGACCTAGAGGCCAACTCGCCAGGAATGATGTCAAATATTACCGCCGAGATTTTAGGTTGGGTTAGGTAAGGTTATATTACGTTATTGATGTATATAAAGGTCCCACGGAGACGTAGAGGCCAACAAGACAGGAATGTGGTCAAATATTACCGCCGAGATGTTAGGTTGGGTTAGGTTAGGTTATATTACGTTATTGATGCATATAAAGGTCCCACGTAGACGTAGAGGCCAACAAGCCAGGAATGTGGTCAAATATTACCGCCGAGATGTTAGGTTGGGTTAGGTTAGGTTATATTACGTTATTGATGTATATAAAGGTCCCACGGAGACGGAGAAGCCAACTCGCCAGGAATGTTGTCAAATATTACCGCCGAGATGTTAGGTTGTGTTAGGTTAGGTTATACTACGTTATTAATGTATGTAAAGGTCCCACGGAAACGGAGAAGCCAACTCGCCAGGAATGTTGTCAAATATTACCGCCGGGATGATAGGTTGGGTTAGGTTAGGTTATATTACGTTATTGATGTATATAAAGGTCCTACGGAGACGTAGAGGCCAACTCGCCAGGTATGTTGTCGAATATTACAGCCTGGATGTTAGGTTGTGTTCGGTTAGGTTATATTACGTTATTGATGTATATGAAGGTCAAACGGAGACCTAGAGGCCAACTCGCCAGGAATGATGTCAAATATTACCGCCGAGATTTTAGGTTGGGTTAGGTTAGGTTATATTACGTTATTGATGTATATAAAGGTCCTACGGAGATGTAGAGGCCAACTCGCCAGGTATGTTGTCGAATATTACAGCCTGGATGTTAGGTTGTGTTAGGTTAGGTTATATTACGTTATTGATGTATATGAAGGTCAAACGTAGACCTAGAGGCCAACTCGCCAGGAATGATGTCAAATATTACCGCCGAGATTTTAGGTTGGGTTAGGTTAGGTTATATTACGTTATTGATGTATATAAAGGTCCCACGGAGACGTAGAGGCCAACTCGACAGGAATGTCGTCAAATATTGCCACCGAGATGTTAGGTTGGGTTAGGTTAGGTTATATTACGTTATTAATGTATGTAAAGGTCCCACGGAAACGGAGAAGCCAACTCGCCAGGAATGTTGTCAAATATTACAGCCGAGATGTTAGGTTGGGTTAGGTTAGGTTATATTACGTTATTGATGTATATAAATGTCCCACGGAGACGTAGAGGCCAACTCGACAGGAATGTTGTCAAATATTGCCACCGAGATGTTAGGTTGGGTTAGGTTAGGATATATTACGTTATTAATGTATGTAAAGGTCCCACGGAAACGGAGAAGCCAACTCGCCAGGAATGTTGTCAAATATTACCGCCGAGATGATAGGTTGGGTTAGGTTAGGTTATATTACGTTATTGATATATATAAAGGTCCCACGGAGACGTAGAGGACAACAAGCCAGGAATGTGGTCAAATATTACCGCCGGGATGTTAGGTTGGGTTAGGTTAGGGTATATTACGTTATTGATGTATATAAAGGTCCCTCGGAGACGTAGAGGCCAACAAGCCAGGAATGTGGTCAAATATTACCGCCGAGATGTTATGTTGGGTTAGGTTAGGTTATATTACGTTATTGATGTATATAAAGGTCCTACGGAGACGTAGAGGCCAACGCGCCAGGTATGTTGTCGAATATTACAGCCTGGATGTTAGGTTGTGTTAGGTTAGGTTATATTACGTTATTGATGTATATGAAGGTCAAACGGAGACCTAGAGGCCAACTCGCCAGGAATGATGTCAAATATTACCGCCGAGATTTTAGGTTGGGTTAGGTAAGGTTATATTACGTTATTGATGTATATAAAGGTCCCACGGAGACGTAGAGGCCAACAAGACAGGAATGTGGTCAAATATTACCGCCGAGATGTTAGGTTGGGTTAGGTTAGGTTATATTACGTTATTGATGCATATAAAGGTCCCACGTAGACGTAGAGGCCAACAAGCCAGGAATGTGGTCAAATATTACCGCCGAGATGTTAGGTTGGGTTAGGTTAGGTTATATTACGTTATTGATGTATATAAATGTCCCACGGAGACGGAGAAGCCAACTCGCCAGGAATGTTGTCAAATATTACCGCCGAGATGTTAGGTTGTGTTAGGTTAGGTTATATTACGTTATTGATGTATATAAAGGTCCCACGGAGACGTAGAGGCCAACTCGCCAGGAATGATGTCAAATATTACCGCCGAGATTTTAGGTTGGGTTAGGTTAGGTTATATTACGTTATTGATGTATATAAAGGTCCCACGGAGACGTAGAGGCCAACAAGACAGGAATGTGGTCAAATATTACCGCCGAGATGTTAGGTTGGCTTAGGTTAGGTTATATTACGTTATTGATGCATATAAAGGTCCCACGGAGACGTAGAGGCCAACAAGACAGGAATGTGGTCAAATATTACCGCCGAGATGTTAGGTTGGGTTAGGTTAGGTTATATTACGTTATTGATGTATATAAAGGTCCTACGGAGACGTAGAGGCCAACGCGCCAGGTATGTTGTCGAATATTACAGCCTGGATGTTAGGTTGTGTTAGGTTAGGTTATATTACGTTATTGATGTATATGAAGGTCAAACGTAGACCTAGAGGCCAACTCGCCAGGAATGATGTCAAATATTACCGCCGAGATTTTAGGTTGGGTTAGGTTAGGTTATATTACGTTATTGATGTATATAAAGGTCCCACGGAGACGTAGAGGCCAACTCGACAGGAATGTCGTCAAATATTGCCACCGAGATGTTAGGTTGGGTTAGGTTAGGTTATATTACGTTATTAATGTATGTAAAGGTCCCACGGAAACGGAGAAGCCAACTCGCCAGGAATGTTGTCAAATATTACAGCCGAGATGTTAGGTTGGGTTAGGTTAGGTTATATTACGTTATTGATGTATATAAATGTCCCACGGAGACGTAGAGGCCAACTCGACAGGAATGTTGTCAAATATTGCCACCGAGATGTTAGGTTGGGTTAGGTTAGGATATATTACGTTATTAATGTATGTAAAGGTCCCACGGAAACGGAGAAGCCAACTCGCCAGGAATGTTGTCAAATATTACCGCCGAGATGATAGGTTGGGTTAGGTTAGGTTATATTACGTTATTGATATATATAAAGGTCCCACGGAGACGTAGAGGACAACAAGCCAGGAATGTGGTCAAATATTACCGCCGGGATGTTAGGTTGGGTTAGGTTAGGGTATATTACGTTATTGATGTATATAAAGGTCCCTCGGAGACGTAGAGGCCAACAAGCCAGGAATGTGGTCAAATATTACCGCCGAGATGTTATGTTGGGTTAGGTTAGGTTATATTACGTTATTGATGTATATAAAGGTCCTACGGAGACGTAGAGGCCAACGCGCCAGGTATGTTGTCGAATATTACAGCCTGGATGTTAGGTTGTGTTAGGTTAGGTTATATTACGTTATTGATGTATATGAAGGTCAAACGGAGACCTAGAGGCCAACTCGCCAGGAATGATGTCAAATATTACCGCCGAGATTTTAGGTTGGGTTAGGTAAGGTTATATTACGTTATTGATGTATATAAAGGTCCCACGGAGACGTAGAGGCCAACAAGACAGGAATGTGGTCAAATATTACCGCCGAGATGTTAGGTTGGGTTAGGTTAGGTTATATTACGTTATTGATGCATATAAAGGTCCCACGTAGACGTAGAGGCCAACAAGCCAGGAATGTGGTCAAATATTACCGCCGAGATGTTAGGTTGGGTTAGGTTAGGTTATATTACGTTATTGATGTATATAAATGTCCCACGGAGACGGAGAAGCCAACTCGCCAGGAATGTTGTCAAATATTACCGCCGAGATGTTAGGTTGTGTTAGGTTAGGTTATATTACGTTATTGATGTATATAAAGGTCCCACGGAGACGTAGAGGCCAACTCGCCAGGAATGATGTCAAATATTACCGCCGAGATTTTAGGTTGGGTTAGGTTAGGTTATATTACGTTATTGATGTATATAATGGTCCCACGGAGACGTAGAGGCCAACAAGACAGGAATGTGGTCAAATATTACCGCCGAGATGTTAGGTTGGCTTAGGTTAGGTTATATTACGTTATTGATGCATATAAAGGTCCCACGGAGACGTAGAGGCCAACAAGACAGGAATGTGGTCAAATATTACCGCCGAGATGTTAGGTTGGGTTAGGTTAGGTTATATTACGTTATTGATGTATATAAAGGTCCTACGGAGACGTAGAGGCCAACGCGCCAGGTATGTTGTCGAATATTACAGCCTGGATGTTAGGTTGTGTTAGGTTAGGTTATATTACGTTATTGATGTATATGAAGGTCAAACGGAGACCTAGAGGCCAACTCGCCAGGAATGATGTCAAATATTACCGCCGAGATTTTAGGTTGGGTTAGGTAAGGTTATATTACGTTATTGATGTATATAAAGGTCCCACGGAGACGTAGAGGCCAACAAGACAGGAATGTGGTCAAATATTACCGCCGAGATGTTAGGTTGGGTTAGGTTAGGTTATATTACGTTATTGATGCATATAAAGGTCCCACGTAGACGTAGAGGCCAACAAGCCAGGAATGTGGTCAAATATTACCGCCGAGATGTTAGGTTGGGTTAGGTTAGGTTATATTACGTTATTGATGTATATAAAGGTCCCACGGAGACGGAGAAGCCAACTCGCCAGGAATGTTGTCAAATATTACCGCCGAGATGTTAGGTTGTGTTAGGTTAGGTTATATTACGTTATTGATGTATATAAAGGTCCCACGGAGACGTAGAGGCCAACAAGACAGGAATGTGGTCAAATATTACCGCCGAGATGTTAGGTTGGGTTAGGTTAGGTTATATTACGTTATTGATGCATATAAAGGTCCCACGGAGACGGAGAAGCCAACTCGCCAGGAATGTTGTTAAATATTACAGCCGAGATGTTAGGTTGGGTTAGGTTAGGTTATATTACGTTATTGATGTATATAAATGTCCCACGGAGACGTAGAGGCCAACTCGACAGGAATGTTGTCAAATATTGCCACCGAGATGTTAGGTTGGGTTAGGTTAGGTTATACTACGTTATTAATGTATGTAAAGGTCCCACGGAAACGGAGAAGCCAACTCGCCAGGAATGTTGTCAAATATTACCGCCGGGATGATAGGTTGGGTTAGGTTAGGTTATATTACGTTATTGATGTATATAAAGGTCCTACGGAGACGTAGAGGCCAACTCGCCAGGTATGTTGTCGAATATTACAGCCTGGATGTTAGGTTGTGTTCGGTTAGGTTATATTACGTTATTGATGTATATGAAGGTCAAACGGAGACCTAGAGGCCAACTCGCCAGGAATGATGTCAAATATTACCGCCGAGATTTTAGGTTGGGTTAGGTTAGGTTATATTACGTTATTGATGTATATAAAGGTCCCACGGAGACGTAGAGGCCAACTCGCCAGGAATGATGTCAAATATTACCGCCGAGATTTTAGGTTGGGTTAGGTTAGGTTATATTACGTTATTGATGTATATAAAGGTCCCACGGAGACGTAGAGGCCAACAAGACAGGAATGTGGTCAAATATTACCGCCGAGATGTTAGGTTGGATTAGGTTAGGTTATATTACGTTATTGATGTATATAAAGGTCCTACGGAGACGTAGAGGCCAACTCGCCAGGTATGTTGTCGAATATTACAGCCTGGATGTTAGGTTGTGTTAGGTTAGGTTATATTACGTTATTGATGTATATAAATGTCCCACGGAGACGCAGAGGCCAACTCGACAGGAATGTTGTCAAATATTGCCACCGAGATGTTAGGTTGGGTTAGGTTAGGTTATATTACGTTATTAATGTATGTAAAGGTCCCACGGAAACGGAGAAGCCAACTCGCCAGGAATGTTGTCAAATATTACCGCCGAGATGATAGGTTGGGTTAGGTTAGGTTATATTACGTTATTGATATATATAAAGGTCCCATGGAGACGTAGAGGACAACAAGCCAGGAATGTGGTCAAATATTACCGCCGGGATGTTATGTTGGGTTAGTTTAGGCTATATTACGTTATTGATGTATATAAAGGTCCTACGGAGACGTAGAGGCCAACTCGCCAGGTATGTTGTCGAATATTACAGCCTGGATGTTAGGTTGTGTTAGGTTAGGTTATATTACGTGATTGATGTATATGAAGGTCAAACGGAGACCTAGAGGCCAACTCGCCAGGAATGATGTCAAATATTACCACCGAGATTTTAGGTTGGGTTAGGTTAGGTTATATTACGTTATTGATGTATATAAAAGTCCCACGGAGACGTAGAGGCCAACTCGCCAGGAATGATGTCAAATATTACCGCCGAGATTTTAGGTTGGGTTAGGTTAGGTTATATTACGTTATTGATGTATATAAAGGTCCCACGGAGACGTAGAGGCCAACAAGACAGGAATGTGGTCAAATATTACCGCCGAGATGTTAGGTTGGGTTAGGTTAGGTTATATTACGTTATTGATGCATATAAAGGTCCCACGGAGACGTAGAGGCCAACAAGCCAGGAATGTGGTCAAATATTACCGCCGAGATGTTATGTTGGGTTAGGTTAGGTTATATTACGTTATTGATGTATATAAAGGTCCTACGGAGACGTAGAGGCCAACTCGCCAGGTATGTTGTCGAATATTACAGCCTGGATGTTAGGTTGTGTTCGGTTAGGTTATATTACGTTATTGATGTATATGAAGGTCAAACGGAGACCTAGAGGCCAACTCGCCAGGAATGATGTCAAATATTACCGCCGAGATTTTAGGTTGGGTTAGGTTAGGTTATATTACGTTATTGATGTATATAAAGGTCCCACGGAGACGTAGAGGCCAACTCGCCAGGAATGATATCAAATATTACCGCCGAGATTTTAGGTTGGGTTAGGTTAGGTTATATTACGTTATTGATGTATATAAAGGTCCCACGGAGACGTAGAGGCCAACAAGACAGGAATGTGGTCAAATATTACCGCCGAGATGTTAGGTTGGCTTAGGTTAGGTTATATTACGTTATTGATGCATATAAAGGTCCCACGGAGACGTAGAGGCCAACAAGACAGGAATGTGGTCAAATATTACCGCCGAGATGTTAGGTTGGGTTAGGTTAGGTTATATTACGTTATTGATGTATATAAAGGTCCTACGGAGACGTAGAGGCCAAATCGCCAGGTATGTTGTCGAATATTACAGCCTGGATGTTAGGTTGTGTTAGGTTAGGTTATATTACGTTATTGATGTATATAAATGTCCCACGGAGACGCAGAGGCCAACTCGACAGGAATGTTGTCAAATATTGCCACCGAGATGTTAGGTTGGGTTAGGTTAGGTTATATTACGTTATTAATGTATGTAAAGGTCCCACGGAAACGGAGAAGCCAACTCGCCAGGAATGTTGTCAAATATTACCGCCGAGATGATAGGTTGGTTTAGGTTAGGTTATATTACGTTAATGATATATATAAAGGTCCCATGGAGACGTAGAGGACAACAAGCCAGGAATGTGGTCAAATATTACCGCCGGGATGTTAGGTTGGGTTAGGTTAGGCTATATTACGTTATTGATGCATATAAAGGTCCCAAGGAGACGTAGAGGCCAACAAGACAGGAATGTGGTCAAATATTACCGCCGAGATGTTAGGTTGGGTTAGGTTAGGTTATATTACGTAATTGATGCATATAAAGGTCCCACAGAGACGGAGAATCCAACTCGCCAGGAATGTTGTTAAATATTACAGCCGAGATGTTAGGTTGGGTTAGGTTACGTTATATTACGTTATTGATGTATATAAATGTCCCACGGAGACGTAGAGGCCAACTCGACAGGAATGTTGTCAAATATTGCCACCGAGATGTTAGGTTGGGTTAGATTAGGTTATACTACGTTATTAATGTATGTAAAGGTCCCACGTAAACGGAGAAGCCAACTCGCCAGGAATGTTGTCAAATATTACCGCCGGGATGATAGGTTGGGTTAGGTTAGGTTATATTACGTTATTGATATATATAAAGGTCCCACGGAGACGTAGAGGACAACAAGCCAGGAATGTGGTCAAACATTACCGCCGGGATGTTAGGTTGGGTTAGGTTAGGCTATATTACGTTATTGATGTATATAAAGGTCCCACGGAGACGTAGAGGCCAACTCGCCAGGAATGATGTCAAATATTACCGCCGAGATTTTAGGTTGGGTTAGGTTAGTTTATATTACGTTATTGATGTATATAAAGGTCCCACGGAGACGTAGAGGCCAACAAGACAGGAATGTGGTCAAATATTACCGCCGAGATGTTAGGTTGGGTTAGGTTAGGTTATATTACGTAATTGATGCATATAAAGGTCCCACGGAGACGGAGAATCCAACTCGCCAGGAATGTTGTTAAATATTACAGCCGAAATGTTAGGTTGGGTTAGGTTAGGTTATATTACGTTATTGATGTATATAAATGTCCCACGGAGACGTAGAGGCCAACAAGACAGGAATGTGGTCAAATATTACCGCCGAGATGTTAGGTTGGCTTAGGTTAGGTTATATTACGTTATTGATGCATATAAAGGTCCCACGGAGACGTAGAGGCCAACAAGACAGGAATGTGGTCAAATATTACCGCCGAGATTTTAGGTTGGGTTAGGTTAGGTTATATTACGTTATTGATGTATATAAAGGTCCTACGGAGACGTAGAGGCCAATTCGCCAGGTATGTTGTCGAATATTACAGCCTGGATGTTAGGTTGTGTTAGGTTAGGTTATATTACGTTATTGATGTATATAAATGTCCCACGGAAACGGAGAAGCCAACTCGCCAGGAATGTTGTCAAATATTACCGCCGAGATGATAGGTTGGGTTAGGTTAGGTTATATTACGTTATTGATATATATAAAGGTCCCATGGAGACGTAGAGGACAACAAGCCAGGAATGTGGTCAAATATTACCGCCGGGATGTTAGGTTGGGTTAGGTTAGGCTATATTACGTTTTTGATGTATATAAAGGTCCCTCGGAGACGTAGAGGCCAACAAGCCAGGAATGTGGTCAAATATTACCGCCGAGATGTTATGTTGGGTTAGGTTAGGTTATATTACGTTATTGATGTATATAAAGGTCCTACGGAGACGTAGGGGCCAACTCGCCACGATTGTTGTCGAATATTACAGCCTGGATGTTAGGTTGTGTTAGGTTAGGTTATATTACGTTATTGATGTATATGAAGGTCAAACGGAGACCTAGAGGCCAACTCGCCAGGAATGATGTCAAATATTACCGCCGAGATTTTAGGTTGGGTTAGGTTAGGTTATATTACGTTATTGATGTATATAAAGGTCCCACGGTGACATAGAGGCCAACTCGCCAGGAATGATGTCAAATATTACCGCCGAGATTTTAGGTTGGGTTAGGTTATGTTATATTACGTTATTGATGTATATAAAGGTCCCACGGAGACGCAGAGGCCAACAAGACAGGAATGTGGTCAAATATTACCGCCGAGATGTTAGGTTGGGTTAGGTTAGGTTATATTACGTTATTGATGCATATAAAGGTCCCACGGAGACGGAGAAGCCAACTCGCCAGGAATGTTGTCAAATATTACAGCCGAGATGTTAGGTTGGGTTAGGTTAGGTTATATTACGTTATTGATGTATATAAATGTCCAACGGAGACGCAGAGGCCAACTCGACAGGAATGTCGTCAAATATTGCCACCGAGATGTTAGGTTGGGTTAGGTTAGGTTATATTACGTTATTGATGTATATGAAGGTCAAACGTAGACCTAGAGGCCAACTCGCCAGGAATGATGTCAAATATTACCGCCGAGATTTTAGGTTGGGTTAGGTTAGGTTATATTACGTTATTGATGTATATAAAGGTCCCACGGAGACGTAGAGGCCAACTCGCCAGGAATGATGTCAAATATTACCGCCGAGATTTTAGGTTGGGTTAGGCTAGGTTATATTACGTTATTGATGTATATAAAGGTCCCACGGAGACGTAGAGGCCAACTCGACAGGAATGTCGTCAAATATTGCCACCGAGATGTTAGGTTGGGTTAGGTTACTTTATATTACGTTATTAATGTATGTAAAGGTCCCACGGAAACGGAGAAGCCAATTCGCCAGGAATGTTGTCAAATATTACAGCCGAGATGTTAGGTTGGGTTATGTTAGGTTATATTACGTTATTGATGTATATAAAGGTCCCACGGAGACGTAGAGGCCAACTCGCCAGGAATGATGTCAAATATTACCGCCGAGATTTTAGGTTGGGTTAGGTTAGGTTATATTACGTTATTGATGTATATAAAGGTCCCACGGAGACGTAGAGGCCAACAAGCCAGGAATGTGGTCAAATATTACCGCCGAGATGATATGTTGGGTTAGGTTAGGTTATATTACGTTATTGATGTATATAAAGGTCCTACGGAGACGTAGAGGCCAACTCGCCAGGTGTGTTGTCGAATATTACAGCCTGGATGTTAGGTTGTGTTAGGTTAGGTTATATTACGTTATTGATGTATATGAAGGTCCCACGGAGACGTAGAGGCCAACTCGCCAGGAATGTTGTCAAATATTACAGCCGAGATGTTAGGTTGGGTTAGGTTAGGTTATATTACGTTATTGATGTATATAAATGTCCCACGGAGACGGAGAAGCCAATTCGCCAGGAATGTTGTCAAATATTACAGCCGAGATGTTAGGTTGGGTTAGGTTAGGTTATATTACGTTATTGATGTATATAAATGTCCCACGGTGACATAGAGGCCAACTCGACAGGAATGTTGTCAAATATTGCCACCGAGATGTTAGGTTGAGTTAGGTTAGGATATATTACGTTATTAATGTATGTAAAGGTCCCACGGAAACGGAGAAGCCAACTCGCCAGGAATGTTGTCAAATATTACCGCCGAGATGATAGGTTGGGTTAGGTTAGGTTATATTACGTTATTGATATATATAAAGGTCCCACGGAGACGTAGAGGACAACAAGCCAGGAATGTGGTCAAATATTACCGCCGGGATGTTAGGTTGGGTTAGGTTAGGCTATATTACGTTATTGATGTATATAAAGGTCCCTCGGAGACGTAGAGGCCAACAAGCCAGGAATGTGGTCAAATATTACCGCCGAGATGTTATGTTGGGTTAGGTTAGGTTATATTACGTTATTGATGTATATAAAGGTCCTACGGAGACGTAGAGGCCAACTCGCCAGGTATGTTGTCGAATATTACAGCCTGGATGTTAGGTTGTGTTCGGTTAGGTTATATTACGTTATTGATGTATATGAAGGTCAAATGGAGACCTAGAGGCCAACTCGCCACGAATGATGTCAAATATTACCGCCGAGATTTTAGGTAGGGTTAGGTTAGGTTATATTACGTTATTGATGTATATAAAGGTCCCACGGAGACGTAGAGGCCAACTCGCCAGGAATGATGTCAAATATTACCGCCGAGATTTTAGGTTGGGTTAGGTTAGGTTATATTACGTCATTGGTGTATATAAATGTCCCACGGAGACGCAGAGGCCAACTCGACAGGAATGTGGTCAAATATTACCGCCGGGATGTTAGGTTGGGTTAGGTTAGGTTATATTACGTAATTGATGCATATAAAGGTCCCACGGAGACGGAGAATCCAACTCGCCAGGAATGTTGTTAAATATTACAGCCGAAATGTTAGGTTGGGTTAGGTTAGGTTATATTACGTTATTGATGTATATAAATGTCCCACGGAGACGTAGAGGCCAACAAGACAGGAATGTGGTCAAATATTACCGCCGAGATGTTAGGTTGGCTTAGGTTAGGTTATATTACGTTATTGATGCATATAAAGGTCCCACGGAGACGTAGAGGCCAACAAGACAGGAATGTGGTCAAATATTACCGCCGAGATTTTAGGTTGGGTTAGGTTAGGTTATATTACGTTATTGATGTATATAAAGGTCCTACGGAGACGTAGAGGCCAATTCGCCAGGTATGTTGTCGAATATTACAGCCTGGATGTTAGGTTGTGTTAGGTTAGGTTATATTACGTTATTGATGTATATAAATGTCCCACGGAAACGGAGAAGCCAACTCGCCAGGAATGTTGTCAAATATTACCGCCGAGATGATAGGTTGGGTTAGGTTAGGTTATATTACGTTATTGATATATATAAAGGTCCCATGGAGACGTAGAGGACAACAAGCCAGGAATGTGGTCAAATATTACCGCCGGGATGTTAGGTTGGGTTAGGTTAGGCTATATTACGTTTTTGATGTATATAAAGGTCCCTCGGAGACGTAGAGGCCAACAAGCCAGGAATGTGGTCAAATATTACCGCCGAGATGTTATGTTGGGTTAGGTTAGGTTATATTACGTTATTGATGTATATAAAGGTCCTACGGAGACGTAGGGGCCAACTCGCCACGATTGTTGTCGAATATTACAGCCTGGATGTTAGGTTGTGTTAGGTTAGGTTATATTACGTTATTGATGTATATGAAGGTCAAACGGAGACCTAGAGGCCAACTCGCCAGGAATGATGTCAAATATTACCGCCGAGATTTTAGGTTGGGTTAGGTTAGGTTATATTACGTTATTGATGTATATAAAGGTCCCACGGTGACATAGAGGCCAACTCGCCAGGAATGATGTCAAATATTACCGCCGAGATTTTAGGTTGGGTTAGGTTATGTTATATTACGTTATTGATGTATATAAAGGTCCCACGGAGACGCAGAGGCCAACAAGACAGGAATGTGGTCAAATATTACCGCCGAGATGTTAGGTTGGGTTAGGTTAGGTTATATTACGTTATTGATGCATATAAAGGTCCCACGGAGACGGAGAAGCCAACTCGCCAGGAATGTTGTCAAATATTACAGCCGAGATGTTAGGTTGGGTTAGGTTAGGTTATATTACGTTATTGATGTATATAAATGTCCAACGGAGACGCAGAGGCCAACTCGACAGGAATGTCGTCAAATATTGCCACCGAGATGTTAGGTTGGGTTAGGTTAGGTTATATTACGTTATTGATGTATATGAAGGTCAAACGTAGACCTAGAGGCCAACTCGCCAGGAATGATGTCAAATATTACCGCCGAGATTTTAGGTTGGGTTAGGTTAGGTTATATTACGTTATTGATGTATATAAAGGTCCCACGGAGACGTAGAGGCCAACTCGCCAGGAATGATGTCAAATATTACCGCCGAGATTTTAGGTTGGGTTAGGCTAGGTTATATTACGTTATTGATGTATATAAAGGTCCCACGGAGACGTAGAGGCCAACTCGACAGGAATGTCGTCAAATATTGCCACCGAGATGTTAGGTTGGGTTAGGTTACTTTATATTACGTTATTAATGTATGTAAAGGTCCCACGGAAACGGAGAAGCCAATTCGCCAGGAATGTTGTCAAATATTACAGCCGAGATGTTAGGTTGGGTTATGTTAGGTTATATTACGTTATTGATGTATATAAAGGTCCCACGGAGACGTAGAGGCCAACTCGCCAGGAATGATGTCAAATATTACCGCCGAGATTTTAGGTTGGGTTAGGTTAGGTTATATTACGTTATTGATGTATATAAAGGTCCCACGGAGACGTAGAGGCCAACAAGCCAGGAATGTGGTCAAATATTACCGCCGAGATGATATGTTGGGTTAGGTTAGGTTATATTACGTTATTGATGTATATAAAGGTCCTACGGAGACGTAGAGGCCAACTCGCCAGGTGTGTTGTCGAATATTACAGCCTGGATGTTAGGTTGTGTTAGGTTAGGTTATATTACGTTATTGATGTATATGAAGGTCCCACGGAGACGTAGAGGCCAACTCGCCAGGAATGTTGTCAAATATTACAGCCGAGATGTTAGGTTGGGTTAGGTTAGGTTATATTACGTTATTGATGTATATAAATGTCCCACGGAGACGGAGAAGCCAATTCGCCAGGAATGTTGTCAAATATTACAGCCGAGATGTTAGGTTGGGTTAGGTTAGGTTATATTACGTTATTGATGTATATAAATGTCCCACGGTGACATAGAGGCCAACTCGACAGGAATGTTGTCAAATATTGCCACCGAGATGTTAGGTTGAGTTAGGTTAGGATATATTACGTTATTAATGTATGTAAAGGTCCCACGGAAACGGAGAAGCCAACTCGCCAGGAATGTTGTCAAATATTACCGCCGAGATGATAGGTTGGGTTAGGTTAGGTTATATTACGTTATTGATATATATAAAGGTCCCACGGAGACGTAGAGGACAACAAGCCAGGAATGTGGTCAAATATTACCGCCGGGATGTTAGGTTGGGTTAGGTTAGGCTATATTACGTTATTGATGTATATAAAGGTCCCTCGGAGACGTAGAGGCCAACAAGCCAGGAATGTGGTCAAATATTACCGCCGAGATGTTATGTTGGGTTAGGTTAGGTTATATTACGTTATTGATGTATATAAAGGTCCTACGGAGACGTAGAGGCCAACTCGCCAGGTATGTTGTCGAATATTACAGCCTGGATGTTAGGTTGTGTTCGGTTAGGTTATATTACGTTATTGATGTATATGAAGGTCAAATGGAGACCTAGAGGCCAACTCGCCACGAATGATGTCAAATATTACCGCCGAGATTTTAGGTAGGGTTAGGTTAGGTTATATTACGTTATTGATGTATATAAAGGTCCCACGGAGACGTAGAGGCCAACTCGCCAGGAATGATGTCAAATATTACCGCCGAGATTTTAGGTTGGGTTAGGTTAGGTTATATTACGTCATTGGTGTATATAAATGTCCCACGGAGACGCAGAGGCCAACTCGACAGGAATGTGGTCAAATATTACCGCCGGGATGTTAGGTTGGGTTAGGTTAGGTTATATTACGTTATTGATGTATATGAAGGTCAAACGGAGACCTAGAGGCCAACTCGCCAGGAATGATGTCAAATATTACCGCCGAGATTTTAGGTTGGGTTAGGTTAGGTTATATTACGTTATTGATGTATATAAAAGTCCCACGGAGACGTAGAGGCCAACTCGCCAGGAATGATGTCAAATATTACCGCCGAGATTTTAGGTTGGGTTAGGTTAGGTTATATTACGTTATTGATGTATATAAAGGTCCCACGGAGACGTAGAGGCCAACAAGACAGGAATGTGGTCAAATATTACCGCCGAGATGTTAGGTTGGGTTAGGTTAGGTTATATTACGTTATTGATGCATATAAAGGTCCCACGGAGACGTAGAGGCCAACAAGCCAGGAATGTGGTCAAATATTACCGCCGAGATGTTATGTTTGGTTAGGTTAGGTTATATTACGTTATTGATGTATATAAAGGTCCTACGGAGACGTAGAGGCCAACTCGCCAGGTATGTTGTCGAATATTACAGCCTGGATGTTAGGTTGTGTTCGGTTAGGTTATATTACGTTATTGATGTATATGAAGGTCAAACGGAGACCTAGAGGCCAACTCGCCAGGAATGATGTCAAATATTACCGCCGAGATTTTAGGTTGGGTTAGGTTAGGTTATATTACGTTATTGATGTATATAAAGGTCCCACGGAGACGTAGAGGCCAACTCGCCAGGTATGATGTCAAATATTACCGCCGAGATTTTAGGTTGGGTTAGGTTAGGTTATATTACGTTATTGATGTATATAAAGGTCCCACGGAGACGTAGAGGCCAACAAGACAGGAATGTGGTCAAATATTACCGCCGAGATGTTAGGTTGGCTTAGGTTAGGTTATATTACGTTATTGATGCATATAAAGGTCCCACGGAGACGGAGAAGCCAACTCGCCAGGAATGTTGTCAAATATTACCGCCGAGATGATAGGTTGGGTTAGGTTAGGTTATATTACGTTATTGATGTATATAAATGTCCCACGGAGACGCAGAGGCCAACTCGACAGGAATGTGGTCAAATATTACAGCCGGGATATTAGGTTGGGTTAGGTTAGGTTATATTACGTTATTGATGTATATAAAGGTCCCACGGAGACGTAGAGGCCAACAAGAGAGGAATGTGGACAAATATTACCGCCGAGATGTTAGGTTGGGTTAGGTTAGGTTATATTACGTTATTGATGCATATAAAGGTCCCACGGAGACGGAGAAGCCAACCCGCCAGGAATGTTGTCAAATATTACAGCCGAGATGTTAGGTTGGGTTAGGTTAGGTTATATTACGTTATTGATGTATATAAATGTCCCACGGAGACGCAGAGGCCAACTCGACAGGAATGTTGTCAAATATTGCCACCGAGATGTTAGGTTGGGTTAGGTTAGGTTATATTACGTTATTAATGTATGTAAAGGTCCCACGGAAACGGAGAAGCCAACTCGCCAGGAATGTTGTCAAATATTACCGCCGGGATGATAGGTTGGGTTAGGTTAGGTTATATTACGTTATTGATATATATAAAGGTCCCACGGAGACGTAGAGGACAACAAGCCAGGAATGTGGTCAAATATTACCGCCGGGATGTTAGGTTGGGTTAGGTTAGGCTATATTACGTTATTGATGTATATAAAGGTCCCTCGGAGGCGTAGAGGCCAACAAGCCAGGAATGTGGTCAAATATTACCGCCGAGATGTTATGTTGGGTTAGGTTAGGTTATATTACGTTATTGATGTATATAAAGGTCCCACGGAGACGTAGAGGCCAACAAGACAGGAATGTGGTCAAATATTACCGCCGAGATGTTAGGTTGGCTTAGGTTAGGTTATATTACGTTATTGATGCATATAAAGGTCCCACGGAGACGGAGAAGCCAACTCGCCAGGAATGTTGTCAAATATTACAGCCGAGATGTTAGGTTGGGTTAGGTTAGGTTATATTACGTCATTGATGTATATAAATGTCCCACGGAGACGCAGAGGCCAACTCGACAGGAATGTGGTCAAATATTACCGCCGGGATGTTAGGTTGGGTTAGGTTAGGTTATATTACGTTATTGATGTATATGAAGGTCAAACGGAGACCTAGAGGCCAACTCGCCAGGAATGATGTCAAATATTACCGCCGAGATTTTAGGTTGGGTTAGGTTAGGTTATATTACGTTATTGATGTATATAAAAGTCCCTCGGAGACGTAGAGGCCAACTCGCCAGGAATGATGTCAAATATTACCGCCGAGATTTTAGGTTGGGTTAGGTTAGGTTATATTACGTTATTGATGTATATAAAGGTCCCACGGAGACGTAGAGGCCAACAAGACAGGAATGTGGTCAAATATTACCGCCGAGATGTTAGGTTGGGTTAGGTTAGGTTATATTACGTTATTGATGCATATAAAGGTCCCACGGAGACGTAGAGGCCAACAAGCCAGGAATGTGGTCAAATATTACCGCCGAGATGTTATGTTTGGTTAGGTTAGGTTATATTACGTTATTGATGTATATAAAGGTCCTACGGAGACGTAGAGGCCAACTCGCCAGGTATGTTGTCGAATATTACAGCCTGGATGTTAGGTTGTGTTCGGTTAGGTTATATTACGTTATTGATGTATATGAAGGTCAAACGGAGACCTAGAGGCCAACTCGCCAGGAATGATGTCAAATATTACCGCCGAGATTTTAGGTTGGGTAAGGTTAGGTTATATTACGTTATTGATGTATATAAAGGTCCCACGGAGACGTAGAGGCCAACTCGCCAGGTATGATGTCAAATATTACCGCCGAGATTTTAGGTTGGGTTAGGTTAGGTTATATTACGTTATTGATGTATATAAAGGTCCCACGGAGACGTAGAGGCCAACAAGACAGGAATGTGGTCAAATATTACCGCCGAGATGTTAGGTTGGCTTAGGTTAGGTTATATTACGTTATTGATGCATATAAAGGTCCCACGGAGACGGAGAAGCCAACTCGCCAGGAATGTTGTCAAATATTACAGCCGAGATGTTATGTTGGGTTAGGTTAGGTTATATTACGTTATTGATGTATATAAATGTCCCACGGAGACGCAGAGGCCAACTCGACAGGAATGTGGTCAAATATTACAGCCGGGATATTAGGTTGGGTTAGGTTAGGTTATATTACTTTATTGATGTATATAAAGGTCCCACGGAGACGTAGAGGCCAACAAGAGAGGAATGTGGTCAAATATTACCGCCGAGATGTTAGGTTGGGTTAGGTTAGGTTATGTTACGTTATTGATGCATATAAAGGTCCCACGGAGACGGAGAAGCCAACCCGCCAGGAATGTTGTCAAATATTACAGCCGAGATGTTAGGTTGGGTTAGGTTAGGTTATATTACGTTATTGATGTATATAAATGTCCCACGGAGACGCAGAGGCCAACTCGACAGGAATGTTGTCAAATATTGCCACCGAGATGTTAGGTTGGGTTAGGTTAGGTTATATTACGTTATTAATGTATGTAAAGGTCCCACGGAAACGGAGAAGCCAACTCGCCAGGAATGTTGTCAAATATTACCGCCGGGATGATAGGTTGGGTTAGGTTAGGTTATATTACGTTATTGATATATATAAAGGTCCCACGGAGACGTAGAGGACAACAAGCCAGGAATGTGGTCAAATATTACCGCCGGGATGTTAGGTTGGGTTAGGTTAGGCTATATTACGTTATTGATGTATATAAAGGTCCCTCGGAGGCGTAGAGGCCAACAAGCCAGGAATGTGGTCAAATATTACCGCCGATATTTTAGGTTGGGTTAGGTTAGGTTATATTACGTTATTGATGTATATAAAGGTCCCACGGAGACGTAGAGGCCAACAAGACAGGAATGTGGTCAAATATTACCGCCGAGATGTTAGGTTGGGTTAGGTTAGGTTATATTACGTTATTGATGCATATAAAGGTCCCACGGAGACGTAGAGGCCAACAAGCCAGGAATGTGGTCAAATATTACCGCCGAGATGTTATGTTTGGTTAGGTTAGGTTATATTACGTTATTGATGTATATAAAGGTCCTACGGAGACGTAGAGGCCAACTCGCCAGGTATGTTGTCGAATATTACAGCCTGGATGTTAGGTTGTGTTCGGTTAGGTTATATTACGTTATTGATGTATATGAAGGTCAAACGGAGACCTAGAGGCCAACTCGCCAGGAATGATGTCAAATATTACCGCCGAGATTTTAGGTTAGGTTATATTACGTTATATTACGTTATTGATGTATATAAAGATCCCACGGAGACGTAGAGGCCAACTCGCCAGGAATGATGTCAAATATTACCGCCGAGATTTTAGGTTGGGTTAGGTTAGGTTATATTACGTTATTGATGTATATAAATGTCCCACGGAGACGCAGAGGCCAACTCGACAGGAATGTGGTCAAATATTACCGCCGGGATATTAGGTTGGCTTAGGTTAGGTTATATTACGTTATTGATGTATATAAAGGTCCCACGGAGACGTAGAGGCCAACAAGAGAGGAATGTGGTCAAATATTACCGCCGAGATGTTAGGTTGGGTTAGGTTAGGTTATATTACGTTATTGATGCATATAAAGGTCCCACGGAGACGGAGAAGCCAACTCGGCAGGAATGTTGTCAAATATTACAGCCGAGATGTTAGGTTGGGTTAGGTTAGGTTATATTACGTTATTGATGTATATAAATGTCCCACGGAGACGCAGAGGCCAACTCGACAGGAATGTTGTCAAATATTGCCACCGAGATGTTAGGTTGGGTTAGGTTAGGTTATATTACGTTATTAATGTATGTAAAGGTCCCACGGAAACGGAGAAGCCAACTCGCCAGGAATGTTGTCAAATATTACCGCCGAGATGATAGGTTGGGTTAGGTTAGGTTATATTACGTTATTAATATATATAAAGGTCCCACGGAGACGTAGAGGACAACAAGCCAGGAATGTGGTCAAATATTACCGCCGGGATGTTAGGTTGGGTTAGGTTAGGCTATATTACGTTTTTGATGTATATAAAGGTCCCTCGGAGACGTAGAGGCCAACAAGCCAGGAATGTTGTCAAATATTACAGCCGAGATGTTAGGTTGGGTTAGGTTAGGTTATATTACGTTATTGATGTATATAAAGGTCCTACGGAGACGTAGAGGCCAACTCGCCAGGTATGTTGTCGAATATTACAGCCTGGATGTTAGGTTGTGTTCGGTTAGGTTATATTACGTTATTGATGTATATGAAGGTCAAACGTAGACCTAGAGGCCAACTCGCCAGGAATGATGTCAAATATTACCGCCGAGATTTTAGGTTGGGTTAGGTTAGGTTATATTACGTTATTGATGTATATAAAGGTCCCACGGAGACGTAGAGGCCAACTCGCCAGGAATGATGTCAAATATTACCGCCGAGATTTTAGGTTGGGTTAGGTTAGGTTATATTACGTTATTGATGTATATAAAGGTCCCACGGAGACGTAGAGGCCAACAAGACAGGAATGTGGTCAAATATTACCGCCGAGATGTTAGGTTGGCTTAGGTTAGGTTATATTACGTTATTGATGCATATAAAGGTCCCACGGAGACGGAGAAGCCAACTCGCCAGGAATGTTGTCAAATATTACAGCCGAGATGTTAGGTTGGGTTAGGTTAGGTTATATTACGTTATTGATGTATATAAAGGTCCCACGGAGACGTAGAGGCCAACAAGACAGGAATGTGGTCAAATATTACCGCCGAGATGTTAGGTTGGGTTAGGTTAGGTTATATTACGTTATTGATGTATATAAATGTCCCACGGAGACGCAGAGGCCAACTCGACAGGAATGTTGTCAAATATTGCCACCGAGATGTTAGGTTGGGTTAGGTTAGGTTATATTACGTTATTAATGTATGTAAAGGTCCCACGGAAACGGAGAAGCCAACTCGCCAGGAATGTTGTCAAATATTACCGCCGAGATGATAGGTTGGGTTAGGTTAGGTTATATTACGTTATTAATATATATAAAGGTCCCACGGAGACGTAGAGGACAACAAGCCAGGAATGTGGTCAAATATTACCGCCGGGATGTTAGGTTGGGTTAGGTTAGGCTATATTACGTTTTTGATGTATATAAAGGTCCCTCGGAGACGTAGAGGCCAACAAGCCAGGAATGTTGTCAAATATTACAGCCGAGATGTTAGGTTGGGTTAGGTTAGGTTATATTACGTTATTGATGTATATAAAGGTCCTACGGAGACGTAGAGGCCAACTCGCCAGGTATGTTGTCGAATATTACAGCCTGGATGTTAGGTTGTGTTCGGTTAGGTTATATTACGTTATTGATGTATATGAAGGTCAAACGTAGACCTAGAGGCCAACTCGCCAGGAATGATGTCAAATATTACCGCCGAGATTTTAGGTTGGGTTAGGTTAGGTTATATTACGTTATTGATGTATATAAAGGTCCCACGGAGACGTAGAGGCCAACTCGCCAGGAATGATGTCAAATATTACCGCCGAGATTTTAGGTTGGGTTAGGTTAGGTTATATTACGTTATTGATGTATATAAAGGTCCCACGGAGACGTAGAGGCCAACAAGACAGGAATGTGGTCAAATATTACCGCCGAGATGTTAGGTTGGCTTAGGTTAGGTTATATTACGTTATTGATGCATATAAAGGTCCCACGGAGACGGAGAAGCCAACTCGCCAGGAATGTTGTCAAATATTACAGCCGAGATGTTAGGTTGGGTTAGGTTAGGTTATATTACGTTATTAATGTATGTAAAGGTCCCACGGAAACGGAGAAGCCAACCCGCCAGGAATGTTGTCAAATATTACCGCCGAGATGATAGGTTGGGTTAGGTTAGGTTATATTACGTTATTAATATATATAAAGGTCCCACGGAGACGTAGAGGACAACAAGCCAGGAATGTGGTCAAATATTACCGCCGGGATGTTAGGTTGGGTTAGGTTAGGCTATATTACGTTTTTGATGTATATAAAGGTCCCTCGGAGACGTAGAGGCCAACAAGCCAGGAATGTTGTCAAATATTACAGCCGAGATGTTAGGTTGGGTTAGGTTAGGTTATATTACGTTATTGATGTATATAAAGGTCCTACGGAGACGTAGAGGCCAACTCGCCAGGTATGTTGTCGAATATTACAGCCTGGATGTTAGGTTGTGTTCGGTTAGGTTATATTACGTTATTGATGTATATGAAGGTCAAACGTAGACCTAGAGGCCAACTCGCCAGGAATGATGTCAAATATTACCGCCGAGATTTTAGGTTGGGTTAGGTTAGGTTATATTACGTTATTGATGTATATAAAGGTCCCACGGAGACGTAGAGGCCAACTCGCCAGGAATGATGTCAAATATTACCGCCGAGATTTTAGGTTGGGTTAGGTTAGGTTATATTACGTTATTGATGTATATAAAGGTCCCACGGAGACGTAGAGGCCAACAAGACAGGAATGTGGTCAAATATTACCGCCGAGATGTTAGGTTGGCTTAGGTTAGGTTATATTACGTTATTGATGCATATAAAGGTCCCACGGAGACGGAGAAGCCAACTCGCCAGGAATGTTGTCAAATATTACAGCCGAGATGTTAGGTTGGGTTAGGTTAGGTTATATTACGTTATTGATGTATATAAAGGTCCCACGGAGACGTAGAGGCCAACAAGACAGGAATGTGGTCAAATATTACCGCCGAGGTGTTAGGTTGGGTTAGGTTAGGTTATATTACGTTATTGATGTATATAAAGGTCCCACGGAGACGTAGAGGCCAACTCGCCAGGTATGATGTCAAATATTACCGCCGAGATTTTAGGTTGGGTTAGGTTAGGTTATATTACGTTATTGATGTATATAAAGGTCCCACGGAGACGTAGAGGCCAACAAGACAGGAATGTGGTCAAATATTACCGCCGAGATGTTAGGTTGGCTTAGGTTAGGTTATATTACGTTATTGATGCATATAAAGGTCCCACGGAGACGGAGAAGCCAACTCGCCAGGAATGTTGTCAAATATTACAGCCGAGATGTTATGTTGGGTTAGGTTAGGTTATATTACGTTATTGATGTATATAAATGTCCCACGGAGACGCAGAGGCCAACTCGACAGGAATGTGGTCAAATATTACAGCCGGGATATTAGGTTGGGTTAGGTTAGGTTATATTACGTTATTGATGTATATAAAGGTCCCACGGAGACGTAGAGGCCAACAAGAGAGGAATGTGGACAAATATTACCGCCGAGATGTTAGGTTGGGTTAGGTTAGGTTATATTACGTTATTGATGCATATAAAGGTCCCACGGAGACGGAGAAGCCAACCCGCCAGGAATGTTGTCAAATATTACAGCCGAGATGTTAGGTTGGGTTAGGTTAGGTTATATTACGTTATTGATGTATATAAATGTCCCACGGAGACGCAGAGGCCAACTCGACAGGAATGTTGTCAAATATTGCCACCGAGATGTTAGGTTGGGTTAGGTTAGGTTATATTACGTTATTAATGTATGTAAAGGTCCCACGGAAACGGAGAAGCCAACTCGCCAGGAATGTTGTCAAATATTACCGCCGGGATGATAGGTTGGGTTAGGTTAGGTTATATTACGTTATTGATATATATAAAGGTCCCACGGAGACGTAGAGGACAACAAGCCAGGAATGTGGTCAAATATTACCGCCGGGATGTTAGGTTGGGTTAGGTTAGGCTATATTACGTTATTGATGTATATAAAGGTCCCTCGGAGGCGTAGAGGCCAACAAGCCAGGATTGTGGTCAAATATTACCGCCGAGATGTTATGTTGGGTTAGGTTAGGTTATATTACGTTATTGATGTATATAAAGGTCCCACGGAGACGTAGAGGCCAACAAGACAGGAATGTGGTCAAATATTACCGCCGAGATGTTAGGTTGGCTTAGGTTAGGTTATATTACGTTATTGATGCATATAAAGGTCCCACGGAGACGGAGAAGCCAACTCGCCAGGAATGTTGTCAAATATTACAGTCGAGATGTTAGGTTGGGTTAGGTTAGGTTATATTACGTCATTGATGTATATAAATGTCCCACGGAGACGCAGAGGCCAACTCGACAGGAATGTGGTCAAATATTACCGCCGGGATGTTAGGTTGGGTTAGGTTAGGTTATATTACGTTATTGATGTATATGAAGGTCAAACGGAGACCTAGAGGCCAACTCGCCAGGAATGATGTCGAATATTACCGCCGAGATTTTAGGTTGGGTTAGGTTAGGTTATATTACGTTATTGATGTATATAAAAGTCCCACGGAGACGTAGAGGCCAACTCGCCAGGAATGATGTCAAATATTACCGCCGAGATTTTAGGTTGGGTTAGGTTAGGTTATATTACGTTATTGATGTATATAAAGGTCCCACGGAGACGTAGAGGCCAACAAGACAGGAATGTGGTCAAATATTACCGCCGAGATGTTAGGTTGGGTTAGGTTAGGTTATATTACGTTATTGATGCATATAAAGGTCCCACGGAGACGTAGAGGCCAACAAGCCAGGAATGTGGTCAAATATTACCGCCGAGATGTTATGTTTGGTTAGGTTAGGTTATATTACGTTATTGATGTATATAAAGGTCCTACGGAGACGTAGAGGCCAACTCGCCAGGTATGTTGTCGAATATTACAGCCTGGATGTTAGGTTGTGTTCGGTTAGGTTATATTACGTTATTGATGTATATGAAGGTCAAACGGAGACCTAGAGGCCAACTCGCCAGGAATGATGTCAAATATTACCGCCGAGATTTTAGGTTGGGTAAGGTTAGGTTATATTACGTTATTGATGTATATAAAGGTCCCACGGAGACGTAGAGGCCAACTCGCCAGGTATGATGTCAAATATTACCGCCGAGATTTTAGGTTGGGTTAGGTTAGGTTATATTACGTTATTGATGTATATAAAGGTCCCACGGAGACGTAGAGGCCAACAAGACAGGAATGTGGTCAAATATTACCGCCGAGATGTTAGGTTGGCTTAGGTTAGGTTATATTACGTTATTGATGCATATAAAGGTCCCACGGAGACGGAGAAGCCAACTCGCCAGGAATGTTGTCAAATATTACAGCCGAGATGTTATGTTGGGTTAGGTTAGGTTATATTACGTTATTGATGTATATAAATGTCCCACGGAGACGCAGAGGCCAACTCGACAGGAATGTGGTCAAATATTACAGCCGGGATATTAGGTTGGGTTAGGTTAGGTTATATTACGTTATTGATGTATATAAAGGTCCCACGGAGACGTAGAGGCCAACAAGAGAGGAATGTGGTCAAATATTACCGCCGAGATGTTAGGTTGGGTTAGGTTAGGTTATGTTACGTTATTGATGCATATAAAGGTCCCACGGAGACGGAGAAGCCAACCCGCCAGGAATGTTGTCAAATATTACAGCCGAGATGTTAGGTTGGGTTAGGTTAGGTTATATTACGTTATTGATGTATATAAATGTCCCACGGAGACGCAGAGGCCAACTCGACAGGAATGTTGTCAAATATTGCCACCGAGATGTTAGGTTGGGTTAGGTTAGGTTATATTACGTTATTAATGTATGTAAAGGTCCCACGGAAACGGAGAAGCCAACTCGCCAGGAATGTTGTCAAATATTACCGCCGGGATGATAGGTTGGGTTAGGTTAGGTTATATTACGTTATTGATATATATAAAGGTCCCACGGAGACGTAGAGGACAACAAGCCAGGAATGTGGTCAAATATTACCGCCGGGATGTTAGGTTGGGTTAGGTTAGGCTATATTACGTTATTGATGTATATAAAGGTCCCTCGGAGGCGTAGAGGCCAACAAGCCAGGAATGTGGTCAAATATTACCGCCGATATTTTAGGTTGGGTTAGGTTAGGTTATATTACGTTATTGATGTATATAAAGGTCCCACGGAGACGTAGAGGCCAACAAGACAGGAATGTGGTCAAATATTACCGCCGAGATGTTAGGTTGGGTTAGGTTAGGTTATATTACGTTATTGATGCATATAAAGGTCCCACGGAGACGTAGAGGCCAACAAGCCAGGAATGTGGTCAAATATTACCGCCGAGATGTTATGTTTGGTTAGGTTAGGTTATATTACGTTATTGATGTATATAAAGGTCCTACGGAGACGTAGAGGCCAACTCGCCAGGTATGTTGTCGAATATTACAGCCTGGATGTTAGGTTGTGTTCGGTTAGGTTATATTACGTTATTGATGTATATGAAGGTCAAACGGAGACCTAGAGGCCAACTCGCCAGGAATGATGTCAAATATTACCGCCGAGATTTTAGGTTGGGTTAGGTTAGGTTATATTACGTTATTGATGTATATAAAGATCCCACGGAGACGTAGAGGCCAACTCGCCAGGAATGATGTCAAATATTACCGCCGAGATTTTAGGTTGGGTTAGGTTAGGTTATATTACGTTATTGATGTATATAAATGTCCCACGGAGACGCAGAGGCCAACTCGACAGGAATGTGGTCAAATATTACCGCCGGGATATTAGGTTGGCTTAGGTTAGGTTATATTACGTTATTGATGTATATAAAGGTCCCACGGAGACGTAGAGGCCAACAAGAGAGGAATGTGGTCAAATATTACCGCCGAGATGTTAGGTTGGGTTAGGTTAGGTTATATTACGTTATTGATGCATATAAAGGTCCCACGGAGACGGAGAAGCCAACTCGGCAGGAATGTTGTCAAATATTACAGCCGAGATGTTAGGTTGGGTTAGGTTAGGTTATATTACGTTATTGATGTATATAAATGTCCCACGGAGACGCAGAGGCCAACTCGACAGGAATGTTGTCAAATATTGCCACCGAGATGTTAGGTTGGGTTAGGTTAGGTTATATTACGTTATTAATGTATGTAAAGGTCCCACGGAAACGGAGAAGCCAACTCGCCAGGAATGTTGTCAAATATTACCGCCGAGATGATAGGTTGGGTTAGGTTAGGTTATATTACGTTATTAATATATATAAAGGTCCCACGGAGACGTAGAGGACAACAAGCCAGGAATGTGGTCAAATATTACCGCCGGGATGTTAGGTTGGGTTAGGTTAGGCTATATTACGTTTTTGATGTATATAAAGGTCCCTCGGAGACGTAGAGGCCAACAAGCCAGGAATGTTGTCAAATATTACAGCCGAGATGTTAGGTTGGGTTAGGTTAGGTTATATTACGTTATTGATGTATATAAAGGTCCTACGGAGACGTAGAGGCCAACTCGCCAGGTATGTTGTCGAATATTACAGCCTGGATGTTAGGTTGTGTTCGGTTAGGTTATATTACGTTATTGATGTATATGAAGGTCAAACGTAGACCTAGAGGCCAACTCGCCAGGAATGATGTCAAATATTACCGCCGAGATTTTAGGTTGGGTTAGGTTAGGTTATATTACGTTATTGATGTATATAAAGGTCCCACGGAGACGTAGAGGCCAACTCGCCAGGAATGATGTCAAATATTACCGCCGAGATTTTAGGTTGGGTTAGGTTAGGTTATATTACGTTATTGATGTATATAAAGGTCCCACGGAGACGTAGAGGCCAACAAGACAGGAATGTGGTCAAATATTACCGCCGAGATGTTAGGTTGGCTTAGGTTAGGTTATATTACGTTATTGATGCATATAAAGGTCCCACGGAGACGGAGAAGCCAACTCGCCAGGAATGTTGTCAAATATTACAGCCGAGATGTTAGGTTGGGTTAGGTTAGGTTATATTACGTTATTGATGTATATAAAGGTCCCACGGAGACGTAGAGGCCAACAAGACAGGAATGTGGTCAAATATTACCGCCGAGATGTTAGGTTGGGTTAGGTTAGGTTATATTACGTTATTGATGTATATAAATGTCCCACGGAGACGCAGAGGCCAACTCGACAGGAATGTTGTCAAATATTGCCACCGAGATGTTAGGTTGGGTTAGGTTAGGTTATATTACGTTATTAATGTATGTAAAGGTCCCACGGAAACGGAGAAGCCAACTCGCCAGGAATGTTGTCAAATATTACCGCCGAGATGATAGGTTGGGTTAGGTTAGGTTATATTACGTTATTAATATATATAAAGGTCCCACGGAGACGTAGAGGACAACAAGCCAGGAATGTGGTCAAATATTACCGCCGGGATGTTAGGTTGGGTTAGGTTAGGCTATATTACGTTTTTGATGTATATAAAGGTCCCTCGGAGACGTAGAGGCCAACAAGCCAGGAATGTTGTCAAATATTACAGCCGAGATGTTAGGTTGGGTTAGGTTAGGTTATATTACGTTATTGATGTATATAAAGGTCCTACGGAGACGTAGAGGCCAACTCGCCAGGTATGTTGTCGAATATTACAGCCTGGATGTTAGGTTGTGTTCGGTTAGGTTATATTACGTTATTGATGTATATGAAGGTCAAACGTAGACCTAGAGGCCAACTCGCCAGGAATGATGTCAAATATTACCGCCGAGATTTTAGGTTGGGTTAGGTTAGGTTATATTACGTTATTGATGTATATAAAGGTCCCACGGAGACGTAGAGGCCAACTCGCCAGGAATGATGTCAAATATTACCGCCGAGATTTTAGGTTGGGTTAGGTTAGGTTATATTACGTTATTGATGTATATAAAGGTCCCACGGAGACGTAGAGGCCAACAAGACAGGAATGTGGTCAAATATTACCGCCGAGATGTTAGGTTGGCTTAGGTTAGGTTATATTACGTTATTGATGCATATAAAGGTCCCACGGAGACGGAGAAGCCAACTCGCCAGGAATGTTGTCAAATATTACAGCCGAGATGTTAGGTTGGGTTAGGTTAGGTTATATTACGTTATTGATGTATATAAAGGTCCCACGGAGACGTAGAGGCCAACAAGACAGGAATGTGGTCAAATATTACCGCCGAGATGTTAGGTTGGGTTAGGTTAGGTTATATTACGTTATTGATGTATATAAATGTCCCACGGAGACGCAGAGGCCAACTCGACAGGAATGTTGTCAAATATTGCCACCGAGATGTTAGGTTGGGTTAGGTTAGGTTATATTACGTTATTAATGTATGTAAAGGTCCCACGGAAACGGAGAAGCCAACCCGCCAGGAATGTTGTCAAATATTACCGCCGAGATGATAGGTTGGGTTAGGTTAGGTTATATTACGTTATTAATATATATAAAGGTCCCACGGAGACGTAGAGGACAACAAGCCAGGAATGTGGTCAAATATTACCGCCGGGATGTTAGGTTGGGTTAGGTTAGGCTATATTACGTTTTTGATGTATATAAAGGTCCCTCGGAGACGTAGAGGCCAACAAGCCAGGAATGTTGTCAAATATTACAGCCGAGATGTTAGGTTGGGTTAGGTTAGGTTATATTACGTTATTGATGTATATAAAGGTCCTACGGAGACGTAGAGGCCAACTCGCCAGGTATGTTGTCGAATATTACAGCCTGGATGTTAGGTTGTGTTCGGTTAGGTTATATTACGTTATTGATGTATATGAAGGTCAAACGTAGACCTAGAGGCCAACTCGCCAGGAATGATGTCAAATATTACCGCCGAGATTTTAGGTTGGGTTAGGTTAGGTTATATTACGTTATTGATGTATATAAAGGTCCCACGGAGACGTAGAGGCCAACTCGCCAGGAATGATGTCAAATATTACCGCCGAGATTTTAGGTTGGGTTAGGTTAGGTTATATTACGTTATTGATGTATATAAAGGTCCCACGGAGACGTAGAGGCCAACAAGACAGGAATGTGGTCAAATATTACCGCCGAGATGTTAGGTTGGCTTAGGTTAGGTTATATTACGTTATTGATGCATATAAAGGTCCCACGGAGACGGAGAAGCCAACTCGCCAGGAATGTTGTCAAATATTACAGCCGAGATGTTAGGTTGGGTTAGGTTAGGTTATATTACGTTATTGATGTATATAAAGGTCCCACGGAGACGTAGAGGCCAACAAGACAGGAATGTGGTCAAATATTACCGCCGAGGTGTTAGGTTGGGTTAGGTTAGGTTATATTACGTTATTGATGCATATAAAGGTCCCACGGAGACGGAGAAGCCAACTCGCCAGGAATGTTGTCAAATATTACAGCCGAGATGTTAGGTTGGGTTAGGTTAGTTTATATTACGTTATTGATGTACATTAATGTCCCACGGAGACGTAGAGGCCAACTCGACAGGAATGTTGTCAAATATTGCCACCGAGATGTTAGGTTGGGTTAGGTTAGGTTATATTACGTTATTAATGTATGTAAAGGACCCACGGAAACGGAGAAGCCAACTCGCCAGGAATGTTGTCAAATATTACCGCCGAGATGATAGGTTGGGTTAGGTTAGGTTATATTACGTTATTGATGTATATAAAGGTCCCACGGACACGTAGAGGACAACAAGCCAGGAATGTGGTCAAATATTACCGCCGGGATGTTAGGTTGGGTTAGGTTAGGTTATATTACGTTATTAATGTATATAAAGGTCCCTCGGAGACGTAGAGGCCAACAAGCCAGGAATGTGGTCAAATATTACCGCCGAAATGTTATGTTGGGTTAGGTTAGTTTATATTACGTTATTGATGTATATAAAGGTCCTACGGAGACGTAGAGGCCAACTCGCCAGGTATGTTGTCGAATATTACAGCCTGGATGTTAGGTTGTGTTAGGTTAGGTTATATTACGTTATTGATGTATATGAAGGTCAAACGGAGACCTAGAGGCCAACTCGTCAGGAATGTTGTCAAATATTACCGCCGAGGTGTTAGGTTGGGTTAGGTTAGGTTATATTACGTTATTGATGTATATAAAGGTCCCACGGACACGTAGAGGACAACAAGCCAGGAATGTGGTCAAATATTACCGCCGGGATGTTAGGTTGGGTTAGGTTAGGTTATATTACGTTATTGACGTATATAAAGGTCCCTCGGAGACGTAGAGGCCAACAAGCCAGGAATGTGGTCAAATATTACCGCCGAGATGTTATGTTGGGTTAGGTTAGGTTATATTACGTTATTGATGTATATAAAGGTCCTACGGAGACTTAGAGGCCAACTCGCCAGGTATGTTGTCGAATATTACAGCCTGGATGTTAGGTTGTGTTAGGTTAGGTTATATTACGTTATTGATGTATATGAAGGTCAAACGGAGACCTAGAGGCCAACTCGCCAGGAATGATGTCAAATATTACCGCCGAGATTTTAGGTTGGGTTAGGTTAGGTTATATTACGTTATTGATGTATATAAAGGTCCCACGGAGACGTAGAGGCCAACTCGCCAGGAATGATGTCAAATATTACCGCCGAGATTTTAGGTTGGGTTAGGTTAGGTTATATTACGTTATTGATGTATATAAAGGTCCCACGGAGACGTAGAGGCCAACAAGACAGGAGTGTGGTCAAATATTACCGCCGAGATGTTAGGTTGGCTTAGGTTAGGTTATATTACGTTATTGATGCATATAAAGGTCCCACGGAGACGGAGAAGCCAACTCGCCAGGAATGTTGTCAAATATTACAGCCGAGATGTTAGGTTGGGTTAGGTTAGGTTATATTACGTTATTGATGTACATAAATGTCCCACGGAGACGCAGAGGCCAACTCGACAGGAATGTGGTCAAATATTACCGCCGGGATATTAGGTTGGGTTAGGTTAGGTTATATTACGTTATTGATGTATATAAAGGTCCCACGGAGACGTAGAGGCCAACAAGAGAGGAATGTGGTCAAATATTACCGCCGAGATGTTAGGTTGGGTTAGGTTAGGTTATATTACGTTATTGATGCATATAAAGGTCCCACGGAGACGGAGAAGCCAACTCGCCAGGAATGTTGTCAAATATTACAGCCGAGATGTTAGGTTGGGTTAGGTTAGGTTATATTACGTTATTGATGTATATAAATGTCCCACGGAGACGCAGAGGCCAACTCGACAGGAATGTTGTCAAATATTGCCACCGAGATGTTAGGTTGGGTTAGGTTAGGTTATATTACGTTATTAATGTATGTAAAGGTCCCACGGAAACGGAGAAGCCAACTCGCCAGGAATGTTGTCAAATATTACCATCGAGATGATAGGTTGGGTTAGGTTAGGTTATATTACGTTATTAATATATATAAAGGTCCCACGGAGACGTAGAGGACAACAAGCCAGGAATGTGGTCAAATATTACCGCCGGGATGTTAGGTTGGGTTAGGTTAGGCTATATTACGTTTTTGATGTATATAAAGGTCCCTCGGAGACGTAGAGGCCAACAAGCCAGGAATGTGGTCAAATATTACCGCCGAGATGTTATGTTGGGTTAGGTTAGGTTATATTACGTTATTGATGTATATAAAGGTCCTTCGGAGACGTAGAGGCCAACTCGCCAGGTATGTTGTCGAATATTACAGCCTGGATGTTAGGTTGTGTTAGGTTAGGTTATATTACGTTATTGATGTATATGAAGGTCAAACGGAGACCTAGAGGCCAACTCGCCAGGAATGATGTCAAATATTACCGCCGAGATTTTAGGTTGGGTTAGGTTAGGTTATATTACGTTATTGATGTATATAAAGGTCCCACGGAGACGTAGAGGCCAACTCGCCAGGAATGATGTCAAATATTACCGCCGAGATTTTAGGTTGGGTTAGGTTAGGTTATATTACGTTATTGATGTATATAAAGGTCCCACGGAGACTTAGAGGCCAACAAGACAGGAGTGTGGTCAAATATTACCGCCGAGATGTTAGGTTGGCTTAGGTTAGGTTATATTACGTTATTGATGCATATAAAGGTCCCACGGAGACGGAGAAGCCAACTCGCCAGGAATGTTGTCAAATATTACAGCCGAGATGTTAGGTTGGGTTAGGTTAGGTTATATTACGTTATTGATGTACATAAATGTCCCACGGAGACGCAGAGGCCAACTCGACAGGAATGTGGTCAAATATTACCGCCGGGATATTAGGTTGGGTTAGGTTAGGTTATATTACGTTATTGATGTATATAAAGGTCCCACGGAGACGTAGAGGCCAACAAGAGAGGAATGTGGTCAAATATTACCGCCGAGATGTTAGGTTGGGTTAGGTTAGGTTATATTACGTTATTGATGCATATAAAGGTCCCACGGAGACGGAGAAGCCAACTCGCCAGGAATGTTGTCAAATATTACAGCCGAGATGTTAGGTTGGGTTAGGTTAGGTTATATTACGTTATTGATGTATATAAATGTCCCACGGAGACGCAGAGGCCAACTCGACAGGAATGTTGTCAAATATTGCCACCGAGATGTTAGGTTGGGTTAGGTTAGGTTATATTACGTTATTAATGTATGTAAAGGTCCCACGGAAACGGAGAAGCCAACTCGCCAGGAATGTTGTCAAATATTACCGCCGAGATGATAGGTTGGGTTAGGTTAGGTTATATTACGTTACTAATATATATAAAGGTCCCACGGAGACGTAGAGGACAACAAGCCAGGAATGTGGTCAAATATTACCGCCGGGATGTTAGGTTGGGTTAGGTTAGGCTATATTACGTTTTTGATGTATATAAAGGTCCCTCGGAGACGTAGAGGCCAACAAGCCAGGAATGTGGTCAAATATTACCGCCGAGATGTTATGTTGGGTTAGGTTAGGTTATATTACGTTATTGATGTATATAAAGGTCCTTCGGAGACGTAGAGGCCAACTCGCCAGGTATGTTGTCGAATATTACAGCCTGGATGTTAGGTTGTGTTAGGTTAGGTTATATTACGTTATTGATGTATATGAAGGTCAAACGGATACCTAGAGGCCAACTCGCCAGGAATGATGTCAAATATTACCGCCGAGATTTTAGGTTGGGTTAGGTTAGGTTATATTACGTTATTGATGTATATAAAGGTCCCACGGAGACGTAGAGGCCAACAAGACAGGAATGTGGTCAAATATTACCGCCGAGATGTTAGGTTGGCTTAGGTTAGGTTATATTACGTTATTGATGCATATAAAGGTCCCACGGAGACGGAGAAGCCAACTCGCCAGAAATGTTGTCAAATATTACAGCCGAGATGTTAGGTTGGGTTAGGTTAGGTTATATTACGTTATTGATGTATATAAAGGTCCCACGGACACGTAGAGGACAACAAGCCAGGAATGTGGTCAAATATTACCGCCGGGATGTTAGGTTGGGTTAGGTTAGGTTATATTACGTTATTGACGTATATAAAGGTCCCTCGGAGACGTAGAGGCCAACAAGCCAGGAATGTGGTCAAATATTACCGCCGAGATGTTATGTTGGGTTAGGTTAGGTTATATTACGTTATTGATGTATATAAAGGTCCTACGGAGACGTAGAGGCCAACTCGCCAGGTATGTTGTCGAATATTACAGCCTGGATGTTAGGTTGTGTTAGGTTAGGTTATATTACGTTATTGATGTATATGAAGGTCAAACGGAGACCTAGAGGCCAACTCGTCAGGAATGTTGTCAAGTATTACCGCCGAGAAGTTAGGTTGGGTTAGGTTAGGTTATATTACGTTATTGATGTACATAAAGGTCCCACGGAGACGTAGAGGCCAACTCGCCAGGTATGTTGTCGAATATTACAGCCTGGATGTTAGGTTGTGTTCGGTTAGGTTATATTACGTTATTGATGTATATTAAGGTCAAACGGAGACCTAGAGGCCAACTCGCCAGGAATGATGTCAAATATTACCGCCGAGATTTTAGGTTGGGTTAGGTTAGGTTATATTACGTTATTGATGTATATAAAGGTCCCACGGAGACGTAGAGGCCAACAAGAGAGGAATGTGGTCAAATATTACCGCCGAGATGTTAGGTTGGGTTAGGTTAGGTTATATTACGTTATTGATGCATATAAAGGTCCCACGGAGACGGAGAAGCCAACTCGCCAGGTATGTTGTCGAATATTACAGCCTGGATGTTAGGTTGTGTTAGGTTAGGTTATATTACGTTATTGATGTATATGAAGGTCAAACGGAGACCTAGAGGCTAACTCGACAGGAATGTTGTCAAATATTGCCACCGAGATGTTAGGTTGGGTTAGGTTAGGTTATATTACGTTATTAATGTATGTAAAGGTGACACGGAAACGGAGAAGCCAACTCGCCAGGAATGTTGTCAAATATTACCGCCGAGATGATAGGTTGGGTTAGGTTAGGTTATATTACGTTATTGATGTATATAAAGGTCCCACGGACACGTAGAGGACAACAAGCCAGGAATGTGGTCAAATATTACCGCCGGGATGTTAGGTTGGGTTAGGTTAGGTTATATTACGTTATTGATGTATATAAATGTCCCTCGGAGACGTAGAGGCCAACAAGCCAGGAATGTGGTCAAATATTACCGCCGAGATGTTATGTTGGGTTAGGTTAGGTTATATTACGTTATTGATGTATATAAAGGTCCTACGGAGACGTAGAGGCCAACTCGCCAGGTATGTTGTCGAATATTACAGCCTGGATGTTAGGTTGTGTTAGGTTAGGTTATATTACGTTATTGATGTATATGAAGGTCAAACGGAGACCTAGAGGCCAACTCGTCAGGAATGTTGTCAAATATTACCGCCGAGAAGTTAGGTTGGGTTAGGTTAGGTTATATTACGTTATTGATGTATATAAAGGTCCCACGGAGACGTAGAGGCCAACTCGCCAGGTATGTTGTCGAATATTACAGCCTGGATGTTAGGTTGTGTTCGGTTAGGTTATATTACGTTATTGATGTATATGAAGGTCAAACGGAGACCTAGAGGCCAACTCGCCAGGAATGATGTCAAATATTACCGCCGAGATTTTAGGTTGGCTTAGGTTAGGTTATATTACGTTATTGATGCATATAAAGGTCCCACGGAGACGGAGAAGCCAACTCGCCAGGAATGTTGTCAAATATTACAGCCGAGATGTTAGGTTGGGTTAGGTTAGGTTATATTACGTTATTGATGTATATAAATGTCCCACGGAGACGCAGAGGCCAACTCGACAGGAATGTGGTCAAATATTACCGCCGGGATATTAGGTTGGGTTAGGTTAGGTTATATTACGTTATTGATGTATATAAAGGTCCCACGGAGACGTAGAGGCCAACAAGAGAGGAATGTGGTCAAATATTACCGCCGAGATGTTAGGTTGGGTTAGGTTAGGTTATATTACGTAATTGATGCATATAAAGGTCCCACGGAGACGGAGAAGCCAACTCGCCAGGAATGTTGTCAAATATTACAGCCGAGATGTTAGGTTGGGTTAGGTTAGGTTATATTACGTTATTGATGTATATAAATGTCCCACGGAGACGCAGAGGCCAACTCGACAGGAATGTTGTCAAATATTTCCACCGAGATGTTAGGTTGGGTTAGGTTAGGTTATATTACGTTATTAATGTATGTAAAGGTCCCACGGAAACGGAGAAGCCAACTCGCCAGGAATGTTGTCAAATATTACCGCCGAGATGATAGGTTGGGTTAGGTTAGGTTATATTACGTTATTGATATATATAAAGGTCCCACGGAGACGTAGAGGACAACAAGCCAGGAATGTGGTCAAATATTACCGCCGGGATGTTAGGTTGGGTTAGGTTAGGCTATATTACGTTTTTGATGTATATAAAGGTCCCTCGGAGACGTAGAGGCCAACAAGCCAGGAATGTGGTCAAATATTACCGCCGAGATGTTATGTTGGGTTAGGTTAGGTTATATTACGTTATTGATGTATATAAAGGTCCTACGGAGACGTAGAGGCCAACTCGCCAGGTATGTTGTCGAATATTACAGCCTGGATGTTAGGTTGTGTTAGGTTAGGTTATATTACGTTATTGATGTATATGAAGGTCAAACGGAGACCTAGAGGCCAACTCGCCAGGAATGATGCCAAATATTACCGCCGAGATTTTAGGTTGGGTTAGGTTAGGTTATATTACGTTATTGATGTATATAAAAGTCCCACGGAGACGTAGAGGCCAACTCGCCAGGAATGTGGTCAAATATTACCGCCGAGATGTTATGTTGGGTTAGGTTAGGTTATATTACGTTATTGATGTATATAAAGGTCCTACGGAGACGTAGGGGCCAACTCGCCAGGTATGTTGTCGAATATTACAGCCTGGATGTTAGGTTGTGTTCGGTTAGGTTATATTACGTTATTGATGTATATGAAGGTCAAACGTAGACCTAGAGGCCAACTCGCCAGGAATGATGTCAAATATTACCGCCGAGATTTTAGGTTGGGTTAGGTTAGGTTATATTACGTTATTGATGTATATAAAGGTCCCACGGAGACGTAGAGGCCAACTCGCCAGGAATGATGTCAAATATTACCGCCGAGATTTTAGGTTGGGTTAGGTTAGGTTATATTACGTTATTGATGTATATAAAGGTCCCACGGAGACGTAGAGGCCAACAAGACAGGAATGTGGTCAAATATTACCGCCGAGATGTTAGGTTGGCTTAGGTTAGGTTATATTACGTTATTGATGCATATAATGGTCCCACGGAGACGGAGAAGCCAACTCGCCAGGAATGTTCTCAAATATTACAGCCGAGATGTTAGGTTGGGTTAGGTTAGGTTATATTACGTTATTGATGTATATAAATGTCCCACGGAGACGCAGAGGCCAACTCGACAGGAATGTTGTCAAATATTGCCACCGAGATGTTAGGTTGGGTTAGGTTAGGCTATATTACGTTATTGATGTATATAAAGGTCCCTCGGAGACGTAGAGGCCAACAAGCCAGGAATGTGGTCAAATATTACCGCCGAGATGTTATGTTGGGTTAGGTTAGGTTCTATTACGTTATTGATGTATATGAAGGTCCTTCGGAGACGTAGAGGCCAACTCGCCAGGTATGTTGTCGAATATTACAGCCTGGATGTTAGGTTGTGTTAGGATAGGTTATATTACGTTATTGATGTATATGAAGGTCAAACGGAGACCTAGAGGCCAACTCGCCAGGAATGATCTCAAATATTACCGCCGAGATTTTAGGTTGGGTTAGGTTAGGTTATATTACGTTATTGATGTATATAAAAGTCCCACGGAGACGTAGAGGCGAACTCGCCAGGAATGATGTCAAATATTACCGCCGAGATTTTAGGTTGGGTCTGGTTAGGTTATATTACGTTATTGATGTATATAAAGGTACCACCGAGACGTAGAGGCCAACAAGACAGGAATGTGGTCAAATATTACCGCCGAGATGTTAGGTTGGGTTAGGTTAGGTTATATTACGTTATTGATGCATATAAAGGTCCCACGGAGACGGAGAAGCCAACTCGCCAGGAATGTTGTCAAATATTACAGCCGAGATGTTAGGTTGGGTTAGGTTAGGTTATATTACGTTATTGATGTACATAAATGTCCCACGGAGACGTAGAGGCCAACTCGACAGGAATGTTGTCAAATAATGCCACCGAGATGTTAGGTTGGGTTAGGTTAGGTTATATTACGTTATTAATGTATGTAAAGGTCCCACGGAAACGGAGAAGCCAACTCGCCAGGAATGTTGTCAAATATTACCGCCGAGATGATAGGTTGGGTTAGGTTAGGTTATATTACGTTATTGATATATATAAAGGTCCCACGGAGACGTAGAGGACAACAAGCCAGGAATGTGGTCAAATATTACCGCCGGGATGTTAGGTTGGGTTAGGTTAGGCTATATTACGTTTTTGATGTATATAAAGGTCCCTCGGAGACGTAGAGGCCAACAAGCCAGGAATGTGGTCAAATATTACCGCCGAGATGTTATGTTGGGTTAGGTTAGGTTATATTACGTTATTGATGTATATAAAGGTCCTACGGAGACGTAGGGGCCAACTCGCCAGGTATGTTGTCGAATATTACAGCCTGGATGTTAGGTTGTGTTCGGTTAGGTTATATTACGTTATTGATGTATATGAAGGTCAAACGTAGACCTAGAGGCCAACTCGCCAGGAATGATGTCAAATATTACCGCCGAGATTTTAGGTTGGGTTAGGTTAGGTTATATTACGTTATTGATGTATATAAAGGTCCCACGGAGACGTAGAGGCCAACTCGCCAGGAATGATGTCAAATATTACCGCCGAGATTTTAGGTTGGGTTAGGTTAGGTTATATTACGTTATTGATGTATATAAAGGTCCCACGGAGACGTAGAGGCCAACAAGACAGGAATGTGGTCAAATATTACCGCCGAGATGTTAGGTTGGCTTAGGTTAGGTTATATTACGTTATTGATGCATATAATGGTCCCACGGAGACGGAGAAGCCAACTCGCCAGGAATGTTCTCAAATATTACAGCCGAGATGTTAGGTTGGGTTAGGTTAGGTTATATTACGTTATTGATGTACATAAATGTCCCACGGAGACGTAGAGGCCAACTCGACAGGAATGTTGTCAAATAATGCCACCGAGATGTTAGGTTGGGTTAGGTTAGGTTATATTACGTTATTAATGTATGTAAAGGTCCCACGGAAACGGAGAAGCCAACTCGCCAGGAATGTTGTCAAATATTACCGCCGAGATGATAGGTTGGGTTAGGTTAGGTTATATTACGTTATTGATGTATATAAAGGTCCTACGGAGACGTAGAGGCCAACTCGCCAGGTATGTTGTCGAATATTACAGCCTGGATGTTAGGTTGTGTTAGGTTAGGTTATATTACGTTATTGATGTATATGAAGGTCAAACGGAGACCTAGAGGCCAACTCGTCAGGAATGTTGTCAAGTATTACCGCCGAGAAGTTAGGTTGGGTTAGGTTAGGTTATATTACGTTATTGATGTACATAAAGGTCCCACGGAGACGTAGAGGCCAACTCGCCAGGTATGTTGTCGAATATTACAGCCTGGATGTTAGGTTGTGTTCGGTTAGGTTATATTACGTTATTGATGTATATTAAGGTCAAACGGAGACCTAGAGGCCAACTCGCCAGGAATGATGTCAAATATTACCGCCGAGATTTTAGGTTGGGTTAGGTTAGGTTATATTACGTTATTGATGTATATAAAGGTCCCACGGAGACGTAGAGGCCAACAAGAGAGGAATGTGGTCAAATATTACCGCCGAGATGTTAGGTTGGGTTAGGTTAGGTTATATTACGTTATTGATGCATATAAAGGTCCCACGGAGACGGAGAAGCCAACTCGCCAGGTATGTTGTCGAATATTACAGCCTGGATGTTAGGTTGTGTTAGGTTAGGTTATATTACGTTATTGATGTATATGAAGGTCAAACGGAGACCTAGAGGCTAACTCGACAGGAATGTTGTCAAATATTGCCACCGAGATGTTAGGTTGGGTTAGGTTAGGTTATATTACGTTATTAATGTATGTAAAGGTGACACGGAAACGGAGAAGCCAACTCGCCAGGAATGTTGTCAAATATTACCGCCGAGATGATAGGTTGGGTTAGGTTAGGTTATATTACGTTATTGATGTATATAAAGGTCCCACGGACACGTAGAGGACAACAAGCCAGGAATGTGGTCAAATATTACCGCCGGGATGTTAGGTTGGGTTAGGTTAGGTTATATTACGTTATTGATGTATATAAATGTCCCTCGGAGACGTAGAGGCCAACAAGCCAGGAATGTGGTCAAATATTACCGCCGAGATGTTATGTTGGGTTAGGTTAGGTTATATTACGTTATTGATGTATATAAAGGTCCTACGGAGACGTAGAGGCCAACTCGCCAGGTATGTTGTCGAATATTACAGCCTGGATGTTAGGTTGTGTTAGGTTAGGTTATATTACGTTATTGATGTATATGAAGGTCAAACGGAGACCTAGAGGCCAACTCGTCAGGAATGTTGTCAAATATTACCGCCGAGAAGTTAGGTTGGGTTAGGTTAGGTTATATTACGTTATTGATGTATATAAAGGTCCCACGGAGACGTAGAGGCCAACTCGCCAGGTATGTTGTCGAATATTACAGCCTGGATGTTAGGTTGTGTTCGGTTAGGTTATATTACGTTATTGATGTATATGAAGGTCAAACGGAGACCTAGAGGCCAACTCGCCAGGAATGATGTCAAATATTACCGCCGAGATTTTAGGTTGGCTTAGGTTAGGTTATATTACGTTATTGATGCATATAAAGGTCCCACGGAGACGGAGAAGCCAACTCGCCAGGAATGTTGTCAAATATTACAGCCGAGATGTTAGGTTGGGTTAGGTTAGGTTATATTACGTTATTGATGTATATAAATGTCCCACGGAGACGCAGAGGCCAACTCGACAGGAATGTGGTCAAATATTACCGCCGGGATATTAGGTTGGGTTAGGTTAGGTTATATTACGTTATTGATGTATATAAAGGTCCCACGGAGACGTAGAGGCCAACAAGAGAGGAATGTGGTCAAATATTACCGCCGAGATGTTAGGTTGGGTTAGGTTAGGTTATATTACGTAATTGATGCATATAAAGGTCCCACGGAGACGGAGAAGCCAACTCGCCAGGAATGTTGTCAAATATTACAGCCGAGATGTTAGGTTGGGTTAGGTTAGGTTATATTACGTTATTGATGTATATAAATGTCCCACGGAGACGCAGAGGCCAACTCGACAGGAATGTTGTCAAATATTTCCACCGAGATGTTAGGTTGGGTTAGGTTAGGTTATATTACGTTATTAATGTATGTAAAGGTCCCACGGAAACGGAGAAGCCAACTCGCCAGGAATGTTGTCAAATATTACCGCCGAGATGATAGGTTGGGTTAGGTTAGGTTATATTACGTTATTGATATATATAAAGGTCCCACGGAGACGTAGAGGACAACAAGCCAGGAATGTGGTCAAATATTACCGCCGGGATGTTAGGTTGGGTTAGGTTAGGCTATATTACGTTTTTGATGTATATAAAGGTCCCTCGGAGACGTAGAGGCCAACAAGCCAGGAATGTGGTCAAATATTACCGCCGAGATGTTATGTTGGGTTAGGTTAGGTTATATTACGTTATTGATGTATATAAAGGTCCTACGGAGACGTAGAGGCCAACTCGCCAGGTATGTTGTCGAATATTACAGCCTGGATGTTAGGTTGTGTTAGGTTAGGTTATATTACGTTATTGATGTATATGAAGGTCAAACGGAGACCTAGAGGCCAACTCGCCAGGAATGATGTCAAATATTACCGCCGAGATTTTAGGTTGGGTTAGGTTAGGTTATATTACGTTATTGATGTATATAAAAGTCCCACGGAGACGTAGAGGCCAACTCGCCAGGAATGTGGTCAAATATTACCGCCGAGATGTTATGTTGGGTTAGGTTAGGTTATATTACGTTATTGATGTATATAAAGGTCCTACGGAGACGTAGGGGCCAACTCGCCAGGTATGTTGTCGAATATTACAGCCTGGATGTTAGGTTGTGTTCGGTTAGGTTATATTACGTTATTGATGTATATGAAGGTCAAACGTAGACCTAGAGGCCAACTCGCCAGGAATGATGTCAAATATTACCGCCGAGATTTTAGGTTGGGTTAGGTTAGGTTATATTACGTTATTGATGTATATAAAGGTCCCACGGAGACGTAGAGGCCAACTCGCCAGGAATGATGTCAAATATTACCGCCGAGATTTTAGGTTGGGTTAGGTTAGGTTATATTACGTTATTGATGTATATAAAGGTCCCACGGAGACGTAGAGGCCAACAAGACAGGAATGTGGTCAAATATTACCGCCGAGATGTTAGGTTGGCTTAGGTTAGGTTATATTACGTTATTGATGCATATAATGGTCCCACGGAGACGGAGAAGCCAACTCGCCAGGAATGTTCTCAAATATTACAGCCGAGATGTTAGGTTGGGTTAGGTTAGGTTATATTACGTTATTGATGTATATAAATGTCCCACGGAGACGCAGAGGCCAACTCGACAGGAATGTTGTCAAATATTGCCACCGAGATGTTAGGTTGGGTTAGGTTAGGCTATATTACGTTATTGATGTATATAAAGGTCCCTCGGAGACGTAGAGGCCAACAAGCCAGGAATGTGGTCAAATATTACCGCCGAGATGTTATGTTGGGTTAGGTTAGGTTCTATTACGTTATTGATGTATATGAAGGTCCTTCGGAGACGTAGAGGCCAACTCGCCAGGTATGTTGTCGAATATTACAGCCTGGATGTTAGGTTGTGTTAGGATAGGTTATATTACGTTATTGATGTATATGAAGGTCAAACGGAGACCTAGAGGCCAACTCGCCAGGAATGATCTCAAATATTACCGCCGAGATTTTAGGTTGGGTTAGGTTAGGTTATATTACGTTATTGATGTATATAAAAGTCGCACGGAGACGTAGAGGCGAACTCGCCAGGAATGATGTCAAATATTACCGCCGAGATTTTAGGTTGGGTCTGGTTAGGTTATATTACGTTATTGATGTATATAAAGGTACCACCGAGACGTAGAGGCCAACAAGACAGGAATGTGGTCAAATATTACCGCCGAGATGTTAGGTTGGGTTAGGTTAGGTTATATTACGTTATTGATGCATATAAAGGTCCCACGGAGACGGAGAAGCCAACTCGCCAGGAATGTTGTCAAATATTACAGCCGAGATGTTAGGTTGGGTTAGGTTAGGTTATATTACGTTATTGATGTACATAAATGTCCCACGGAGACGTAGAGGCCAACTCGACAGGAATGTTGTCAAATAATGCCACCGAGATGTTAGGTTGGGTTAGGTTAGGTTATATTACGTTATTAATGTATGTAAAGGTCCCACGGAAACGGAGAAGCCAACTCGCCAGGAATGTTGTCAAATATTACCGCCGAGATGATAGGTTGGGTTAGGTTAGGTTATATTACGTTATTGATATATATAAAGGTCCCACGGAGACGTAGAGGACAACAAGCCAGGAATGTGGTCAAATATTACCGCCGGGATGTTAGGTTGGGTTAGGTTAGGCTATATTACGTTTTTGATGTATATAAAGGTCCCTCGGAGACGTAGAGGCCAACAAGCCAGGAATGTGGTCAAATATTACCGCCGAGATGTTATGTTGGGTTAGGTTAGGTTATATTACGTTATTGATGTATATAAAGGTCCTACGGAGACGTAGGGGCCAACTCGCCAGGTATGTTGTCGAATATTACAGCCTGGATGTTAGGTTGTGTTCGGTTAGGTTATATTACGTTATTGATGTATATGAAGGTCAAACGTAGACCTAGAGGCCAACTCGCCAGGAATGATGTCAAATATTACCGCCGAGATTTTAGGTTGGGTTAGGTTAGGTTATATTACGTTATTGATGTATATAAAGGTCCCACGGAGACGTAGAGGCCAACTCGCCAGGAATGATGTCAAATATTACCGCCGAGATTTTAGGTTGGGTTAGGTTAGGTTATATTACGTTATTGATGTATATAAAGGTCCCACGGAGACGTAGAGGCCAACAAGACAGGAATGTGGTCAAATATTACCGCCGAGATGTTAGGTTGGCTTAGGTTAGGTTATATTACGTTATTGATGCATATAATGGTCCCACGGAGACGGAGAAGCCAACTCGCCAGGAATGTTCTCAAATATTACAGCCGAGATGTTAGGTTGGGTTAGGTTAGGTTATATTACGTTATTGATGTACATAAATGTCCCACGGAGACGTAGAGGCCAACTCGACAGGAATGTTGTCAAATAATGCCACCGAGATGTTAGGTTGGGTTAGGTTAGGTTATATTACGTTATTAATGTATGTAAAGGTCCCACGGAAACGGAGAAGCCAACTCGCCAGGAATGTTGTCAAATATTACCGCCGAGATGATAGGTTGGGTTAGGTTAGGTTATATTACGTTATTGATGTATATAAAGGTCCTACGGAGACGTAGAGGCCAACTCGCCAGGTATGTTGTCGAATATTACAGCCTGGATGTTAGGTTGTGTTAGGTTAGGTTATATTACGTTATTGATGTATATGAAGGTCAAACGGAGACCTAGAGGCCAACTCGTCAGGAATGTTGTCAAATATTACCGCCGAGAAGTTAGGTTGGGTTAGGTTAGGTTATATTACGTTATTGATGTATATAAAGGTCCCACGGAGACGTAGAGGCCAACAAGCCAGGAATGTGGTCAAATATTACCTCCGAGATGTTAGGTTGGGTTAGGTTAGGTTATATTACGTTATTGATGTATATAAAGGTCCCATGGAGACGTAGAGGCCAACAAGACAGGAATGTGGTCAAATATTACCGCCGAGATGTTAGGTTGGGTTAGGTTAGGTTATATTACGTTATTGATGCATATAAAGGTCCCACGGAGACGGAGAAGCCAACTCGCCAGGAATGTTGTCAAATATTACAGCCGAGATGTTAGGTTGGGTTAGGTTAGGTTATATTACGTTATTGATGTATATAAAGGTCCTACGGAGACGTAGAGGCCAACTCGCCAGGTATGTTGTCGAATATTACAGCCTGGATGTTAGGTTGTGTTAGGTTAGGTTATATTACGTTATTGATATATATGAAGGTCAAACGGAGACCTAGAGGCCAACTCGCCAGGAATGATGTCAAATATTACCGCCGAGATTTTAGGTTGGGTTGGGTTAGGTTATATTACGTTATTGATGTATATAAAGGTCCCACGGAGACGTAGAGGCCAACTCGCCAGGAATGATGTCAAATATTACCGCCGAGATTTTAGGTTGGGTTAGGTTAGGTTATATTACGTTATTGATGTATATAAAGGTCCCACGGAGACGTAGAGGCCAACAAGACAGGAATGTGGTCAAATATTACCGCCGAGATTTTAGGTTGGGTTAGGTTAGGTTATATTACGTTATTGATGTATATAAAGGTCCCACGGAGACGTAGAGGCCAACAAGACAGGAATGTGGTCAAATATTACCGCCGAGATGTTATGTTGGGTTAGGTTAGGTTATATTACGTTATTGATGTATATAAAGGTCCTACGGAGACGTAGAGGCCAACTCGCCAGGTATGTTGTCGAATATTACAGCCTGGATGTTAGGTTGTGTTAGGTTAGGTTATATTACGTTATTGATGTATATGAAGGTCAAACGGAGACCTAGAGGCCAACTCGCCAGGAATGATGTCAAATATTACCGCCGAGATTTTAGGTTGGGTTAGGTTAGGTTATATTACGTTATTGATGTATATAAAAGTCCCACGGAGACGTAGAGGCCAACTCGCCAGGAATGTGGTCAAATATTACCGCCGAGATGTTATGTTGGGTTAGGTTAGGTTATATTACGTTATTGATGTATATAAAGGTCCTACGGAGACGTAGGGGCCAACTCGCCAGGTATGTTGTCGAATATTACAGCCTGGATGTTAGGTTGTGTTCGGTTAGGTTATATTACGTTATTGATGTATATGAAGGTCAAACGTAGACCTAGAGGCCAACTCGCCAGGAATGATGTCAAATATTACCGCCGAGATTTTAGGTTGGGTTAGGTTAGGTTATATTACGTTATTGATGTATATAAAGGTCCCACGGAGACGTAGAGGCCAACTCGCCAGGAATGATGTCAAATATTACCGCCGAGATTTTAGGTTGGGTTAGGTTAGGTTATATTACGTTATTGATGTATATAAAGGTCCCACGGAGACGTAGAGGCCAACAAGACAGGAATGTGGTCAAATATTACCGCCGAGATGTTAGGTTGGCTTAGGTTAGGTTATATTACGTTATTGATGCATATAATGGTCCCACGGAGACGGAGAAGCCAACTCGCCAGGAATGTTCTCAAATATTACAGCCGAGATGTTAGGTTGGGTTAGGTCAGGTTATATTACGTTATTGATGTATATAAATGTCCCACGGAGACGCAGAGGCCAACTCGACAGGAATGTTGTCAAATATTGCCACCGAGATGTTAGGTTGGGTTAGGTTAGGCTATATTACGTTATTGATGTATATAAAGGTCCCTCGGGGACGTAGAGGCCAACAAGCCAGGAATGTGGTCAAATATTACCGCCGAGATGTTATGTTGGGTTAGGTTAGGTTATATTACGTTATTGATGTATATGAAGGTCCTTCGGAGACGTAGAGGCCAACTCGCCAGGTATGTTGTCGAATATTACAGCCTGGATGTTAGGTTGTGTTAGGATAGGTTATATTACGTTATTGATGTATATGAAGGTCAAACGGAGACCTAGAGGCCAACTCGCCAGGAATGATGTCAAATATTACCGCCGAGATTTTAGGTTGGGTTAGGTTAGGTTATATTACGTTATTGATGTATATAAAAGTCCCACGGAGACGTAGAGGCCAACTCGCCAGGAATGATGTCAAATATTACCGCCGAGATTTTACGTTGGGTTAGGTTAGGCTATATTACGTTATTGATGTATATAAAGGTCCCTCGGAGACGTAGAGGCCAACAAGCCAGGAATGTGGTCAAATATTACCGCCGAGATGTTAGGTTGGGTTAGGTTAGGTTATATTACGTTATTGATGTACATAAATGTCCCACGGAGACGTAGAGGCCAACTCGACAGGAATGTTGTCAAATAATGCCACCGAGATGTTAGGTTGGGTTAGGTTAGGTTATATTACGTTATTAATGTATGTAAAGGTCCCACGGAAACGGAAAAGCCAACTCGCCAGGAATGTTGTCAAATATTACCGCCGAGATGATAGGTTGGGTTAGGTTAGGTTATATTACGTTATTGATGAATATAAAGGTCCTACGGAGAGGTAGAGGCCAACAAGCCAGGAATGTGGTCAAATATTACCTCCGAGATGTTAGGTTGGGTTAGGTTAGGTTATATTACGTTATTGATGTATATAAAGGTCCCATGGAGACGTAGAGGCCAACAAGACAGGAATGTGGTCAAATATTACCGCTGAGATGTTAGGTTGGGCTAGGTTAGGTTATATTACGTTATTGATGCATATAAAGGTCCCACGGAGACGGAGAAGCCAACTCGCCAGGAATGTTGTCAAATATTACAGCCGAGATGTTAGGTTGGGTTAGGTTAGGTTATATTACGTTATTGATGTATATAAAGGTCCTACGGAGACGTAGAGGCCAACTCGCCAGGTATGTTGTCGAATATTACAGCCTGGATGTTAGGTTGTGTTAGGTTAGGTTATATTACGTTATTGATATATATGAAGGTCAAACGGAGACCTAGAGGCCAACTCGCCAGGAATGATGTCAAATATTACCGCCGAGATTTTAGGTTGGGTTGGGTTAGGTTATATTACGTTATTGATGTATATAAAGGTCCCACGGAGACGTAGAGGCCAACTCGCCAGGAATGATGTCAAATATTACCGCCGAGATTTTAGGTTGGGTTAGGTTAGGTTATATTACGTTATTGATGTATATAAAGGTCCCACGGAGACGTAGAGGCCAACAAGACAGGAATGTGGTCAAATATTACCGCCGAGATGTTAGGTTGGCTTAGGTTAGGTTATATTACGTTATTGATGCATATAAAGGTCCCACGGAGACGGAGAAGCCAACTCGCCAGGAATGTTCTCAAATATTACAGCCGAGATGTTAGGTTGGGTTAGGTTAGGTTATATTACGTTATTGATGTATATAAATGTCCCACGGAGACGCAGAGGCCAACTCGACAGGAATGTTGTCAAATATTGCCACCGAGATGTTAGGTTGGGTTAGGTTAGGCTATATTACGTTATTGATGTATATAAAGGTCCCTCGGAGACGTAGAGGCCAACAAGCCAGGAATGTGGTCAAATATTACCGCCGAGATGTTAGGTTGGGTTAGGTTAGGTTATATTACGTTATTGATGTACATAAATGTCCCACGGAGACGTAGAGGCCAACTCGACAGGAATGTTGTCAAATAATGCCACCGAGATGTTAGGTTGGGTTAGGTTAGGTTATATTACGTTATTAATGTATGTAAAGGTCCCACGGAAACGGAGAAGCCAACTCGCCAGGAATGTTGTCAAATATTACCGCCGAGATGATAGCTTGGGTTAGGTTAGGTTATATTACGTTATTGATGTATATAAAGGTCCTACGGAGACGTAGAGGCCAACTCGCCAGGTATGTTGTCGAATATTACAGCCTGGATGTTAGGTTGTGTTAGGTTAGGTTATATTACGTTATTGATGTATATGAAGGTCAAACGGAGACCTAGAGGCCAACTCGTCAGGAATGTTGTCAAATATTACCGCCGAGAAGTTAGGTTGGGTTAGGTTAGGTTATATTACGTTATTGATGTATATAAAGGTCCCACGGAGACGTAGAGGCCAACAAGCCAGGAATGTGGTCAAATATTACCTCCGAGATGTTAGGTTGGGTTAGGTTAGGTTATATTACGTTATTGATGTATATAAAGGTCCCATGGAGACGTAGAGGCCAACAAGACAGGAATGTGGTCAAATATTACCGTCGAGATGTTAGGTTGGGTTAGGTTAGGTTATATTACGTTATTGATGCATATAAAGGTCCCACGGAGACGGAGAAGCCAACTCGCCAGGAATGTTGTCAAATATTACAGCCGAGATGTTAGGTTGGGTTAGGTTAGGTTATATTACGTTATTGATGTATATAAAGGTCCTACGGAGACGTAGAGGCCAACTCGCCAGGTATGTTGTCGAATATTACAGCCTGGATGTTAGGTTGTGTTAGGTTAGGTTATATTACGTTATTGATGTATATGAAGGTCAAACGGAGACCTAGAGGCCAACTCGCCAGGAATGATGTCAAATATTACCGCCGAGATTTTAGGTTGGGTTAGGTTAGGTTATATTACGTTATTGATGTATATAAAAGTCCCATGGAGACGTAGAGGCCAACTCGCCAGGAATGATGTCAAATATTAACGCCGAGATTTTAGGTTGGGTTAGGTTAGGTTATATTACGTTATTGATGTATATAAAGGTCCCACGGAGACGTAGAGGCCAACAAGACAGGAATGTGGTCAAATATTACCGCCGAGATGTTAGGTTGGGTTAGGTTAGGTTATATTACGTTATTGATGCATATAAAGGCCCCACGGAGACGTAGAGGCCAACAAGCCAGGAATGTGGTCAAATATTACCGCCGAGATGTTATGTTGGGTTAGGTTAGGTTATATTACGTTATTGATGCATATAAAGGTCCCACGGAGACGGAGAAGCCAACTCGCCAGGAATGCTTTCAAATATTACAGCCGAGATGTTAGGTTGGGTTAGGTTATGTTATATTACGTTATTGATGTATATAAAGGTCCTACGGAGACGTAGAGGCCAACTCGCCAGGTATGTTGTCGAATATTACAGCCTGGATGATAGGTTGGGTTAGGTTAGGTTATATTACGTTATTGATATATATTAAGGTCCCACGGAGACGTAGAGGACAACAAGCCAGGAATGTGGTCAAATATTACCGCCGGGATGTTAGGTTGGGTTAGGTTAGGCTATATTACGTTATTGATGTATATAAAGGTCCCTCGGAGACGTAGAGGCCAACAAGCCAGGAATGTGGTCAAATATTACCGCCGAGATGTTATGTTGGGTTAGGTTAGGTTATATTACGTTATTGATGTATATAAAGGTCCCACGGAGACGTAGAGGCCAACAAGACAGGAATGTGGTCAAATATTACCGCCGAGATGTTAGGTTGGGTTAGGTTAGGTTATATTACGTTATTGATGTATATAAAGGTCCCACGTAGACGTATAGGCCAACAAGCCAGGAATGTGGTCAAATATTACCGCCGAGATGTTAGGTTGGGTTAGGTTAGGTTATATTACGTTTTTGATGTATATAAAGGTCCCACTGAAACGGAGAAGCCAACTCGCCAGGAATTTTGTCAAATATTACCGCCGAGATGATAGGTTGAGTTAGGTTAGGTTATATTTCGTTATTGATGTATATTAAGGTCCCACGGAGACGTAGAGGCCAACTCGCCAGGTATGTTGTCAAATATTACCGCGGAGATGTTATGTTGGGTTAGGTTAGGTTATATTACGTTATTGATGTATATAAAGGTCCTACGGAGACGTAGAGGCCAACTCACCAGGTATGTTGTCGAATATTACAGCCTGGATGTTAGGTTGTGTTAGGTTAGGTTATATTACGTTATTGATGTATATGAAGGTCAAACGGAGACCTAGAGGCCAACTCGTCAGGAATGTTGTCAAATATTACCGCCGAGAAGTTAGGTTGGGTTAGGTTAGGTTATATTACGTTATTGATGTATATAAAGGTCCCACGGAGACGTAGAGGCCAACAAGCCAGGAATGTGGTCAAATATTACCTCCGAGATGTTAGGTTGGGGTAGGTTAGGTTATATTACGTTATTGATGTATATAAAGGTCCCACGGAGACGAAGAGGCCAACAAGACAGGAATGTGGTCAAATATTACCGCCGAAATATTAGGTTGGGTTAGGTTAGGTTATATTACGTTATTGATGTATATAAAGGTCCCACGTAGACGTAGCGGCCAACAAGCCAGGAATGTGGTCAAATATTACCGCCGAGTAGTTAGGTTGGGTTAGGTTAGGTTATATTACGTTATTGATGTATATAAAGGTCCCACTGAAACGGAGAAGCCAACTCGCCAGGAATTTTGTCAAATATTACCGCCGAGATGATAGGTTGAGTTGGGTTAGGTTATATTTCGTTATTGATGTATATTAAGGTCCCACGGAGACGTAGAGGCCAACGCGCCAGGTATGTTGTCAAATATTACCGCGGAGATGTTAGGTTGGGTTAGGTTAAGTTATATTACGTTATTGATGTATATAAAGGTCCCACGAAGACGTAGAGGCCAACTCGCCAGGAATGATGTCAAATATTACCGCCGAGATTTTAGGTTGGGTTAGGTTAGGCTATATTACGTTATTGATGTATATAAAGGTCCCTCGGAGACGTAGAGGCCAACAAGCCAGGAATGTGGTCAAATATTACCGCCGAGATGTTAGGTTGGGTTAGGTTAGGTTATATTACGTTATTGATGTACATAAATGTCCCACGGAGACGTAGAGGCCAACTCGACAGGAATGTTGTCAAATAATGCCACCGAGATGTTAGGTTGGGTTAGGTTAGGTTATATTACGTTATTAATGTATGTAAAGGTCCCACGGAAACGGAGAAGCCAACTCGCCAGGAATGTTGTCAAATATTACCGCCGAGATGATAGCTTGGGTTAGGTTAGGTTATATTACGTTATTGATGTATATAAAGGTCCTACGGAGACGTAGAGGCCAACTCGCCAGGTATGTTGTCGAATATTACAGCCTGGATGTTAGGTTGTGTTAGGTTAGGTTATATTACGTTATTGATGTATATGAAGGTCAAACGGAGACCTAGAGGCCAACTCGTCAGGAATGTTGTCAAATATTACCGCCGAGAAGTTAGGTTGGGTTAGGTTAGGTTATATTACGTTATTGATGTATATAAAGGTCCCACGGAGACGTAGAGGCCAACAAGCCAGGAATGTGGTCAAATATTACCTCCGAGATGTTAGGTTGGGTTAGGTTAGGTTATATTACGTTATTGATGTATATAAAGGTCCCATGGAGACGTAGAGGCCAACAAGACAGGAATGTGGTCAAATATTACCGTCGAGATGTTAGGTTGGGTTAGGTTAGGTTATATTACGTTATTGATGCATATAAAGGTCCCACGGAGACGGAGAAGCCAACTCGCCAGGAATGTTGTCAAATATTACAGCCGAGATGTTAGGTTGGGTTAGGTTAGGTTATATTACGTTATTGATGTATATAAAGGTCCTACGGAGACGTAGAGGCCAACTCGCCAGGTATGTTGTCGAATATTACAGCCTGGATGTTCGGTTGTGTTAGGTTAGGTTATATTACGTTATTGATGTATATGAAGGTCAAACGGAGACCTAGAGGCCAACTCGCCAGGAATGATGTCAAATATTACCGCCGAGATTTTAGGTTGGGTTAGGTTAGGTTATATTACGTTATTGATGTATATAAAAGTCCCATGGAGACGTAGAGGCCAACTCGCCAGGAATGATGTCAAATATTAACGCCGAGATTTTAGGTTGGGTTAGGTTAGGTTATATTACGTTATTGATGTATATAAAGGTCCCACGGAGACGTAGAGGCCAACAAGACAGGAATGTGGTCAAATATTACCGCCGAGATGTTAGGTTGGGTTAGGTTAGGTTATATTACGTTATTGATGCATATAAAGGCCCCACGGAGACGTAGAGGCCAACAAGCCAGGAATGTGGTCAAATATTACCGCCGAGATGTTATGTTGGGTTAGGTTAGGTTATATTACGTTATTGATGCATATAAAGGTCCCACGGAGACGGAGAAGCCAACTCGCCAGGAATGCTTTCAAATATTACAGCCGAGATGTTAGGTTGGGTTAGGTTAGGTTATATTACGTTATTGATGTATATAAAGGTCCTACGGAGACGTAGAGGCCAACTCGCCAGGTATGTTGTCGAATATTACAGCCTGGATGTTAGGTTGGGTTAGGTTAGGTTATATTACGTTATTGATGTATATAAAGGTCCCACGGAGACGTAGAGGCTAACTCGCCAGGAATGATGTCAAATATTACCGCCGAGATTTTAGGTTGGGTTAGGTTAGGTTATATTACGTTATTGATGTATATAAATGTCCCACGGAGACGTAGAGGCCAACAAGACAGGAATGTGGTCAAATATTACCGCCGAGATGTTAGGTTGGCTTAGGTTAGGTTATACTACGTTATTGATGCATATAAAGGTCCCACGGAGACGGAGAAGCCAACTCGCCAGGAATGTTGTCAAATATTACAGCCGAGATGTTAGGTTGGCTTAGGTTAGGTTATATTACGTTATTGATGTATATAAATGTCCCACGGAGACGCAGAGTCCAACTCGACAGGAATGTTGTCAAATATTGCCACCGAGATGTTAGGTTGGGTTAGGTTAGGTTATATTACGTTATTAATGTATGTAAAGGTCCCACGGAAACGGAGAAGCCAACTCGCCAGGAATGTTGTCAAATATTACCCCCGAGATGATAGGTTGGGTTAGGTTAGGTTATATTACGTTATTGATATATATTAAGGTCCCACGGAGACGTAGAGGACAACAAGCCAGGAATGTGGTCAAATATTACCGCCGGGATGTTAGGTTGGGTTAGGTTAGGCTATATTACGTTATTGATGTATATAAAGGTCCCTCGGAGACGTAGAGGCCAACAAGCCAGGAATGTGGTCAAATATTACCGCCGAGATGTTATGTTGGGTTAGGTTAGGTTATATTACGTTATTGATGTATATAAAGGTCCTACGGAGACGTAGAGGCCAACTCGCCAGGTATGTTGTCGAATATTACAGCCTGGATGTTAGGTTGGGTTAGGTTAGGTTATATTACGTTATTAATGTATGTAAAGGTCCCACGGAAACGGAGAAGCCAACTCGCCAGGAATGTTGTCAAATATTACCGCCGAGATGATAGGTTGGGTTAGGTTAGGTTATATTACGTTATTGATGTATATAAAGGTCCCACGGAGACGTAGAGGCCAACAAGACAGGAATGTGGTCAAATATTACCGCCGAGATGTTAGGTTGGGTTAGGTTAGGTTATATTACGTTATTGATGTATATAAAGGTCCCACGTAGACGTATAGGCCAACAAGCCAGGAATGTGGTCAAATATTACCGCCGAGATGTTAGGTTGGGTTAGGTTAGGTTATATTACGTTTTTGATGTATATAAAGGTCCCACTGAAACGGAGAAGCCAACTCGCCAGGAATTTTGTCAAATATTACCGCCGAGATGATAGGTTGAGTTAGGTTAGGTTATATTTCGTTATTGATGTATATTAAGGTCCCACGGAGACGTAGAGGCCAACTCGCCAGGTATGTTGTCAAATATTACCGCGGAGATGTTATGTTGGGTTAGGTTAGGTTATATTACGTTATTGATGTATATAAAGGTCCTACGGAGACGTAGAGGCCAACTCACCAGGTATGTTGTCGAATATTACAGCCTGGATGTTAGGTTGTGTTAGGTTAGGTTATATTACGTTATTGATGTATATGAAGGTCAAACGGAGACCTAGAGGCCAACTCGTCAGGAATGTTGTCAAATATTACCGCCGAGAAGTTAGGTTGGGTTAGGTTAGGTTATATTACGTTATTGATGTATATAAAGGTCCCACGGAGACGTAGAGGCCAACAAGCCAGGAATGTGGTCAAATATTACCTCCGAGATGTTAGGTTGGGGTAGGTTAGGTTATATTACGTTATTGATGTATATAAAGGTCCCACGGAGACGAAGAGGCCAACAAGACAGGAATGTGGTCAAATATTACCGCCGAAATATTAGGTTGGGTTAGGTTAGGTTATATTACGTTATTGATGTATATAAAGGTCCCACGTAGACGTAGCGGCCAACAAGCCAGGAATGTGGTCAAATATTACCGCCGAGTAGTTAGGTTGGGTTAGGTTAGGTTATATTACGTTATTGATGTATATAAAGGTCCCACTGAAACGGAGAAGCCAACTCGCCAGGAATTTTGTCAAATATTACCGCCGAGATGATAGGTTGAGTTGGGTTAGGTTATATTTCGTTATTGATGTATATTAAGGTCCCACGGAGACGTAGAGGCCAACGCGCCAGGTATGTTGTCAAATATTACCGCGGAGATGTTAGGTTGGGTTAGGTTAAGTTATATTACGTTATTGATGTATATAAAGGTCCCACGAAGACGTAGAGGCCAACTCGCCAGGAATGTTGTCAAATATTACCGCCGGGATGATAGGTTGGGTTAAGTTACGTTATATTACGTTATTGATGTATACGAGGGTTACACGGAGACGTAGAGGCCAACTCGCCAGGAGTGATGTCAAATATTACCGCCGAGATGTTAGGTTGGGTTAGGTTAGGCTATATTACGTTATTGATGTATATAAAGGTCCCTCGGAGACGTAGAGGCCAACAAGCCAGGAATGTGGTCAAATATTACCGCCGAGATGTTATGTTGGGTTAGGTTAGGTTATATTACGTTATTGATGTATATAAAGGTCCCACGGAGACGGAGAAGCCAACTCGCCAGGAATGTTGCCAAATATTACCGCCGAGATGTTAGGTTGTGTTAGGTTAGGTTATATTACGTTATTGATGTATATAAAGGTCCCAAGGAGACATGGAGGCCAACAAGACAGGAATGTGGTCAAATATTACCGCCGAGATGTTAGGTTGGGTTAGGTTAGGCTATATTACGTTATTGATGTATATAAAGGTCCCTCGGAGACGTAGAGGCCAACTCGCCAGGTATGTTGTCGAATATTACAGCCTGGATGTTAGGTTGTGTTAGGATAGGTTATATTACGTTATTGATGTATATGAAGGTCAAACGGAGACCTAGAGGCCAACTCGCCAGGAATGATGTCAAATATTACCGCCGAGATTTTAGGTTGGGTTAGGTTAGGTTATATTACGTTATTGATGTATATAAAAGTCCCACGGAGACGTAGAGGCCAACTCGCCAGGAATGATGTCAAATATTACCGCCGAGATTTTAGGTTGGGTTAGGTTAGGCTATATTACGTTATTGATGTATATAAAGGTCCCTCGGAGACGTAGAGGCCAACAAGCCAGGAATGTGGTCAAATATTACCGCCGAGATGTTAGGTTGGGTTAGGTTAGGTTATATTACGTTATTGATGTACATAAATGTCCCACGGAGACGTAGAGGCCAACTCGACAGGAATGTTGTCAAATAATGCCACCGAGATGTTAGGTTGGGTTAGGTTAGGTTATATTACGTTATTAATGTATGTAAAGGTCCCACGGAAACGGAGAAGCCAACTCGCCAGGAATGTTGTCAAATATTACCGCCGAGATGATAGGTTGGGTTAGGTTAAGTTATATTACGTTATTGATGTATATAAAGGTCCTACGGAGACGTAGAGGCCAACTCGCCAGGTATGTTGTCGAATATTACAGCCTGGATGTTAGGTTGTGTTAGGTTAGGTTATATTACGTTATTGATGTATATGAAGGTCAAACGGAGACCTAGAGGCCAACTCGTCAGGAATGTTGTCAAATATTACCGCCGAGAAGTTAGGTTGGGTTAGGTTAGGTTATATTACGTTATTGATGTATATAAAGGTCCCACGGAGACGTAGAGGCCAACAAGCCAGGAATGTGGTCAAATATTACCTCCGAGATGTTAGGTTGGGGTAGGTTAGGTTATATTACGTTATTGATGTATATAAAGGTCCCACGGAAACGTAGAGGCCAACAAGACAGGAATGTGGTCAAATATTACCGCCGAGATGTTAGGTTGGGTTAGGTTAGGTTATATTACGTTATTGATGCATATAAAGGTCCCACGGAGACGGAGAAGCCAACTCGCCAGGAATGTTGTCAAATATTACAGCCGAGATGTTAGGTTGGGTTAGGTTAGGTTATATTACGTTATTGATGTATATAAAGGTCCTACGGAGACGTAGAGACCAACTCGCCAGGTATGTTGTCGAATATTACAGCCTGGATGTTAGGTTGTGTTAGGTTAGGTTATATTACGTTATTGATGTATATGAAGGTCAAACGGAGACCTAGAGGCCAACTCGCCAGGAATGATGTCAAATATTACCGCCGAGATTTTAGGTTGGGTTAGGTTAGGTTATATTACGTTATTGATGTATACAAAAGTCCCATGGACACGTAGAGGCCAACTCGCCAGGAATGATGTCAAATATTACCGCCGAGATTTTAGGTTGGGTTAGGTTAGGTTATATTACGTTATTGATGTATATAAAGGTCCCACGGAGACGTAGAGGCCAACAAGACAGGAATGTGGTCAAATATTACCGCCGAGATGTTAGGTTGGGTTAGGTTAGGTTATATTACGTTATTGATGCATATAAAGGCCCCACGGAGACGTAGAGGCCAACAAGCCAGGAATGTGGTCAAATATTACCGCCGAGATGTTATGTTGGGTTAGGTTAGGTTATATTACGTTATTGATGTATATAAAGGTCCTACGGAGACGTAGAGGCCAACTCGCCAGGTATGTTGTCGAATATTACAGCCTGGATGTTAGGTTGTGTTAGGTTAGGTTATATTACGTTATTGATGTATATGAAGGTCAAACGGAGACCTACAGGCCAACTCGCCAGGAATGATGTCAAATATTACCGCCGAGATTTTAGGTTGGGTTAGGTTAGGTTATATTACGTTTTTGATGTATAGAAAGGTCCCACTGAAACGGAGAAGCCAACTCGACAGGAATTTTGTCAAATATTACCGCCGAGATGATAGGTTGAGTTAGGTTAGGTTATATTTCGTTATTGATGTATATTAAGGTCCCACGGAGACGTAGAGGCCAACTCGCCAGGTATGTTGTCAAATATTACCGCGGAGATGTTAGGTTGGGTTAGGTTAAGTTATATTACGTTATTGATGTATATAAAGGTCCCACGGAGACGGAGAAGCCAACTCGCCAGGAATGTTGTCAAATATTACAGCCGAGATGTTAGGTTGGCTTAGGTTAGGTTATATTACGTTATTGATGTATATAAATGTCCCACGGAGACGCAGAGGCCAACTCGACAGGAATGTTGTCAAATATTACCGCCGAGATGATAGGTTGGGTTAGGTTAGGTTATATTACGTTATTGATGTATATAAAGGTCCCACGGAGACGTAGAGGCCAACAAGACAGGAATGTGGTCAAATATTACCGCCGAGATGTTAGGTTGGGTTAGGTTAGGTTATATTACGTTATTGATGTATATAAAGGTCCCACGTAGACGTATAGGCCAACAAGCCAGGAATGTGGTCAAATATTACCGCCGAGATGTTAGGTTGGGTTAGGTTAGGTTATATTACGTTTTTGATGTATATAAAGGTCCCACTGAAACGGAGAAGCCAACTCGCCAGGAATTTTGTCAAATATTACCGCCGAGATGATAGGTTGAGTTAGGTTAGGTTATATTTCGTTATTGATGTATATTAAGGTCCCACGGAGACGTAGAGGCCAACTCGCCAGGTATGTTGTCAAATATTACCGCGGAGATGTTATGTTGGGTTAGGTTAGGTTATATTACGTTATTGATGTATATAAAGGTCCTACGGAGACGTAGAGGCCAACTCGCCAGGTATGTTGTCGAATATTACAGCCTGGATGTTAGGTTGTGTTAGGTTAGGTTATATTACGTTATTGATGTATATGAAGGTCAAACGGAGACCTAGAGGCCAACTCGTCAGGAATGTTGTCAAATATTACCGCCGAGAAGTTAGGTTGGGTTAGGTTAGGTTATATTACGTTATTGATGTATATAATGGTCCCACGGAGACGTAGAGGCCAACAAGCCAGGAATGTGGTCAAATATTACCTCCGAGATGTTAGGTTGGGGTAGGTTAGGTTATATTACGTTATTGATGTATATAAAGGTCCCACGGAGACGTAGAGGCCAACAAGACAGGAATGTGGTCAAATATTACCGCCGAGATGTTAGGTTGGGTTAGGTTAGGTTATATTACGTTATTGATGCATATAAAGGTCCCACGGAGACGGAGAAGCCAACTCGCCAGGAATGTTGTCAAATATTACAGCCGAGATGTTAGGTTGGGTTAGGTTAGGTTATATTACGTTATTGATGTATATAAAGGTCCTACGGAGACGTAGAGGCCAACTCGCCAGGAATGATGTCAAATATTACCGCCGAGATTTTAGGTTGGGTTAGGTTAGGTTATATTACGTTATTGATGTATATAAAGGTCCCACGGAGACGAAGAGGCCAACAAGACAGGAATGTGGTCAAATATTACCGCCGAAATATTAGGTTGGGATAGGTTAGGTTATATTACGTTATTGATGTATATAAAGGTCCCACGTAGACGTAGCGGCCAACAAGCCAGGAATGTGGTCAAATATTACCGCCGAGATGTTAGGTTGGGTTAGGTTAGGTTATATTACGTTATTGATGTATATAAAGGTCCCACTGAAACGGAGAAGCCAACTCGCCAGGAATTTTGTCAAATATTACCGCCGAGATGATAGGTTGAGTTGGGTTAGGTTATATTTCGTTATTGATGTATATTAAGGTCCCACGGAGACGTAGAGGCCAACTCGCCAGGTATGTTGTCAAATATTACCGCGGAGATGTTAGGTTGGGTTAGGTTAAGTTATATTACGTTATTGATGTATATAAAGGTCCCACGAAGACGTAGAGGCCAACTCGCCAGGAATGTTGTCAAATATTACCGCCGGGATGATAGGTTGGGTTAAGTTACGTTATATTACGTTATTGATGTATACGAGGGTTACACGGAGACGTAGAGGCCAACTCGCCAGGAGTGATGTCAAATATTACCGCCGAGATGTTAGGTTGGGTTAGGTTAGGCTATATTACGTTATTGATGTATATAAAGGTCCCTCGGAGACGTAGAGGCCAACAAGCCAGGAATGTGGTCAAATATTACCGCCGAGATGTTATGTTGGGTTAGGTTAGGTTATATTACGTTATTGATGTATATAAAGGTCCCACGGAGACGGAGAAGCCAACTCGCCAGGAATGTTGTCAAATATTACCGCCGAGATGTTAGGTTGTGTTAGGTTAGGTTATATTACGTTATTGATGTATATAAAGGTCCCAAGGAGACATGGAGGCCAACAAGCCAGGAATGTGGTCAAATATTACCGCCGAGATGTTAGGTTGGGTTAGGTTAGGTTATATTACGTTATTGATGCATATAAAGGTCCCACGGAGACGGAGAATCCAACTCGCCAGGAATGTGGTCAAATATTACCGCCGAGATGTTGTGTTGGGTTAGGTTAGGTTATATTACGTTATTGATGTATATAAAGGTCCTACGGAGACGTAGAGGCCAACTCGCCAGGTATGTTGTCGAATATTACAGCCTGGATGTTAGGTTGTGTTAGGTTAGGTTATATTACGTTATTGATGTATATGAAGGTCAAACGGAGACCTTCAGGCCAACTCGCCAGGAATGATGTCAAATATTACCGCCGGGATTTTAGGTTGGGTTAGGTTAGGTTATATTACGTTATTGATGTATATAAAGGTCCCACGGAGACGTAGAGGCCAACTCGCCAGGAATGATGTCAAATATTACCGCCGAGATTTTAGGTTGGGTTAGGTTAGGTTATATTACGTTATTGATGTATATAAAGGTCCCACGGAGACGTAGAGGCCAACAAGACAGGAATGTGGTCAAATATTACCGCCGAGATGTTAGGTTGGGTTGGGTTAGGTTATATTACGTTATTGATGCATATAAAGGTCCCACGGAGACGGAGAAGCCAACTCGCCAGGAATGTTGTCAAATATTACAGCCGAGATGTTAGGTTGGGTTAGGTTAGGTTATATTACGTTATTGATGTATATAAAGTTCCTACGGAGACGTAGAGGCCAACTCGCCAGGTATGTTGTCGAATATTACAGCCTGGATGTTAGGTTGTGTTAGGTTAGGTTATATTACGTTATTGATGTATATGAAGGTCAAACGGAGACCTAGAGGCCAACTCGCCAGGAATGATGTCAAATATTACCGCCGAGATTTTAGGTTGGGTTAGGTTAGGTTATAGTACGTTATTGATGTATATAAAAGTCCCATGGAGACGTAGAGGCCAACTCGCCAGGAATGATGTCAAATATTACCGCCGAGATTTTAGGTTGGGTTAGGTTAGGTTATATTACGTTATTGATGTATATAAAGGTCCCACGGAGATGTAGAGGCCAACAAGACAGGAATGTGGTCAAATATTACCGCCGAGATGTTAGGTTGGGTTAGGTTAGGTTATATTACGTTATTGATGTATATAAAGGTCCCACGGAGACGTAGAGGCCAACAAGACAGGAATGTGGTCAAATATTACCGCCGAGATGTTAGGTTGGGTTAGGTTAGGTTATATTACGTTATTGATGTATATAAAGGTCCCACGGAGACGGAGAAGCCAACTCGCCAGGAATGTTGTCAAATATTACAGCCGAGATGTTAGGTTGGGTTAGGTTAGGTTATATTACGTTATTGATGTATATAAAGGTCCTACGGAGACGTAGAGGCCAACTCGCCAGGTATGTTGTCGAATATTACAGCCTGGATGTTAGGCTGTGTTAGGTTAGGTTATATTACGTTATTGATGTATATGAAGGTCAAACGGAGACCTAGAGGCCAACTCGCCAGGAATGATGTCAAATATTACCGCCGAGATTTTAGGTTGGGTTAGGTTAGGTTATATTACGTTATTGATGTATACAAAAGTCCCATGGAGACGTAGAGGCCAACTCGCCAGGAATGATGTCAAATATTACCGCCGAGATTTTAGGTTGGGTTAGGTTAGGTTATATTACGTTATTGATGTATATAAAGGTCCCACGGAGACGTAGAGGCCAACAAGACAGGAATGTGGTCAAATATTACCGCCGAGATGTTAGGTTGGGTTAGGTTAGGTTATATTACGTTATTGATGCATATAAAGGCCCCACGGAGACGTAGAGGCCAACAAGCCAGGAATGTGGTCAAATATTACCGCCGAGATGTTATGTTGGGTTAGGTTAGGTTATATTACGTTATTGATGCATATAAAGGTCCCACGGAGACGGAGAAGCCAACTCGCCAGGAATGTTGTCAAATATTACAGCCGAGATGTTAGGTTGGGTTAGGTTAGGTTATATTACGTTATTGATGTATATAAAGGTCCTACGGAGACGTAGAGGCCAACTCGCCAGGTATGTTGTCGAATATTACAGCCTGGATGTTAGGTTGGGTTAGGTTAGGTTATATTACGTTATTGATGTATATAAAGGTCCCACGGAGACGTAGAGGCTAACTCGCCAGGAATGATGTCAAATATTACCGCCGAGATTTTAGGTTGGGTTAGGTTAGGTTATATTACGTTATTGATGTATATAAATGTCCCACGGAGACGTAGAGGCCAACAAGACAGGAATGTGGTCAAATATTACCGCCGAGATGTTAGGTTGGCTTAGGTTAGGTTATACTACGTTATTGATGCATATAAAGGTCCCACGGAGACGGAGAAGCCAACTCGCCAGGAATGTTGTCAAATATTACAGCCGAGATGTTAGGTTGGCTTAGGTTAGGTTATATTACGTTATTGATGTATATAAATGTCCCACGGAGACGCAGAGGCCAACTCGACAGGAATGTTGTCAAATATTGCCACCGAGATGTTAGGTTGGGTTAGGTTAGGTTATATTACGTTATTAATGTATGTAAAGGTCCCACGGAAACGGAGAAGCCAACTCGCCAGGAATGTTGTCAAATATTACTGCCGAGATGATAGGTTGGGTTAGGTTAGGTTATATTACGTTATTGATATATATTAAGGTCCCACGGAGACGTAGAGGACAACAAGCCAGGAATGTGGTCAAATATTACCGCCGGGATGTTAGGTTGGGTTAGCTTAGGCTATATTACGTTATTGATGTATATAAAGGTCCCTCGGAGACGTAGAGGCCAACAAGCCAGGAATGTGGTCAAATATTACCGCCGAGATGTTATGTTGGGTTAGGTTAGGTTATATTACGTTATTGATGTATATAAAGTTCCTACGGAGACGTAGATGCCAACTCGCCAGGTATGTTGTCGAATATTACAGCCTGGATGTTAGGTTGTGTTAGGTTAGGTTATATTACGTTATTGATGTATATGAAGGTCAAACGGAGACCTAGAGGCCAACTCGCCAGGAATGATGTCAAATATTACCGCCGAGATTTTAGGTTGGGTTAGGTTAGGTTATATTACGTTATTGATGTATATAAAAGTCCCATGGAGACGTAGAGGCCAACTCGCCAGGAATGATGTCAAATATTACCGCCGAGATTTTAGGTTGGGTTAGGTTAGGTTATATTACGTTATTGATGTATATAAAGGTCCCACGGAGATGTAGAGGCCAACAAGACAGGAATGTGGTCAAATATTACCGCCGAGATGTTAGGTTGGGTTAGGTTAGGTTATATTACGTTATTGATGCATATAAAGGCCCCACGGAGACGTAGAGGCCAACAAGCCAGGAATGTGGTCAAATATTACCGCCGAGATGTTATGTTGGGTTAGGTTAGGTTATATTACGTTATTGATGCATATAAAGGTCCCACGGAGACGGAGAAGCCAACTCGCCAGGAATGTTGTCAAATATTACAGCCGAGATGTTAGGTTGGGTTAGGTTAGGTTATATTACGTTATTGATGTATATAAAGGTCCTACGGAGACGTAGAGGCCAACTCGCCAGGTATGTTGTCGAATATTACAGCCTGGATGTTAGGTTGGGTTATGTTAGGTTATATTACGTTATTGATGTATATAAAGGTCCCACGGAGACGTAGAGGCTAACTCGCCAGGAATGATGTCAAATATTACCGCCGAGATTTTAGATTGGGTTAGGTTAGGTTATATTACGTTATTGATGTATATAAATGTCCCACGGAGACGTAGAGGCCAACAAGACAGGAATGTGGTCAAATATTACCGCCGAGATGTTAGGTTGGCTTAGGTTAGGTTATACTACGTTATTGATGCATATAAAGGTCCCACGGAGACGGAGAAGCCAACTCGCCAGGAATGTTGTCAAATATTACATCCGAGATGTTAGGTTGGCTTAGGTTAGGTTATATTACGTTATTGATGTATATAAATGTCCCGCGGAGACGCAGAGGCCAACTCGACAGGAATGTTGTCAAATATTGCCACCGAGATGTTAGGTTGGGTTAGGTTAGGTTATATTACGTTATTAATGTATGTAAAGGTCCCACGGAAACGGAGAAGCCAACTCGCCAGGAATGTTGTCAAATATTACCGCCGAGATGATAGGTTGGGTTAGGTTAGGTTATATTACGTTATTGATATATATAAAAGTCCCACGGAGACGTAGAGGACAACAAGCCAGGAATGTGGTCAAATATTACCGCCGGGATGTTAGGTTGGGTTAGGTTAGGTTATATTACGTTATTGATGTATATAAAGGTCCCATGGAGACGTAGAGGCCAACAAGACAGGAATGTGGTCAAATATTACCGCCGAGATGTTAGGTTGGGTTAGGTTAGGTTATATTACGTTATTGATGCATATAAAGGTCCCACGGAGACGGAGAAGCCAACTCGCCAGGAATGTTGTCAAATATTACAGCCGAGATGTTAGGTTGGGTTAGGTTAGGTTATATTACGTTATTGATGTATATAAAGGTCCTACGGAGACGTAGAGGCCAACTCGCCAGGTATGTTGTCGAATATTACAGCCTGGATGTTAGGTTGTGTTAGGTTAGGTTATATTACGTTATTGATGTATATGAAGGTCAAACGGAGACCTAGAGGCCAACTCGCCAGGAATGATGTCAAATATTACCGCCGAGATTTTAGGTTGGGTTAGGTTAGGTTATATTACGTTATTGATGTATACAAAAGTCCCATGGAGACGTAGAGGCCAACTCGCCAGGAATGATGTCAAATATTACCGCCGAGATTTTAGGTTGGGTTAGGTTAGGTTATATTACGTTATTGATGTATATAAAGGTCCCACGGAGACGTAGAGGCCAACAAGACAGGAATGTGGTCAAATATTACCGCCGTGATGTTAGGTTGGGTTAGGTTAGGTTATATTACGTTATTGATGCATATAAAGGCCCCACGGAGACGTAGAGGCCAACAAGCCAGGAATATGGTCAAATATTACCGCCGAGATGTTATGTTGGGTTAGGTTAGGTTATATTACGTTATTGATGCATATAAAGGTCCCACGGAGACGGAGAAGCCAACTCGCCAGGTATGTTGTCAAATATTACAGCCGAGATGTTAGGTTGGGTTAGGTTAGGTTATATTACGTTATTGATGTATATAAAGGGCCTACGGAGACGTAGAGGCCAACTCGCCAGGTATGTTGTCGAATATTACAGCCTGGATGTTAGGTTGTGTTAGGTTAGGTTATATTACGTTATTGATGTATATAAAGGTCCCACGGAGACGTAGAGGCTAACTCGCCAGGAATGATGTCAAATATTACCGCCGAGATTTTAGGTTGGGTTAGGTTAGGTTATATTACGTTATTGATGTATATAAATGTCCCACGGAGACGTAGAGGCCAACAAGACAGGAATGTAGTCAAATATTACCGCCGAGATGTTAGGTTGGCTTAGGTTAGGTTATACTACGTTATTGATGCATATAAAGGTCCCACGGAGACGGAGAAGCCAACTCGCCAGGAATGTTGTCAAATATTACATCCGAGATGTTAGGTTGGCTTAGGTTAGGTTATATTACGTTATTGATGTATATAAATGTCCCGCGGAGACGCAGAGGCCAACTCGACAGGAATGTTGTCAAATATTGCCACCGAGATGTTAGGTTGGGTTAGGTTAGGTTATATTACGTTATTGATGTATATAAAGGTCCTACGGAGACGTAGAGGCCAACTCGCCAGGTATGTTGTCGAATATTACAGCCTGGATGTTAGGTTGTGTTAGGTTAGGTTATATTACGTTATTGATGTATATGAAGGTCAAACGGAGACCTAGAGGCCAACTCGCCAGGAATGATGTCAAATATTACCGCCGAGATTTTAGGTTGGGTTAGGTTAGGTTATATTACGTTATTGATGTATACAAAAGTCCCATGGAGACGTAGAGGCCAACTCGCCAGGAATGATGTCAAA